>CARXXK010000001.1:157873688-158473688 GCA_949089665.1 Macrosiphum euphorbiae | reverse complement strand
AACACGTCCAACAATGACGACATGGTGGTGTGTGGTTGGGAGTATGATATTCAATACGAATTCGGGACGATCGCATAGAATACCTGATCCGGTACTAAACTTCTATTTTCAAAGGATATGGCCGGCCAGAGTATACCTACAATAAGTCGCTTACTGCTAACCACGAACAACGCTATTGTTCCTTTGTGGTAAAACCGTGTCCACGTTTTGTACCGACCACATATATTATAGGTACCTATACCTATGTCTTATTTCGATTTCGGACGGCCACACAATCAATGGTATTATTTATTATGGTCATTAATAATATAGAATATAATAATATACTATGACAAAGTTGTCAGGTATTTAAAATGTGAGGCCAAAAAAAATGTGTACTTACTTGAATGAATTCAACCCTCTTCGCACGGCGTCTTAGAGTTTTTGTAAAAAAAACCAAAACTAATGTGATGGTATCTAAAGTGTTCGAATGATTTTTCGGAGACGTGTTTATATTATGATCTTATTTTATTTGCCCCCTCCCATACTTATAACTTATAAATATCAACATTTTATTTGCTCAATATTCACAATATATACTACAAAAAAATTATGTCGAAAATATTGTCTCTGTACACAAAAGTGCCTCAGGACGATCGCATTTCCTTTTCTTATATAATTATACGTTTCTTGGTGTCTCGACCTAGCTCGTTTTCCAGCCCAGCTAGCATCTAAGTATATTATAATAATATGATAATATAATATTCCATTGATCTCGCCGTGTCGCCTTCCTATTTGACCTTTGAATGTCACGTCGTCCGAGCCACAGTCGGTCGCGACTACGGAAAATCATAATATAATTAATGATCTCTCGGATATCTGCTTACAATATTTCATGTGTATATTTCGATATATTATTTTACGTCAAGTTCATCCCTGGGAGGGGGGTCTTATAATTGTGTGACTTCGTGTTATAATAATGTACCCGGCTATGTAATATTAAATGTACCTATTATCAACAGTAGGCTGACATAAAGTTTCGACAGTAGGACACGTCTGACGGTTAAAGTCTCTCCACAAGTTAAGGTTCTTCATGTACCATAAGATAGCAGTGTGTTAAGCCAAGTATGTCGTATTCCTTGGCCTGCCGATTGTCATCGTGACTTCTTTTGGTAAGGGATGTTGGCCGAGGGTTTATTGAAAGTTTTATTTCATTGAGGTTTGCACGCAGGGGTGCCCAAGGTTGCTATTTCCACTGTTGTAGTGTTAGGTGGCTCTGTTGATATCGTTTAAAGAACAGATTTGGGATAATCAGCTGAATGATTGGCTCTTTTAGAGTATAGATTACACTACAGTTTTAAATATTTTCATTTCCGTTACTAAATCACACCTATAGGAATCGAATTAGTTTGGTTACCTATATATAATATAGGATAATGATATATATCGGTACACGAGTATCGCGAATTGCAAATAAAATAATATATACATATATATATTTTTTTTTCAGAAGAGTGAAATCGTCATGGTGGTTTTCAAAGACCTCGGGGCAAACTCATTAAATCGAATTCATTAACCATTAGTATATATATATAATATTATAGTTTTTACAATGTATAATATTTATATATTATAATGCACTGTACAGTGTACACACATACATAATACATATTATTATTATTATAAACACGAGATAGATGCGTTTCGGTCGATTGGTTTGCAGGTAGGTATACACGATTTTGTGATATATAATATTATACACATACATGGTCGGTCGGTATAATATAATAATGTCCATTAATTATTACACGTCGGTTAAGTGTGAACGTTTCGTACATATATAAAATAAAAGAACCCTTAGGACGTACATACCTGTAACGCGAGTCAACATCACGATACAATATTTAAAATACGATTTACGAATATTGATGCTATATAATAATATTATTATTATTATTATTATTATTATTATTATCATATTATTATCACGATATGCGCCTACGATAAACCGCGTACATATGTGTGATTTTCGGCACGTACCTATATTTCTTATGACGTGTAACGTATATTGTCGCCAAGTTGCACACGAGTGATAATTAATTAGGAAAAAAATCACCATAAATGGCCTTGATAGAGGATGGTAAAAAATAAACTGAGAAAAAGGAGAAGAAGTAATTTCAGGTTGTCCACCCGTAGTGGAATGCATCATGATTTGTTGTAGGTTGTCCAAACTTTCAATACACACACATATATAGGTATACCTACCTACCTATATATCTATATTATATTATACACATTAATATACATACATTTGGTCGCTCTCCGGTGTAATTATATTTCTTGCATAAATTACAATGCTATTATGATTAATTTTATTTCATTTTGCATACAATGTAACCATGTAAGATAATTAAACGAGAATAACATATATAATATTTTTATGAACAGTTTAACAAACAACAATTTGACACACGATCAGGTTTTTTCGAAAAGAGTTTGTTATTCGATCCATTAGAATTCTGTTCATCTTTTAACAATACATCACTAAAAAATTAATACATACACACACACACACACACACACCTATATATGCAGTGTATAATGTGTAAGTAGAAAAAAAAAACAATAGAAATTCTTTGTCAACCGATGCCCTCTCTCTGAGTCGAGTATGTGAAAATTTCGTCATGTGAACTCTATTATTTGGTTTTCAAATACACACACACAGCACGTATAGGTATAGGCGCTTTAAAGCGTTCCGTGTGATATTATGTAATTTAAAACACGGAAACTAAAAAACGAAATACCCAATAATAACGTGTTTTTTCCCCGTAGGTGGGTATGAGCCAGAGACGTTTGGAAAATTTAATGGAAAATAAAATCAAAGAATAATATTGAAATAATAATAATATACCCACCGATAATGATTCATGACTGTCGGAATCGCTGTTTTGACACCTATATGCCACGGACAACGCACATAAATTATTGCTCGTTCGTGATAATTTATGCGATTAGTGTACGGCAGAATCGTATTAATTATAATGTTTGCACGAAACTGATCTGTGCCCGACGGACACCGTCATCATTGGCTTAGGTCGTGGAAGGGTTAAGGTTCAGATAGTCGTTATTTTACGTTGTACTTGAAAGCGGCACAAACCCGTGTGCATGCTATTTTCTAGCCGTTGGTAAGCACAATAAAATTATACGCTTTAGTGTGATATACTCGTTCGGAATTAAATATTATTATACAATAATAATTAAAAACAATATAATAAAAATAATGGAATGCCGCAGCGAGCGACGCGCAGTGTAGGTACGCATCCTCACGTACACACAGAAACAGTTATAATATTATAATAATATTCAACGCATACTTCCTTCGCATTTTATCGAATTTTATTCGAAATATTATCATATTAATTTAGGTTCCGAGTGCAGGACTCGGAGAGATGGTTATATTATCGTGGTCGTCTTTTTCTTCCTGCGTCCGTCGTCGACTGTTGTACACTTGGAGTAATGAGAATTCTGTGAATTTTAACTTGTTGAAGTTTTTCTGAGGGAAGCAAATTGGATCTAGTCGGTACTTTCGGTTAAAAGTAATTTACAAAATAATCGATGAAAGCAAAAAAAAAATTTAAGATTAGTAAACATTAGGAATATTCACCGATTTGGTACAAAGTTGATTTTCTTTTTTAATTGATCTTAAGTCCGGCGACTATATGGCCATTATCTGTATGGTTTTTATGTCGTTAGGGGTGGGGGGAACACGTGTGTGTTGGGTTTGGCAGAATTTTTGATCGGGCACCCGTAGGTATCTGCCATGCCCGGGTGGGGGTTGGTGGCACTTGTTCTCCGGACCCCGTGACTTGCCCGAAGAAAAATGCCGCCCATGACCAAGGTATCGAGCCAGCTTCGGCTTAGACCGCTCTGCCACTCCATCTCCCCAAAGTTGATTTGTATTAATTCAAAAACTGAATTACTGTACACTGTAGAGACTTGACATTTTTAAAAATATTCATTCCATCATTTACTATATTGACATGCTATAATTTTAAAAACATATATAGATTATTTTTGAGTTAATTAAAGATATTTGATATTTTTTACTGTTGGTGGTAAGTTTCTGATTTATTTATTTTTTTAGTAAAATGCTTGAAAGGCTTAAAAATTTGCAATTTGTTGTGTAGTTAAAAATCATTAAGCTTTAAAGTTGAACACTTAAGTTAAATACCCAAGTTACACACCTAAGTTAAACAACTAACTACTATAAGGTTTGAATATTTTGAGATTTTTCATAATATAGTTATTCTTGCAGCAATTGAAAAATACGAAAAATACCTACAATATAGTGGTGCATTTTATTTTTATATATTTTGAAACTCAAATTTTGACTAAATTCCTTGAAACCACGAACATTATATTATTATCATACACCTACAACACACTGTTGAACAGAGCTTATTACACAGGTGTACAAACTTCTCCAGTTCTCCGGTGATGTCTTCACATAAATATCAGAGGCCTAATAATAATATCAGTGGTGTTGACTATCGCATAATATTCCAAAACGTTTATTATTTTTTTTAAATAAATATCAATGTCTCATATGAAAATATTTAGAACAATAATATACACACTTGCGTATATTATTTATGAAGTTTATCGATTTGACAGTTTAAAAAGATTGCGTTGTTTGGCCGATATATGTAGGTACTCGTGTGCGTATTGTACTTAATATCATCATATAGGCTTTTTATATAGGTAGTCTTTGTATATATATACATATAGAGTTAAATATATTATACATAACGAACGGGAGACTATGTTATAATATAATACCTACGTACCTAAATGAATATTATAATATTCCTAATGATCGCACGAAACGTCGAGATATAATCGTCGAGTATGGTTAATTTTCGTATACAATAATAATAATAATAACATGTAAGTTATTCCCAAATAGTGAGGGTAAATATATATACGAGTTTTCTAGGCTCGTGTAGCACCTATGTCCTATACCTATAGGTGTATATAATATATAAATGCTGAAAACAAATCGAACATCATAATATACCATTAGTTATACGTTTAATGTGTATTTCGTATTACCTACCTATTATAGGAATGAAACCTACGTATACGAGACGCTTTTGGTCGTGGTCGCGGTGCAAGTGGTGGTGGACCACGGTAGTGGTGTCGATGGTCGCTGTCGGGCGGAGACGACGGGGTAACGCTCTCGTCGGGATATTAGATTTTTATCCGGATATGTAAAATTATGTAAAACGACATTAGCATAATTATTGTATTCGGGAGTCCCCGCAAATCATTTTACCTATCACGAAGTCGTAAGGAATATAATATTATTATTATTATTATAATACAACAACGGCACAACGCGGGATATAATAACGCTTCGAATAAAAATATGGATATATATTTACATAATATTATATTACATTTTATGTGTGCTATACAACTACAACAGTCGTCCGAGCACCGCACGCCATATTATACTCTGTTTATATACCGACTGATAATAAAAAAAAAATATTTATTTTTTTCAATTACCACTTGTTGTTATTATACAGTATCATAATAATAGTTTACAGCCGATATGGTAGCCATCCGCTACTTGCGCCGTAAAATCTGTTATCGATCAATGCACCACGCATATTATATTATATTATAATAATTTTACGAGCATTTTATTTAAGTTGTTGTTGTTATAGTAATAATATTAGATCGTTCCGATAAGCTGTACCGTTTGTTGTGTGCAGGTGTACAAATATATTATAATATATGAGAGCTTGTTTATTATTTTCGAATCGCAAATAGCGCAGTGTCTCGGGAGCTGCAAGATATGACTTATAAATCCAAGACTAGGTCGGTTGATTATATTTTTCATAGTCAATAGATCTGTTGATAGAAAAAATTCCATACATTTATAGTCAATATGGTTTGTTGCTCTTTTTTCTCTTAACTCGGTCAAGTGAAGAGCTTTAGAAATCAACAATGAATAAACTCGCCAACCGTTAAATTAATTATTTATTAATGTATTATAAGATATCCACAATTAATAGTTTAATAAATCATTTTATTATTGACAATAGCAACAAGAAGTCAACTTGAGAATTACATTTTCAATACAAATCAATCGAGTTAATACGAATTAGGTGCAAAAAGGTTAAGAAGTTAACACAAACTTTAACTGTTTAACTCATCTATACCCAGCGCATATTGTTAATAAAATATAGTATACCTTATGGCTAATACAGTAATACCTATTATTGGCGGATGCGTGATCGTACGTATGATGTCATGTACGTAATGTGTTAGATAATATGCTAATGAAAACGTAACGATCTGTTTCGCACCGGTGCAAATGAAACGTTTTGCTCCGAGCCTCCGACACGTGTATCTCGTATTACCTACCTCGCGGATTGACGCAAAAATGTATAATATTATATCGTATAACTGCAGTATTTAACTTTTGCCGCAATTGGGGTCAATGCAAATTCCAATGTTGTTGGTAGCAACCTGAAGTGAGATGTGATATGAATAAGTGGCCATCATTGATCTCGACGGTTTCAACATAATTCTGCAACCGAGGCGTATGCAGTTTTAGTGTCTACCCATCACTGTAGGTACTGCATAATATTCGTATTGATTGCTATCATCTTCGCTGTCATATGAGCAAAATATAATATCACAGCATTGTTGTATAGCCATAATAACCAACCAGCGATCATCCGAATTATACATTATAAACACGGTCACAAAACGATGGAAAATCGATAAAATTGAAAAAAATAATTCATATAACCAAACCAAATTTGTGTAGAATCAGACGGTGTCAACTGAACTGAAGGATTTATAAATAGATTGCGATTTGTGAATACTTATTTTTAGAGGGTTGTGTAGTTGTTATTGTGCCGTCTATATATCTATTATTGCTTATAATATATAAATAATTTATGTTTGTTTTTATTGTTTATCTCGTTTACTTTATATATTATTTATTATTTTTTGTTTATTCGGGTTTTGCGGCTTCAACAACTGAGGTCATTAGCCTGTGGGACTGTGGGGGAGGATACTGTAGGTTTTAAACATGTGTGTGTTTGTTTTGGCAGAATTTTTATGCGGACACCTGTAGGTATCTGCTATGCACGGGCGGCCTCTCTGTCTCCGGACACCGTGACTGCCCGAAGAAAAATGCCACCCTTGGCAAAGTTCGGACGGTGCGCGTCGGAATCGACGCCGTTGTCCACTTGGCCACTCCACCCCCTCCATATATTATTGTACTTACTTTTTTTTTTGCTGATTTAATAAAGCCATAATATCTGTTGCACTATTATAGCCTCTATCCGTGAGAAATCTGTATATCTTGCGGCTGCGCTATTCGAGATCACTAAAATTATGCATACCAAATTACACATTTTCAAACAAATCATACGAATACATATCAATTATAATAAATATAATTATAATTTACTAGGTATTATCATGCGATGATATTATAACCAATGATTTCGTTTCAAAATGAAGGAAATTATTAAATCGAAAGTGGATTGTTTTAAATACAAGCACTTTTTTTTTATTAAATGCAGTAAAAATCAGAATATATTATCCTGCAAATTCTTCGGAGTATCTATATAAAGGTAAATTTATAATCGCAATTTATTAAAAGCGGGATAAGGCTAAAACACACACACACAAATGGACCTAGTTAAAAGTGTATCGATTGTTATATATAGCTATATGTTAGGTTAGGTAGCCTATATAGTCACATAACGCCACATCGTTCATCTGCACATTATATGCGGCGAACATGTGGCGGTATACTATGGCGTACAGCGGTCACTGCTGCAGCAGTCCTTGATGGGCACCTATACCATTACCATAATATTATAACTACCACTACTATATACACGTAATAATATATAATAATAATAATAATAATAATATAATAATATATAATAATATATTACTATATGGACTCCGTATCATAATATTTTATTCGTATATCGTGTATCATATATTATTATCGTCGTTTTATTTCGTCCGCTATATTTATCACGGCCTATATGGCCATATAGGATCCTTGGCATTTTAAGACGAAACTATGCGACTTATGTGCGTACCTTATGCGTGTTATAGGCCTTGCGCGGACGGTGATCTAGTAAAAAAATAAAAATTCCCAAACCGTGGGCAGGGATTTGTCGAGGAAAAAATACTCCGTCCGCCGATTAAAATTTTAAATGTCAATGGAACCGCGATGAAAGTGACCTGCACGGACATCCACGAGCATATTGTATAATAATTAATACGCGTATCGCAAAGATCAAACCTAAGACACTTCTATATAGTATACCTATACATAGTTACTGTGATTATTTTTATCGTTTTAAGTATTATAATGCCAACGAAGCTGGCAAACTATATATAAACATCGTGATACGCGTATCACCGTGATGTAATCCTGCGGTCAATGTCAAAAACGTTTTTAAAAAAAAACTGTCCGAGTATCATATAATTATAACAATGCACCTATCGTTATAATATATATTTTATTTATTGAACTAAAGCATCGGCAACTATGGCTATTGGCAATTTGTAAGGGCGGTCAAGGTCGGTCTTAGAAACACGCACACACATGACGTATGTGAGATATTCGTCGCTAAAAACACGGCTGGTCACCCATCCGGGAGCTAGTGACGTCGGACGATGCACCCACTTGGTGACTGCGGCCAATCGCCGTGCCTCTCCGGGCTCCTATAATATATTTTATAGGTTCTTCAGGTCTCTAAGTATTCGGGACTGCGGGTGAGGGGGTGTGCGGGCTTAGTACCATAAAGACACTGCTGTCTTATCTTTAATTTTATCTGGCGTGCGAGGGGGAAGGGGAAGTTTTATTTGGTCCGCCAAAAGCCCTGCATGATCGGCTAAAATGTCCCACCCGGACAGACCTAAAATTATCATATTATACGATAGAGTATAATGACCAAATATATAGTACACGAATAATATAATAGGTAGGTAGGTTAAGACTTTGGCAGCAGAAATATACCTTCGCGAAATCCGTTTGAAAATTAGGTGTAATAATATAATATTATGTTCGTATAGGTGTAATAAATTATAATCTTAGTCTATTTTTGTTTTTCATATATATTTATTCTAATGATAAATTGTTTTTCCCGTGACATTCGCGTATGAAATAAATCTGGATTAAAATGGATTTATAAACTATATTATAATATGTACTTTTCAATTCTAGAACATGATTTCGTTTTCTGAAACCAGTTGTGCATATTTTTTTTCTTGTAAATACTTAAAAACAGTCATGTGCGGATAATATAATACTAGGTAACATTAAACATTAATATTTAAACATTAAATTTCAACTCCATAGGTATTACAATTTTAAATATATTTTATAATTAATTTTTTTTTAAAAATAATTTTACACTTATGAATATAGTTGGTATATTAATATATTATACGACCCGTTATTTTCTGAAACCTTGCACATTATAATATATTATAAATTTTTGACCTAATATATAAGTTGCTTATTCAATTTCTTTCATTATATTATACTTAAACACTTAAACAGGTTTTAAATAATATAATATTATGTATTATGTTGCAACAATTATGACACGTCTACAAAACACAAAATCTAAAAATTTGTATTTTTTAGAAAAAAAACTTTTTCTAATAGATAGAGATCGACTAAATACTGTCATTTTTTTACAAATTATTTTTAATGTATGCACGTTGGCATATAAATTATCAAAGTTGTCCAAATTTTAAATTAAATTAAGCATAATAAATTATTATGTAGGTAGGTAGGTACCTACCTATTATTTAAATATTTAATATACCTCTATATTTCTATGGAAAATAAATACAAATTAGGCAAGTAAAAAGTACCCAACGTCTTTATGGGCTGACAGCTGACACAAGTCCCTCTAATATTCTTGTTAAAATTTATATTTATAAAATTATATGTGTTGCTCATAATAAAATATTAATTGACACCTTTTTAAAATTTGAACCGGTAACCAAACTTAAGCGTCGTAGATCATCGTAAGTAAATTTTTAATAAAGTCTTACATATCTCTGGCTGAAATTTTGAAAAAACTATATTATGTGCATAATTTATTATCATAATATAATATAATGCCCGCTAGTGCCATTATTTATACAAAGGATATTATTTAATATCAGTAAATATAGTACCTGCCTACAAACAATTTGTTTTTCTTTTTTAATTACAAAAGAACATTTATTCACAATTTTTATTTAATATATTCATAGTAGGTTATAACAATAAGCAAATTAGATAAATCGAAAATAAATAGGACTGGATAGGCGAAGACATCCATTGGCGTCACGCTGGTAGCACTACCAGCACTTAGTCCAAAATTATGGTTTACAACTTTTTCAGAACTCACATAATGTGCCAACAAACGGAAACAAACATGGCGGTGCAATACCTCGACATGATTATATACTCTCGTTTTCCCGTAAATTTTTTAATTTTTTTTCACGATTATTTTGAAAAGTACTGAGATTTGTATACCATTTGACGTCACATTGACCAATACGACCTAATTCTCTACAAATTCGCAAATTCCCTTGTATCTTATAACTATAAGAGTACACATATAATTTCACTGTAATTTATAAATTGTAACCTACAGCAATTACATGTTTACACTAATCGAGTAGGTAACTTGCTCATCTCTGCTTATATACATATAATAAAAGTATATAATATAGTCTAATATCCGTTTGTTGTGATTGTTTGGTCAATGCTAAATCCACTTGAACACTTAAAAAAACCTTATGAGCTTTTTTGTTTCAATTTTCAAACAAAAGTAATAGTGTTAATTTTGAGTTAACTTTAAACGAACACATTTGTAATATTGTTAGACATTTTCTCAGATCAATAATAACAATAATAAAAATAATAATAATAATAATCATATAGCGACAAATGTTACTACTCACTTTCTGTTTCGACAATATACAGGATGATAACTATAAGTATACTACCCTCCCCCCTTTTTTCTTCAACAACATGCAGAAATTAAAAATATGATTTTTGACATTTTCAAATATACTTAAAGCAATAAATATTTCCAAATTCATGAAATTCTTTGTATTACCTAAGTACTTAATACAAACTTCTGATTTTCAAATTAGAACACCCCTTGTAAATTGTTTCGCGGATAATTTTTCTGATATTTTTGAGGTATCAGAATCAAAATTGGAAATACTAGTTTTTGAGTTATTTAACATACGTTATAGGACAATAATTCCTAATTATAGGACATTAGGATAATAGTCTATAACAAAACCCATTTGGTTTGGAAGATATATGGGGGGTATGATGATTTGGAAATGTTAGTGACAGTGCTGTAGCTGAGGGGGGGATGGGTGGATAGCCCACCCCCCCTTGGAAATTTGTATCATGATGTTTTAATCACGGTAAAAAAAAATAAAAAAAAAAATAAATAATGTAGGTTATAAAACAATGATATTGATACCCATGATATTTATTATTTATTTGGTATTTTAAATTTTTATCAGAGTTACCAAAAAGTGGTGATAATTATTGTTCTGTGTTATAACGGACCACGGTTGTAATATCTAGTGTATACTGATACCACACTATGACGGAATATAAACTCTAAATATTCTGATGATGTACACAAAAATATAAAAATTGATAAGAATGTTGGTTAATCTTAATAGTTAATTCTTAATGTGAAGTTTTTGTTTAAATTTTTTAGGCATTTATATACATTATACATATAAAAAAATATATAACAATTGATTTCTTTCGTGAAGAGAGAATTAGAATATCTTGTTGTGTTTTACATTTTTTAAATCGCCCCCCCCTTAATTGGGCTCCAGCTACGCTACTGGTTAGTGATTTCTCTATCAACATTAATAATTTGTAAAAATTGTCCAAGTATGATAAATACCTACTAGATTCAATATATTATATCTATTTTATATTTTTTCAAAACCATTTGTAAGTTCAGTATAAACATTTTAATAGCTGAGATACAACTCGTTAAAGTTTTGAAATAAGTACATTAAAACTTTTTCCTTAAATTTTTTATAGTAAAATAAGGGAGGGGGGTTAATTTGAAAACCAGAAGTTTGTATCATCGCTGGACACTCCTCATAAATAATATAAAAAATGCAAAAACTTAAAAAGACTGCTTTTAAAATTGTAACCACTAGTTACAACTAATCGAGTGACTTGCACATCATCTCTGCTTTACCCATACACAAATAATATTATATACCTAGTCTATAATGTCCAACTGATACACTTGTTTGGACGAAGCTAAACCCAATTGCACACACAAAACCACTTTATGATATTTGTTGTCCTGTATAAAAGTAAGTGTTAATTTTGAGTTCACTCGTCCAAGTACATTTTGAAAATTTCAAAACTCAGAAATTGAATAAGTTCGTTATTAAAGAAAAAAAAACTGTTTTTTACTGCATATTTACATAAAACGAGATGTATTACGTACTCGCAGATGCGGCCACAGGATTTCTATGAACTTAAAATTATGGGGCAACAAAATGTATTTTGGTCTACATCCATATTCATTTGATTGAAATAATTTTTTTTCCAAATGCATTTCAAAATGCATGGTTATTGGTTACAATGAATAAATTAAACAATTATGCAAATTTCTGGCTCACATTTATTTAATATAGGTTTGAATTTAAATCCCGTATATGTATTTAAGTGGGTATTTATAGGGGGGTCCATGGGATCCCGACCCCTGCCATTGACTCATGTCTTGTACATGTTAAATATTGTGTTTTTACATGATTAAGAAAAACAAATTTTATCATGTGATAGTAGGATACGAAAGAATTTGAAAAAACTTTTCATCGCTTCAATTGTCGAAATTTATTTAATTGATATCGTGATTTTTTTTTGTTATAATTTATACATTTTCATTGCCATTATCATATTGTAATTTTGCATAGTGTTTACATTGCCAAAACAAATCTCAAAATCCCGGTTTGAGCAACTCCCCGGGTGGGCGTAGGAGGGTGAAAAATACTTTACGACCTATTCTCGTACATATCAAATGTACAAAAACAATTTTATCCGAATCGGTCGAGCCATTACGTAGGAGTTTGTACAGTACACCGTGATACGAGATTTTTATATATTAGGTTTTAAAGGATTAAAACTCAACAATTTTACACCGGCTTATAAGCTCCCCGCGGCTCTGTGTTCTGAAAATGATCTAGACCCTCCCCAAGACAAATTCCTAAACACGCGCCACTGGATCAATTCACTTATTATAGTCATATATAGACTAGGTATATAGAATATTATAGTTATCTATATTAGTAACCTATTTTTTATTTATATTTGTTTGCATGTTTGGCCTTGCCAAGTGCCAACTTCTTACGTTTTATTTAACAATCTAAAGATCCAGATGAATAGTTTGCAGTGATGCATTTATAGTGTTTGCTCTAGGTGTTACCTACCAGAGTGGGTCCCCCAAATGTATGTATACCCTGTGACCCACACGAGAAACCAGTGAAATTTCACCACTTGGTACCCTACGTGGGCGCCATTGCGTAAGCGTGAAGGTCGTATTAAGACATTTTCGAAATGTTATTCGAAAACGTTGCTGGCACTTGTTAACCGTTATAATTATCCGATCGGAGATGTCGAACTATCTGCAAATCGTAAAATATCTATTAAACTGCATGACGTACTATGTATAATATAGCCACACACAGGAGGTATATAGAAGTACAACTATAATATAAAATAAAATATATATTAATGTACTTGAAGTCTACGTCTCAATACATGGAGGTATTATAGGGGAGCTAACTGGTGATCGTGGCACGACGACAACGCTGTAAATAACGGCCGGCGCCTGCCTACACGGATCGTGTAAGACACTGGAAATCCACATCGCTAAAAAACATAGCTTTATTATTATTATTATTATTATATTGTACGCACACATATAGGTACTTTCGTTTTAACGTCGTAATTTTTATTACTTTTGCGTACAAAAAAATAAAAATACCGCGCATAACGCAACGACGGCATAATATACCTTGTTAAACGTTCTGTGTACATACCCATTAATACGATTTATAATAATATTATATAGTGCATTATATTATTATAGACCACCGGTGCAACTCAAATATTTGTATATATATATATATATAATAATAATAAATAATAGTCGTGTTTATTGTAGGTATACCTGTATAATATATACTACCTACATAATATAATACGAGTATGGGTAGGTGCACCACATTATGAACATCGTGTGCCCAATATAATAATAATATAATATATAGGTGTACTCCCGTCCGTCCATTAATTACGTCGTTGTTTATTGGCTAGTCGAGATCTTTTCCATTTTTTTGCCCGACTAACTACGGGAATTGAACCCATATACTTCAATTCTCATTGCGATATTATTGTACAACAGCGACATTGTACGATGGCTGCAGTGTGTGTTGGATCTATTGGATGGGTCGCGTTGGGAAGACTTATTGACGTGTCAATATCTGCGATCATGGATTAGAAGTAGTAGAAGAACACAGAGCTACCATATATGAACTACATTATCTGCCCAATATAATGTGCATATATTTTGAAATACATAGATCTAAATAGAAAAATAAGAGGTAATTCTCCATCGACTAAGTATGGCCCACACTGAATTCACACGTTTAAAATATAGATCCAGCCTTATGCTCGATCCACACTGCTGCACATACAATTCCATCAAGCACATCATTGTCTACTGCCCAAACTTCAATGAAGCCAGAAATGAGTTTAACATTCTAGACAATTTATATGAAGCAATTTATTAGACCATTTTCAACCCCCCTCAACATAACTTCTCATCTTTAAAAAATCGAAAATAAATGCACTACATGTCATACAATGTAAAAATGTAAATATTTATGTAAGCCAATAAGCTTTGTAGTTGATGCTAAAAAAAAAAAATATATTATATAGGTGTATTCTTTAGTGAGTCCTTTAATTGCCTACTTTATTTATTGGCTCGTTGACCTTTTAAATTGGTATCGACTTATCGCGAGAATAATTGAACACTTGAACCCATAGACTTTAACTCTCAGTACGATATTTGTACAACAGTGGCGTTGCACGATGGCTGCAGCATGTGTTTAATCCATAGACCTAATACTAACTTAGGTTAGGTTAAGTTCAATCCACGATAGAAAACTTGTGTCAAATTCTGCAATAATGGTTAAGAAGCAGTGAGAATCGCGAACTATCCTCAGATCACATAGCACAAATGAAAAAAGGTGGGTAAGTGGATGTCGCTCTGCTGTACAGTAGGTTAAAAGTGGGTCACTGTATAATGGATGGTATTAAATTTGAATTCAATGATACAATATCATTGTATAAGAAAAACGATTCTGAGCGAAGACGGTATGTCAGTCTAGGTTCAAGATATATTATATAAATATATATGGTATTAAAAAAAAAATTGACCTATAATAAATTCCAAATTAATCTATCACAATATCCATTAGGTACTTATAAGTTATAACACATTATACATCAATAACAAACCCTGATACTATCATAGATATATAATAAAGTGTACTTTAGAAGTTTCAAGTACCCACGAATAGTATTATACACTCACAACAAAATAACTAAAATAGGTATGCTAGGTTCTTTAATATGTAAATTCGTCCCAAATTTGAACTTAAGATGACCATAAAAATAAACTGTGCTGGTGTATTTTTTAGATTTTTTGGTAACAGAATTAACTACTTACGTGGAATCTTGTTTTAAATGTTCAATCCTTAGATATAAAAACTGAACATTTTATAATTGATTAATTACGATGATTGATAATTTTCGAGATTTTGAAAAATTCTGCCAAAATTTGATCTTTAAATGCTTATAAAAAAAAATTGTGCCTATGTATTTTTAATATTTTTCAACTGATATTGTAACAATATATCAGGAGCCTTGTATTAAATTTTTACACTTTTTGGCCCAACAGATAAAACTTTATTGATATTCATAGAAAAAAAAACTAAAAAAATTGAAAAATGAAAATATCCATCAACAGCTCAAAAAGAGTCAAAATATTTTCAAAATTGTATGGTGTATAGGAAATTCTAATATAAACATTCAGTGAAATTTTCATGTACCTACGGTCATTTGTTTAAGAGTTGCATGAAAAACCAAAATCGAATTTCTCGAAAACAGATTTTCCGTAAAAATTCCCGTTTTTCCTTAATTTTTATGTTGTTTTTCCCGGTGCTTGTGAAAACTATTGGGAAATTAAAATTTTGACCTCCCCAATGCACCAACGATATTCACTTTCGAATCGAAAAAGATACTGAAGTTGAAAATCAAAGCATTATTTTGACTACTTATCGTGTACACAGACACAAAAATAAAAAAAATAAATATAAAAACACACATCATTGTAAAATCAATACATTCATGGTTCCACTCAGAATCTAAAACGGTTATGATACGATAAAAGAGCGAAACCAAAAAAGTAGAGGATCAGAGAACCGAAACAATTGTTATGTATTAAACAATATTTCTGGTTTATACTATCAAACGCCTTATTAGATACATCAGTACCTATAGATAATATCGGTTTCCAAGTGGGTTTCAAAAGATTGAAGTATTATTTGTTTAGTGATTGCTAATCAGTTGGCTATCAGTAGCCGTAGTGTCAAGTCGTCCGTAGTACTCCGTTACTCCGTAATCGCGCGTGTTTTTAATTAAATTCAATGCATTCCAATAATAAAAATACTTCACCTCGAGACCTCAACCTTCCTGACACTTCAAAGAAAAGAACTAGCAGTGCCGCTCTTACACCTCCTCACAATAGCAAAAATAGATTCTCTCCACTTTTAAATCTACAAGACACCGGTGAAACGAACAATACCACAGAAAACGACAGTACTCAGCAACCACAGGTCAGACCTAAAATTCCACCTATATATGTTTACAATATTTCCGATTACGAAAACTTTCATACTTCTTTAGATAATATAACATTTGACAATTTCTCCATTGTTAACACAAAATCTGCCCTAAAAATTAACTTAAACTCGATTGATGACTATAGAACCGCAACTAAACATTTCGACGAGACCGAAATTGAATACCACACATATCAACTTCCTGAAAATAAACAACTTTCGGTAGTCATTAGAAATCTACCTGTTAACATAACGGAAGCTTGTATTTACAATGAACTTCAAGAACTCAAATTTGAAGTCGCTTCAGTCACACGCCTTCAAAACCAGTTCAAATCGCCAATTCCAATCGTAGCAGTTTTATTATCAAAATCATCAACTGAAATATTTTCTTTAAATAGACTTCTACATTGTATAGTTATAGTTGAACCACGTAAGCCCTCCAAGGACATCCCACAATGCACAAATTGTCAAAGATTTTCCCACACCAAAAAGTTTTGCCATTTACCATCAAGGTGTGTCAAATGCGCGGGTGACCATCACTACAGTCAATGTCAGAAACCAACAGACGTTCCTCCAAAATGTGTTAACTGTAATAGTGATCACCCAGCTAATTATAGAGGGTGCACTTTTTACAAAGAAATATCAAGAACCAAAAATAAAAATAAAACTAGTACAAATCCGTCCCATGGAAAAAATCACACAAACACAATACCTCACGCAAATACTCAAAACACACATTCAAACCAAGATAACACTAATATGCATTACACATATGCCTCCGCGTGCAATAGTAATAGTAATAACAATAATTATAGAGGCAAATCAGCCAAATCCACAGATAACGATAATGATTTTATGAAAACTCTTTTACCACTAATTAACACATTTGTTACCCAATTAATGCAGAAAATAATACAAAACCTGCCAGTCATCATTAACAGCTTAAACTTAAACACCAATGGAGCTCCATAATACTATATTATTAAACTGGAATGCTAACGGTCTTAAAAATCAAAGAAATACATTACTAGCTTTTCTTAATCATCACAACATACATATCGCATGCATTACTGAAACGCATTTGTCGCATACAGATAAAATTAAATTCCCTGGTTACAAAATTTACCGCGCTGATCGTATTACACAATCTCGCGCCATGGGCGGAGTGGCTATTCTAGTACGGAACCAAATCAAACAACAACAATTGCCTACACTCGTTCTGTCGGAGTGTGTAGCCGTTCTCTTACAGCTGATAAGAACTCGGAAAAAAAAAGAAAAAATTTATCGGATCATGTTTACCAATACTAAAACATAAATTCCCTGTACCATTATGTACCATAAAGACATTACCAACATTATCATAAATTCTATTATTGTTAAAGTTTCGATCATATAAAAATATTACAAAGTACTAACTACTAAGCAGTAAGTAACAATAATGCAATAATTGCAATATTGTATAATTTTTCTATAAAGATATTATTTAATGCAAGACATCAGTGGCGCCCAACCCTATTACTAGGTGTAGCGGTCGCTATACCTTGAAAATAAGGGGTGGGTAGGTATAATAACATAAAATAATTAACTTGAAATACGTTCATTATTAATCACAGATTATATTGATTGATACCTCAATATTTACTAATATTATCAATTAAAATATGATAAAATGTATGAATAAAATAATATAATTTTGAGTTCGTGAGGGGGTGGGTAAAATTATTTCTTGCTACACCTGAAAAATATATCTTGGGCGCCACTGCAAGACATAATATTATTTAAATGTTATAACTGTTAATTAGTGTCATAATTGGTATGAAATGCCACAAAACATTCATCATTCATGCAATGTTCAGTTATTATTGTTGTATTGGAATAATCTTGTTTATGCGTTTAAAAATACTCTATAGTTTATTTATAAGTTCAAAAATAAACCCAAGTCCCAAATAATTATAATAATATCTCATTAGTTATTAGCACGATTAAAGATAACTTTAATCGTGGTCGTTAGTCATTATTATAGATATAAGTATTGGATTTCTGTTTCGCCATTTTTTTGTAATTTGGCGGTTGAATTTTAATTTTAATTAATTAATCCTAATTACTCATTAGATTAATCAACAGGTGTTAGAGAAAAGTACATTAATACCATAGATAATAAAGATGATACAATTGATACATTAATACACTTAGATCATATACTAGTATTCTAGTATATGATCTAAGTTAATACATTAATAAAAAAGTACATTTACTACAGGCTGGCCCTAAAACTGATATTAAATTATTATTTTGAACATTGACATTTTTATCGGTTGGTAATGTTGGTATGAGATTATTATTTTTTTTTTCCCCTTATCATTTGTAAGAGAACGGCTTTTGGCCCGTTCTGTCGTACCTAGAAGCCGTAGCAGTTTCCATTAACATAAACAATAAGTATATAACGTTCGTCAGTGCGTATCAACCTCCTTGTCGCCAAATGCTTATCGCAGACTATGAAATAATCATGAACTTAGATAACTCAGTTATAATTGCGGGCGATTTAAATTCTAAACACATTAACTGGGGATGCCGTGTTACAAATCCAAATGGCTCTAAATTACAAGCATTCATAGGAAACACACCTTTTACAATATCAGCTCCAAATACACCTACCTACTTCCCAACAGATTTAAACCGTTTGCCCGACATATTAGAAATTTTAATAATTAAATCTGTCCCATTTGTATGCGTGCACGAACCTCTCATCGAACTCGACTCGGATCACATACCTGTTAAAATAACGATTAACTCACCATCTCTTTTTCGCTGTACAAATAACTCATTAATTAAAGGAAAACCAGACTGGATTAGATTCTCTAACCATGTACAATCTAATCTGAAAATACCAACATGTGTAAATACCATTCAAATAGCAGAACAAACAGCTGATCATCTGACGGGCGTCATAATAGAAGCCGCTCAGTCCTGTTCTAACTCCGTACCGCAAAATATACACAGTCCTGGCATCCTACCACACTCCATATCTTCACTTATTCGTCGTAAACATTTAGCCAGGCGCACCTGGCAAAACCATAGGAACCCTGCAGATAAAAAAATACTAAACCTACTCACCAAAGAAGTCCAAGCAGCTTTACAAAATTACCGTGTAGCCTCATACAATAGTTACCTGTCTAACATGCGACCGGGTGAATCAAATTTGTGGAAAGCAACAAAAAGGCTACTAAACCAAGCTACCAACACCATTCCCCCTCTTCGCACTGATGCAAAACTTGTTATATCCGATCAAGAAAAATGTGATGTTTTTTCAAACATGCTGTACAATACCTTTTCTCCCAACCATATCTGTAATCCAAGCAATGACCTAAGAGTAAAACACACCTTAGAACTACCAAATTATGAAGTCCAAAATTCTATAAATTACGTAACGCCAAATGAAATCAAACAAATTATTAATAATCTCCCGATCAAAAAATCACCGGGTCACGACAAAATTACAAACCTTATGCTAAAAAAATTACCACCGAAAGGACTAGCGTTTATGACCACATTATTTAACTCTTTACTGCGTCTTGGCCACTTTCCGCCCAAATGGAAAGTTGCAAACATAATACTAATAAAGAAACCTGGAAAGGACAAATCCATTCCTGACAGCTACAGGCCAATCAGCCTCTTATCTTCAATTTCAAAATTGTTTGAAAAAATCATTCACACTAGACTTCTTTTCTACTTAAATGCCATAGATATTATACCTAAATTCCAATTCGGGTTTAGATCAAATCATTCTACGGTTCAACAATTACTTAGAATAACTGAACACATTAATACTGCATTTGAAAAACATTGTCATACGGGAGCTGTATTTATAGATATTTCCAAAGCATTTGATAAAGTATGGCACGAGGGCCTACTTTTTAAACTAAAATCCATTAGTACTCCATCTTACTTATTCAATATTATTAATTCATTTTTACTTAACAGGCAGTTCGCTGTTAAAATAAATGATAACACCTCAGACCTCATGCCTATATCTGCTGGTGTACCTCAGGGCTCTAAGCTTGGTCCCATACTATTTAACATCTACGTATACGATATCCCCCAGTCACCTCGTACGAATATTGCCCTCTTCGCTGATGATACTACAATATTCACCGAATCACGTAACATTGAAGCATTAACCACAAATCTGCAAGCACATCTTGATGTAATATCTTATTGGTGTAAAAAATGGCGTATTCAAATAAATGCGTCAAAAAGCACAGGAGTTATTTTCAGTCTTCGTCCTTACCACTTCCCTGAACAATTAACATTTAACAATGTAAATATACCATGGAGCTCGACAGTTAAATACCTCGGTTTGACATTGGATAAAAGGCTAACATGGCAGCCCCATATCTCTTCCAAACTTCAACAGGCATATCAGCGCCTTTCTATGTTATACCCTATTCTCAATAAAAAATCTCCATTACAGAAAAAATGCTCTCTTCTTATATTTAAACAAATTATACGTCCACTTCTCACTTATGCGTGTCCGGTCTGGGGGAAATGCGCGACCACTCACATCAATAAAATTCAAATTTTTCAAAATAAAGTGCTACGTATTATTTCCAACGCGCCTTGGTTTATAAGGAACGTAAACCTACACAAAGACCTTCAGATCCAGGAAATCACAGACTTCATTAAAACCTCATCAAAAAACTTCCATACCGCACTGCTCAGCTCTCCTGGCTCACTTCATTATCAGCTCCATGTACATCCGCCTCAACGCAGACTAAAACGTGGACGTCCACATGACCTTCTGGTTTAAACAGCTCCATATACAGCAGCTGTTGCTACTCGTAGCGTCAACTTAAGTTATACAACTTGCCATTTATTATCTGTTATACCTTTATATTGCTATTATTATTGTTAATATTATTATTATTATTAAGTATTATTATTATTATCATTTTTATTATAATTACTTAATTAACTTATCATATTCAAAATGTTAAAACGCAACTTATAATTAATATCAATAGATGTAGATAGCCATGGCTAGGAACATCTTATATTATAATAAAAAAAAAAAAAAAAAGTGATTGCTAAATTATTACAGTTTGTTGATCGTTTAGGTTAGTTATTAATTTTACCAGAGATGAGTTTTGAAAACATTTTTGGAATTACCGATATTCTCGATACAGGCTGATAGTTAAAAACAATAGTTGAGTCATCGTTTTATGTTTGAATAAAAAAATCGTATATAATATATTATTATAGTTACAGAGGTATTTAAAATTAGGATTGATAAATATCGATTTTATAACGAGCAGTATTATTACTCAAAAAATAAAGTCAATAACGATACTGAGGCAACTAATATGTATGTACCTATTACCTCTACACGCTACACTATAATTATAACAATAAAAGTCATGACTTAGACTCGACAACCGAAGCGACGGATATATAATATGTGCACCAAGTAGACCAGTTACCTATATATGTGCAGCGATAGTAGGTGCGTGTGGGACGAACTGGAACTCTTGAGACATAACTCCGCATTAAGTGCTTCAACCCCGTCCTCGAGATGTATGCCACTTTTTTCAGTTTATCTAAAAAATAATTATTTATACCTACATAAAACCGTGATAAATAATACATGTTAATATTAAGAGGACGCTATACCGATTGTTATCAGAGGTAAAAACATGCCCAAATACAAACAGCGCGTCCTTCTAATGAAATAATTAAATTCAAACAAATAATGTGACGGGAACTTTTATTTTCCAAAAACGAATAAGTAGTTAGGTATAGGTAGGGGGATTAGTGTATTTTCTCTTCGTATAATGTAATACAAATTGTATGTATGCACTCGCTTGCTGTATGTACCCTCGGGGTGTTTTTGTTTATTTTCCCGATAAATTCCATTATTATTATTATTATTGAATTGTGATGCCTGCACCTATGGAATAGCGACACTGGATATTTTAATAGTATAACTCCGTAAAAGACGAGTGCAAACGGTCGTACATGTTGGTGGTGACGTGCGCTGCAAAAAGAACCGCTCGTTGTTGCATACTATCATTTTATTCATTTTTTTACAGTTATATCGATTGTCGTCTATATAAGCTCATAATGTCTGGTTTGGCCAACTACGTCGTAAAACGTGTGTGCAGTCGCGATTCGAACTGTTGTATAATTTTCACGCACACACCAACGAAACGTCTCGTAAACCGTAACCTAACCTAACCTATAGGTATATAATAATATAATAATATATGATATTATACGATGATAATAATATGGTGTGTGTTAATACGACGTACGATGACTACTGCACTCGGACAATACTGCGTATGTATAATAATAATAACGAATGAGTTATAACAATAAATGATAACAAACAGTACCCATTTGGCTATAAATAAGCTAATAATTTATTATTATGTAATGTATTAATTATTAAGCTATAATAATAATCTTTTTTTAATGAGGAGATGAAATCGACAGTTAAATTGAAAGCACATTATATTCTTCTATATATTTATCTCTCAAATTCTATAAATTTACAACCATTATATTATATGTGGGATAAATTGATAATACATATACCCCAATATTATGAATAATAATGATTTTCTGAATTTTAAAATAGCCAAAAAGGTATTGTTTGTTATCATTTATTGTTATCACTTATTCCCTATTATTATTACATACACAGTATTGTCCGAGTGCAGTACCTAATTAAAAATACTAAATGTACTTATTATATAAATTATTTTATTTAAAAATATTTTTACCATTTATGCTGAGGTGCATAAAAATGAAATTAACGAATTAATGCGATTACTAAATACGAACGACAAAAAATTAAATACAATTGTTGGTCAAAATAAATTGAATGGTAAAATTTTAAAGGAAAGTTTATCAATTATTTTTTACAACGTTTCACAAAACGTTCAAGTAGTAAACCTCAAAGGAATTCGACAAACTAGTCTATGATTAGCTCAGGGAAACATTTTTGGCAACACTCAGCATTTATAAAGTACCTTTATTCCAAAAGCTTTATAAAATAAAGATACTTTTTAACAAAATTTTTCGTAGACATCGGTTTGGTTAAATAAGTATTTTTTAATTTTTTTTTTATATTTAATATGAATTAAATAGTTTTTTTTATTTCCCAGTAGCTCAATCAACTATACGTTATTATTAAATGTATTTTTTACAGTCGGGGGTTAATCATCCTTTTCGGATATACATAGTATATACCTAGCGGTACAAGCCGACCGAAAAAAGTCTATTTTTCAGTGCTAAACATCGTAATGACGACACCCGAAACGGCAAACCGAGTGCCGTTCGCCACGATTATAGTCCTGCAGATGATGGAGTTGAAAATCATGACCGAACTATGGAATGTAGCGATTCCGCTCACCTATGTGCAGAAACTGCAGGACACAGATGTGACAATAACGGACCAGGTGGTGACCACAAACACGGCGATCAAACCCATAAGAGCCGATCATTTTGGAAACGTACTAAAAAATTCTTCAGTCGCTTATCGTGCTACAGTGCTGCACGTATAGTTCCGAGCAATAATTTGCTGTTGTGCCATTGTAGATACGCTGCTGTATCGAATATACCGCGGTATAAGTACAATTTACAACAATATCTTTTTTAATTATCTCGATGCTCTGTCGAAGATGTATGATATGTATAAATTGTATAAACTATATAAAATGTATGAAATAATTATTGTAGTTACAAAAATTTCGAAGTAAAATGAAATGTTCAAATAATAATTTGTATCACTTACGAATTATTAAATTATTTATGTTAGAGGTATATTATTATTACCTAGGTATAAATTACACTTTTGTTAAATATTCCTGTATATGTAAAAATGTTTGAAATAATTATAGGTAGGTACCTACTGTAAATTGTATTAATTTAGCACAAATTTATATTTTCGTTGAATAAATCAATTGGTTTCTTTTTTATGCATGATTAGTAAACGCCAAAACGCTAGGTAAAAAATAATTTATAGCCTGTGAACATTTTGACCGAGAAACAACAATTATTATTTTGTTGTCCATTTTATACATTTTTATTTACAAAATAATTTTCAAATTTTCATGATTTAGATGAATTTCAACTAATGAGGGACTTTGTATAACAATGTTGTGGTTATTTATAACGTGAAACGTTTTCATCGCAATGTATAGAAAGCTAGAAAATTAAAAATTGAAAGTAGATATAAATATCTCAAAAAGAGTCAAATATATTGAAAATTTTATCATGTATAGAAAATGGTCATATAATTATTTAGTGGAAAATCATTATTTTATTCGTTTTTGAGTTACACCAAAAAAAAAAACAAAAACGTATTTGTCGAAAACTGGTTTTGAGTAAAAATTCCCGTTTTTTCTTAATTTTTGAAATTACTGAAAATTTTACTTTTAACCTCTCTAAGTGCCAACTAGAATCACTTGACTACCAGAAAAATGCTGAAGCTGAAATTCAAAGCATTTGTACTTCCCTAAATAGTAAAGACAAACACACAAAAATCCACATATTATCATTATAAAACCAATACATTCACCTCTCCGCTCGAAATCCATATTACACTTCAGGGTGCAGGGTACACAAGTCTGAAAACTCATTTTATGGATTAGAAACAAATCGCATGTATCCATATCGTTAATTAATATTGAGTAGGTAAGTAGGTACTTAACTAGGTACTTCAGTCTTCATAAGAAAAATGTGCTACCTACAACATATTTGAAAAAATAATGTGAAAATAATTCTGTTATCATAGTTAAAGAAATAATATAATTGGGTTATTTTATGTACCTATTTATTAATAAAACTGGGTGTAAATAGGTACAACTTAAACATATATAATATGTAAAAAAATCGTGTATGGTATTAAATATGACTTTTAAAAAAATAACATTGTGATAAATAAATAATAGTTTTAACTTCACAATATGGTAAACGTTTTATTTCACAAAGTGAAAAAAATTACATAATGTATTGATGTCAAATTGGAGTGGTCATTTCATATCCATTTCACAAAGTGTGATAAAGACGTTTCCACGTCATGAACAAATCGATTTCACGAAGTAGCTACGAAATTTATATTATATACATTCTACACTCGAGTCTGAAAGAGTTGAATTATTGTTAATTATACAAATGTAGTCATAATATTTATTCAGGGAGCGTTTTGTTAAGAAATGTAATCAACAAGTTATTGTAAATTAAACTATAGGTAGGCAAAATCATAAAATATTTCATTAACACGGATTACATTAAAAATAAATTGAAAACCACTATATTTAATTATATTTTACATTACTTATTAGTTATTAATTATCATTAAGTGTGAAAAATGTGTGTATTATGGTACCTATGTAATGTTTGATTTTAGGTAGTGTTGACATTAGAGAGCTAAGTTCGGCAATAATTATTATATTTGATTATAATCAAAGTCGAAGATTATCTACCAACGTGATAATTTTGTTCCCAAATATGGATTCACTATTATCCGTGCAATTTTCTACATTAACAGTAGGCCTTTCATTTGATAAATTATAAATAAAACCATAATATTATAATAGTTAGATATCATATTTTAATTTTTATATTATTCCAAATCTATTAAATGCACTGTCGATGTCGCCTAGTTGTGCAGAAGAGCATTGATTAATTTAAAATTTAAATCGATTCATTTTTGGCCACTTGACTAAATAAATGTTCTTTTGACTGACTTTTGAGGGTTAAGTGAACAATCGAATATTAAACTGATACACGGCTTTTACAGTTTATAAATTATAAGGATTAGTTGTGAGTGTGGAATTGTAGTGTAATATAACATGTTTGAAGAAAATATCATATTTAGTACATTTACGATTTGATAACATTATCCAAACCCTTGGAGCAATCTTAAATTAATCGGGAAATGTCTATAATATTTTCCTGTCGTTGTCGTTGGTAATTTACTCAACAAACTATATATGTAATGTAATATTATTCTAAGTCTTAAATGATCATTAATAGGTAATTTATGTAGGTGTATCATGTAATATGTCATATGTGACTTTGTAACGGTGTATCGTTTAACTAATGTATAAGACAATATCTGTGAATCCATTTCACTGCAGGCCACTGCAATTGAGGGTATATATATTTTAGCTATCTTTATATAAAAAACAAATTTTCTAGTCACAAAACGATTAGTTATTTTCACGATCACACTATGATTTTCATTTTTCAAGTATATTGTATATAATATATCAAGTATATACTTCATAGTGTATTAATAGGTACACTATTTATTTAAACTATTCATCCTGATCTAATACCAAATAAAAAAAAACATTATATATTTATATCTAAATCTCCTATTTAGTATTTTTAACATATAAAATATTTTGAAAATAATCAATAACATTGAAATACCTATACGATCATAAGTGATACATTTTATACTTAGTCATTAAAAATATATTTAAAAAAAAGTGTTCCCAAATCCTATTATATTTTATACGAATGTAAAAAATATTTATAAAAATATACCTGTCACCTGATTAGATTTTACAATGATCAATGTTAATTATTTTAGGTACCTAGAGATTTTTTTATATCCCAGACCAACCATGTGAAAAATGAATAACCCTGCCACTCAAGTTTGTTATATCGCGGCCATCCAAATAATAATAATTTATAATTGTTATAAATATATCACATTAACAATCTAATAATTCGACGGTTCTTGGAAAAAAAAATGTAAAATCATTATGAGTACCTAGCATAGGTATTTTTTGAGGAATAATGTTATGAAAAATGAAGTCTTATCTTAATTTTAATTTTGTTTGTATAATTATGATTGTTATTATATAAATTACCTCATTTATATTAATATACCATTGTATTATAGGTACAATTTTTTTAAATACATTATTATTATACAAATTAAAAAATTAATTATTATCACTTATACGCTACATATTTGTTATTATTATTGCACATATTCAAAAATGCATTGTTGTCATACAATATTGTACCTACTATTTGTTATAGTTATTATGGATGGTGCGGCAGCTAGATAACAAACCTAATCGTCGTGCGCCGATAAAGTTGTCAAGCACCTGGTCGAGGATATAACAAATCAAGTAAATATATTATGGAGGTACCAACTAAGTATACTGATTACTTCCTACTGTATACTTTATCCTCTATGGCATTTGTATGAGGTTCCCACTTAGTCACGATGATTTCTTTTAAAAGTGTCAAGTACCCACGAATAACATTTTTGAATTAGATACAACAAAATGACTAAAATTGTTATTCTTCGTTTAATATCCCACATTTGGTTTTGAAATGTAGTTTCTTTATTCCAGACCACAAGGATAAAAATAAAATAAATTAATAATGTTTATTGTATATTATATTATGTAGGTAAATATCTATCGTTTAAATATCACACAATCACACATACATTTGGGTTTAAGATTAAGGTTTCTTTATTCCAGACCATAAGCGCGACAATTTGATTCATATACTTGTACCTGAACGCCCGAGTAACCAATGGCCAAGTTAACTATTTTTTTAACTCATTAAGTTAATAGAGAAAAATGTAAGTTAAGTTAAAAGTTAACTTTATTTTTTATTAACTTGTAAAAGTTACAAGTTAATTAAAAATAAAAGTAACTTAACTTGGTTAAAAATAAGTTATTTTTTTTTTTTAAATAAAATTACTAATTATACCTACCTACCTTTTTTTAAAGCTAACATAAAATATAATAATAAGTAATAATATTAATAATGATTAGGTTTAGGTTAGGTTATATTTCGTGTATATGATAGGTACTGAGTAAATTTTTATACTTTTCTTTTATTAATAACGGGGTAACCCCTATAACATTTCCGTCTATAATATAGTTATATAATATTTTCTGTGAATATGCAATATAATAATTTACTATTATTATGCATTATTACTTACCTACTAAAATATATTTAATATTTTGGGTTTTTTTTATATACCTAATTAATTTTACAAAATTGAATTTATTTTAAGTATATGGTTTGGGAAAAAATTAACTTAACGTGCCAATAAAAATAATTAACTCGTTAAGTTACTGAATAACATTGGGAAAAATGTAACGCGTTTATTAACTTAGTTAAAAATAACTTAACATTAACTAATGAACTCGTTAATGCCCAGCCTTGACAATAATAAGTAAGTCGATACTCGCCGCGGGAAAACGATATTTTAATACGGTTTTATTAAGTGCAATGTTTTACCGAAAATACGTATTCACAATGATGCGAAGAGGCGGCGGCTTGGAACAGACGTTGTTGTCGCATATTATTATAAATAATAATGTAATGTATGAAACAAATTATTGTACTTGCGGTAAGCGTAATATAACATATTTATATAGCCATATATAGGCACACACACACACACACACACACACGTCATATGCAAATCAAGAGTTAATAATATTTTTTATGTTATCTATTCGTTTCATCTACATATAGTAATAATAATATTATGATATTATTATATTACCAGTCGTCGCCCGGACAGCCACACGTCTTTTATCGCTCTCGGGAAACCTTTCGGACGGATAAAATATTATATTATACACACACTCTCTACACACACACACACACACACACACACAACACTGTACCCGTGTGTGTTATTATGTTATCATCGACGAGGTCGTATCTACACGGCGAGTCGTCGTGGGCATCTCGACTTTGTGTCCGTTGTTTCGTTACATTATAATATTATATTATTATTGCTATATTATTACAGCGAGTGTATACATCTATACTATATGCGTACTAGGTATACATACGTAGAGATGGAGTGAGAGAGAGAGAGATTGAGAGATAGACGACCGTTTCGCCCACTAAAATATTATATTATATACATAGGTACAGGTATATCATATCCGCCGACTGCCGATAGTCGCAAACGGCACCGATCGTCGTCCACTCCGACTGTACGCGTATTAGTATATTTAATAGTACGTATAATATTATAATATACAAGGTGATCATTTTACAGCAAACTATTATAATAGTGGGCAATATATTAGCTTAAAAAAAAAATTATAATAATAACAATATCGTAATAACTGGCGTTTTTAAACTTTTCATTTTTTAGAACGTATATATATATATAATGGGTACGTTCCGATAATCGTCTAAAAATGTAAAGGAGTGCGAGGCGGCGTTTGGAAAATATATAATTGAAAAATCCCTTATAGGCAAGGCTGGGCAAGTTAACGATTTTTTTTAACTCAGTCAAGTCAAGATAATATGCACCAATAACAAAAAGTTAAAAGTTAAAAGTTAATTTAACTATAGGTTAACTGAGTTAAATTAAAAGTTAATCACACTTTTTGTTAACTTTTTATTAAGTTAAAAAAAAGTTAATTTGTTTATATGTACAACACTAAACTACTTCATTTTTACCAACCCAAAACTAAATTATAGTCTATAGTGTTTATACTTTATACAGTATTTCCATATTAGTTAGATTCGAATGATATACATTTTTTACTTCAAACCTTTTACGGTAAATATTTTTTGACATGAAAACGAAATAGACTGAAATAGTGAAATACAATAAAATTAACAACAAAATAAATTAACTTAACTTACCTCTTGAAATGAAAAATTAACTCGTTAATTAGTTAGTTCGTATAATTTAATATAATATAATGTATATATACTTAATTTACAACGGCATATACAATGTTATTCGTTCGCTGTTTTTCTCACCTAAACCCACATCGAGTTATTGTTGTCTTTTCATCTTTACGACATTATATTTTAATAAAACGTTTTTTAGGTTTTTGTCATTATATAGTATAAATTATTATACGCATATAAATGCTCACGACAACAATAATTGATACCTATTCAATATGAGTTCAGAGTTGGGGTCCCAGTAGGCACAAATAGCGATTTAAAGTTTGTAGTTTTTGGTTTTTTTTTTTACACAATTAATATGTTTTCGGACTGGACACACGATAAAAATATGTTTCTGACCGTTTTTTTTTGAAAAGTTTTCTTTGTGATGTGGTTACTTATCAACAAAAACATATTTATGATTTTTAGATTTTCCTTGTAGAAGAAAATATCGAGTAACGCGATATGGCTTTTTTCATAGATAGGTGTATCCGTGTGGCTGTAGGTATACTATACTAATATTTAAATTATAAAGGATGTGGAAAGCGTATAAGGGTCCCAGATGTTGGGAATACGTAATGCTTTGAATATAATAATATAAAATAATTAATGTGATAAATAATATCGAGCATAATACATTAATATTAAATACGAATTAGAAAACCCTCATTAAAATGTCATATTAAAACAGGCCTACAAATGCAGTTGAAACGATTTGAGACATATAAAATAATATATTGTCTTAAAATCTCAAACGTTCAAAAATAATATTGAATTCAAGATTTGAGATTAGGTAGTTCGAACTTAAAATATGTGAATTATAATTCTAGGTAGGTATAGCCTAGAAAATGCATAATTATTAAAACATTCACAATATACATTATATTATTATAGTTCAGATTAGTTCAACACTTCAACACGGTTTAATATTCGTAAAATCAATCAGAAAGTTAATCTATTTAAATCCTTAATACGAGGTACATTCACTACATAATTGCATCAATAGACAATTTAAACAAACAACATGTGTTTTGTTCGCGTTAATGGCCATCGTCCATCGATATGACATTTAACGATATTTTTCAATATAATATAATATTATTCATGCAGCGATTTAAGGAATGTTTTTTGTTTTTTTTTTTGTTTTTTTGCGGTTTACAATTTTAATCAGACCGCACAAATTCGGCAGATCGTACATATAACGTCAATGCCAATTTTTATATATTATATTTATAATAAGTACCACCGTAATACTTATGTAAATTTAAATTAATTTTTAAATACGTCTCGTGAGTGATTTGCAGCAGCCGTCCAATGTATAATGAAATTCGATTAATTTATTTCGCGGGTATGTGTTAAATATAAATCTGTTGCAGACAGTATGTGTGCACCTACATTATGTAGTACTGAACTCAAGTCATTGGAAGTAGTTGTTTTAAAATATATTACACAAGGTGCAGCAAGCATGGTCAGGGCCGTTCCGAAAGACAAATCATGGGGGGGGGTGGTTTGATTCATAATTTGCCAACTCAAAAAAAAAATGTTATCGCTTCGCTCGACAATTACCTCCTACCTGCAGACTACATGCATAGTAGTCAGTAGACAAATGTTACACAATATTAAATATTTTATTATTTTCTTACTATGTTCTTTTATTATATCAACAAAAAATGGTTGAATAGAAGAAATACATGATTTTAAATTATCATTTGTTAGTTTTAATAGGGTATCTAGAATCATTTTAAATTCTTTTCTATAAAATAGATGCATTGTGAATTCAGCTTGGGTTGTGCCGTTGTGGCATTACAATCATATCGTTTAGGAGCTAATCTTTTACGATGATGGTTTTTAAAATCAGCGCACAATTCCTTAACAGTTATCATTACAGCTATATTAAAAAGAATTCAATGATTATACAACAGAATATAATATATTATGAAATTTCATATATTCTGTGATTATTCGAATATGTATAGGCAAATTTGTATACTGTTATAATATTATATATGATACATTGATAGGTAAAGTCTAAAATATTATAATAGTATTAACTGTGTTGGACAGTTGAAAATCGGAAAATTAACTTATAATACCTTCATATTATTATAAATTACAATATATTATTATGATATATTTGGACTTAGTAGTATATACAAAATTATTAAAAAACTGTAAAAAAAAATTATAATTTGCCGAGTGCCAACTGCCCAACTCAAATACTTAATGTAGGTATCAATGTGCCAACTGACATATACATATTAAACGCTCAGGGGGGTGGGACACCCCCTAAAACCCCCCTTCGGGACGGCCCTGAGCATGGTCACCTTTCAGATCATTTCAAACGGAGACCAAATATGAGACTGGAAAATTCTCTTATATAATGGACTAATTCAAAAATATTTCAACACGAAAAACAATAAACTGTCACATAAAAGATTTACGGCATTGTGCACAGTGATTTTATAAAGTCCATATAACTTAGTTACAAGTAAACGCTTGATGATTGAAAAAGCCTTAAGTGAAAAAAGTTGCTCTGCTGTACAGTAGGTTACAATTGGGTCACTGTATAATGGATGGTATTAAATTTGAATTCAATGATATAATATCATTGTATAAGAAAAACGATTCTAAGCGCAGACGGTATGTCAGTCTAGGTATAAGACATATTATATACATATCTATGGTATTAAAAAAAAAATGACCTATAACTATAGGTACCTACCTATAATAAATTCCAAATTAATCATATCAAAATATCCATTAGGTACTTATAACGCGCTATACATCAACAAAATCCGTGATACTATCATAGATATATAATAGTACACTTTAGAAGTTTCAAGTACCCACGAATAATATTATTCAATCACAACAAAATAACTAAAATAGTTATTCTAGGTTTTTTATGTAATTTGGTCCAAATTTGAACTTAAAGTGACTATAAAAATAAAATGCGCTTATGTATTTTTTAAATTATTTGGTAACAGAATTAACTACTTACGTGGAATCTTGTTTTAAATTTAAAATCCTTAGATATAAAAGTTAAACATTTTAAAAATTTTTAACTACAAAATAATTATTCAATTTTAAATTTGATAAATTTTGTCAAAATTTGATCTTTAAATGCTTATAAAAAAAAATTGTGCCTATGTATTTTTAATATTTTTCAACTGCTATTGTAACAATATATCAGGAGCCTTGTATTAAATTTTTATACTTTTTGGCCCAACACATAAAACTTTATTGATATTCATAGAAAAAAACCTAAATAGAAATGGAAAATGAAAATGTCTCTAAACAGTTCAAAATAAATGAAAATATTTTTTAAATGTTATCGTGTATAGAAAATGCAAATATAAACAACCAGTGAAAATTTCATGTATCTAAGGTCATTTGTTTTAAAGTTACATCAAAAACCAAATTCAATTTTGTTAAAAATTGATTTTGCGTAAAAATTCCCGTTTATCTTTAATTTTTATGTTGTTTTTCCCGTCGCTTTAGAAAACTATTGGGAATTTTAAAATTTGACCTCCTAAATTCACCAACTAGATTCACTTTCCCATCGAACAAGATACTGTTGAAGAAAATCGTAGAAGTTTTACTGCCCTAAATCGTGATGATTGATACAAAAATAAAAAAAAAATAAAAAAACACACATCATTGTAAAATCAATACATTCATCGCTCCACTCAGAATCTAAAATTATAAATTAAATGTTGTCTAAGCCCTCAGGTTACTATATTATGTAAAGTATTAGTACACTTATATATAAGGAGTAAGCAAGTTAAAAAATCAGAGATGTGGGAATGGTGAACGAAAAAGCAGAAAGGCTGGGCAAATAATTTATATAATTCGACCAAATTAATTAAACCAATTATGTAAAAACTGTTTAACAAAAAAATAGCGTAAATTATTTACTCAGGAAAACCCTACCGAACTAAAATCTTCCGTACGCTACTGTTTTTGACCCCTATGAAATCCAGAAATATTGAATTCAATACTTCGATGGTCAACCTTCAGTTTTTACAATTCATACCAATAATCATTTGAGGGTAGATACAATATAATATACTGAATGCTATATCATTAAAAATAATTATAATAGCTATATTTCCGATCATTTTTTTTTTCAATAAAAACAAAATTTGCACAAAACAAAATATAGTATAAATCTATGGGGCTTATAATATAACTGTGTGGCTGTATATAATATAACTAATTAATTGATTTGCATATATAATTTTGCAACTACCTACATAATAATAATATTAAACCAAATAATGATTGAAAGTAAATTAAATTGTTTCAAGTTTATTTAAGATTCCTATATTTTATGTGTTTTCGACGTGATGTTGTATTCATTTCAATACTTTAGAGTTTAGTTGATGGTGGGACATTCATTTTTAGATTTTCTTAGCCCTGGCTTAGCAAATTCGGCTGTTCCTTATTGATTTTTTATTAAAATTTTAATATTTTGACAAAATAGGTAGTGTCATCATTGGGTGGCTTCTTCCGTCATATTACTCATGTTTTTTATTACTCTTATCTAATTTGCTTATCGTTCTCTGAATAGATTGTGAATATCTTGTAAAAATAAAAATATTTATACTAATAAGTAATAACACCTCTATCATATGTTGATTTTAATGAAATAATTATCTAATGCTTTGTTTCGGTGTTATGTCTAGCTTAACTCAAATACCACATGAGTTTTAAGATCATATTATATTTCATTTTTATTATTGTTTATTATTGGAATGTGTCGAATTTTAATTTTGAATATTATTTTATTAAGCCCTTTGGTAATTTGCAGCACTACATAGTGCTGACACTATTATTCTTTATATGGAGCAATTAAATTATCGTACTCCACAGTATTAAGTATTTACTTTGGGTTTATATTTGTTCTATACAAATTTACATAATAAGGTGGAGAACAATATTATCTTATTTTATTGTTCTATTGCACAATGTCGTATTATATACTTAAAATACTACGGCTTGTAAGTACAATAGGTAAGTTGTGTTAGGTGTACATTGACTGAGAAAGTCCAATAAACTTAACACATTGACGGACAGTGAGGATTATAAATAATTATAAAAAGCATACATAAAGTAATAAATATATTATATTGTAATCATGTATAGACGACGAAGTTGTGTACTTTTGACAGAAAACGACAATTATAATAACAATATATATATATATATTACTGTAGTTAAACATGGTAAACAACGCAGTACAACGTAATAAAACTAAACAACTTAACGATATAATCATTCATTTTCGGGGTCGACACAATTACTTTTCGTCTCCAGCACCCGGTCCAGGGGTAGGCCACGAGTCTCGGGCAAGCAGAAATGAACAAACGCCACACTGATGACACATGACCCGATGTACGTGTACATAACGTACTTGTTAAAGCTCAACAGAGCGTTGGAATCAAAAAACGTATATGCCACCAGGAAACAAGGTGAACTGGCCACCGGCGTATATCAAACTCGAAAACCATTTCTGTGTAACACATTTACAATGACATTGGATATTATATAATATGATAATATGCTATATTTTATGTTGTTAAACTACGAAATATTTAATATTTTGCTGCGTGATTAGTATTATTATTTTTTAATTTGGGAAAAAAATCTAACCTGCAACATTGAAATTATAAAATAAACAGTTGAAAACGATTATTACAAAAAATATTCATATGAAGTTTAAGTAAAATTCGATATACACGAAGTAATTTATTATATATTATAGTATAGTTAATAGTTATAGGTCGATCTCACAGACGCCACGTCGATCGGACCGCTCTTAAAAATTAGTCGGGCTAAACTCCCCCTTTGTCCCCCCCCTTACCAACCAAATTATGTACTTGAAGATGTTATTATTATTGTATACATTATAATAATACTGTACGGTGACGATAACTGTGAGACAGTCTCACATAGGCGCAATTTGGGCTAAATTTATGGGGGTGCTAGATTTATGTGGACCAAAGTAACCCGTGGGGGGCTTCGCCCCCCCACCCCCTCATAACACCATTCATGCATTCATAATACTACCTGATTAATCAATAATTATTAATATTGAAAAATAAATATATAATACAGGTAAATACGTTTTTTATTTTCATTTGAATATTATAATAAAGATATATGCCTTTGAGACATAGCAAAATTATTTATTATTTCATTTAATAAATATCAAAACTTACTTCTTGGTGTTTATCATTATCATTTTTTGACTTTTTTTCAAAATTGAAAATACTAAAAATATTTTTAGTATTTTCCAGAATAAAATTTAAAAACAATAACAACTTGAGTAGGTAATTAAAATAAAATTAAATATAATTTAAATTAAATTAAATATAGGAAGTTAATGAGGATAAACAATAAAACACGTTACATGTACGTCGCACAGTCGCACAGACTTAACGATTCGAAAAATACGAGTGAAATATTATTATTATTATATAAGTCAAATCTTAGAAATTAATTTATCCTGTTGTCTATGACATAATACGTGTATAACCAATAACAATTAAATGATGCTGTTGAAAATTTGGGGGTGCTAATATGAATTTTTGGGGGTGCTCAGCGCCCCCCAAATTGCGCCTATGCAGTCTCATCATGACTAAATAAACAGGCATGATCACCAAAAAACCTATTTTTCCTATCACTGCGCATTTTCCCCAGACTTGGCAGAAACAGTAAAATTCCTATGTAATTGTAATGGGAATACAATTTTTTTCATGAGTTTTCTATGATATTAGTTTTTCTTCCAAGTCTGGGGAAGTATAAAATATGCGTGAAATAATCTAGTGATCATGCCTGTTTATTTAGTCATGAGTCTCATGACGACGAGCCACAAAAAGTGCAAATGTATAGACGCTGTATTCGTTTGTCATCCAGTCCAGCCGAATTCTTACATTATTTTTTACGTTGATTTATTATACAATTCGAAAACTCGACGCTATTTGATAATAATTTCTTAGACACTCACGTCGAAATAAACCACTTCCGCGTAGATCAGCGTCCCGACCGGTCCCCATCCAATTGAGTACGACCACAGATACATGCACACGAGTATGATGTGCACGTATTTGTGCCACTCGTTCGATTCGATTGGAGAACTGCATATGTCTGTGATTGGATGGATTGAGTGGTATACCATCAGCGTCGCCAGACACGTGCCCATACTGATGGCCGACGCAATTAACATGAATTTGCGGCCCAAAAACTCTACCAGCTCGACCGTGGTGAAACACAGCAGGACCTGCGGGAAACCCGGAGAACGCGTTATTGTTACCGACTAATTTTCTCTAATGAGAACCTTTCATATTTGGAGTGGGTTTATCGTCAATCAAGATGTATTTGAAAACACGTTTTTGTCAATTTTACTACGCATTGAAAGGGACAATTAAGACACACTACTTACCTAGCATGTTTCGGAAATGATTTAGTAATAAACATACTGTCAAACAAGTAACTTAAAAAATATATTTTAAATAAAGATCGTATTTTATTTTCATACGAGGAAATTTAGTTCAAGACATTATTAATCTTACAGATATTCTGGATCAGTGATTCAAGTATAGATATGGAATAGCGCAGTAAAGTGATTCAATTCCCACAAAAACAGGCAAAACTTAATAACACAACTTAATTAACTTGTTGGCCCATGGGACGGCTGATAAATGTATAGAAAAAAAATAGTTACCCCCGGCGTGATTGTCGTCACGTTAATGTTTTTATAACAGTTTTACGTTCCTACCCAGCTATATAATTTATGTAAATATGTAATTTTTTTTTTCCAAAACCGCTCACTTGGACCGCGAACACTATCGGAATGATTTTTTGCGTGTCGCCGTACACGCGTTCGTCGCTGTAGTCAGCGATTTCTGTGGTCAAACCGAATCCGCCGATCACCGATTTGGCGTGAAACATCGTCGCACTCGCGCCGCAAGTCTGCTGCAGCACCACGAGTCTCGCTCCTATGTCGACGATCCTCCGTGTCAGGCGGCTTCTGTTGTCACCGATCATGCACTCGAACTCGAACACGTATCTCTGGTTTTTGGGGGGAAAAATAACGAATTTATATAATATAATCGATATCGTCTCGTCCCAATTTTGAAAACGTTTCGACCTACCTCGAGCGCCATGTAGTCTTCGTCTACGCAGTAGTCTTCGCCTTTGACTCGACGCATAGCCGTTTTCGCGTGTTCGGAGTCGCCGTGGCATTTGTACACGTACAACGGCGACTCGGGCATGAAGACCGAGATGAGGATGTGCAGGGCCGGCCACACCATGCACACGCCTGTCAGCTGGGCGTTCGTGACGATGGCGCTGAACGCGTGTGCGTAGAACACGCCGAAACACACGAACGCGTAGTGGAACACCAGTACCCGACCTAGGTCACGCACAACACAATTGCGGTGTATAACACTGGGTATAATATTATTATATACACACGACACACTACGTATAACTACGTTGAATTCCGAGACGCCTATTATATATAATGGCGCATTTATTCAGACTATAGTATATTTTGTTTTGGGCCGGATGCGGAGAGGCGATGTCTAAAAAAATCCCCTAAGCTATAAGTTTTTCCATGATATAAATCATTACCTGTGCTTACGCGGGCAGCGTGTAAAATATAATAATACATTATGCTGTATTCTATTAGTACCAATTACATTTCTGGACATGTCTTAATAATATTATGCACTATTGTGGAATTTAACGTCAAGCTATAATCTCACGACCAAACCCGATGCGTAATTTCGGCAAAAGTTCTCACCCCGGATGCGGAAGTCGGCGATGTGGGCGATGTACGTGGGTATGAGAAACCCCAGGCCTCCGGTGCCGAGGCCGTGCGTGAGCCGGATGGCCCAGACGGGCACCAAGTTCACCTGCGACAACAGCAGCCAGCCGATCGACGAACACGACCATGTCGCAACCAATTACCGACCATCGGTAACCGATATTCCTCGTCACCGGACCCAGGATCAGGCCACCGAACGTGGTCCCCAGGAAATAGCAAGCGACCGGATCCAGATACCAACCGGAGTCGTCCAATTCGCTGTTCAGAGCGTAATCGTTGTTTCCAAACGTCCGTGTCAACCTCGCTGCTGCCGAGCTCCACGCAAAAGCAGTGCCGATCACCACGCCGTTCAGACCGGCTGCGAACACATTTGTCAGGGTTAATTAACGGGGATTTCGTCCTTAAGTATCTGTATATCTGACGGTGTCAGATAAGAAGCACTCTAAAATATCTATACTCATGTACATGCTATTGGACTATACGAAATTCCAAACGGGGTTGACAGATGTTTAAATTATCCAACCTAGTTTATACAGTATACACCTACCTAAAATCGAATAACAGAACTGCGGAAATCTCTGTGGAACCGCTCTTTCTTCAGTGCACATCATCGGTGCCATTACGAAAAAATATACGAATATCGATACTGAAAAAACAAAACGGTTATTTTCACTATAAAAATAGTACAATTAACTGTATTATACAATTACTATAGGGATAGCTATAATGTTAGTCAGATATACTAAAAATATATAGTTATGATTTTATAGTAAGCCAGACAAAAATTATAGTGTTTTGTACCAAACATGTTTAGTACTCTTTACTATACAATTTAATTATTTGAACAATATTTATGGTAATTTGAATATAATTTTATAGTACTCTTTACTTTTAAATTTATTTATTTGACAATGTTTATAGTAATTTGAACATATCTTAATAGTAATCTGTACTTTTAAATTTAGTAATTTGACAATTTTTATAGTAATTCAAATATAATTGTATACAGGGGCGGACTGGCCCGGGCGGAGAGGCGGAAAAGTCCGCCCGGGCCGCCGGCGCGCACGGGCCGATAGGAAAATAGGATTATTAATAATTTGTACTGCAATAATATGATGGAATAATTGTCGAAGACTTCACAGCTGTTGTATACAAAATAAATAATAATACAAGAGTACATGACAGAATTGGTACAGAGTTGGTAACGTAAAATGTATATCGAAACAATAATAGTGAACAATATCCCCGATAAGAGAAACGTTAAAACTATTTTAACCAATTACCGAAATTGTACGTAAACGTAGATTAATAGTCGTGAAATTTATCGGCACACCCAGATGGGCCTCGCGGAACACCGGTTTGGAAACCGAGTTATTGAAAGAAGCACAGAGTAAAATTAAGGAATTAGAGGATAAATGTAATAAATTTAAAAATATTAACAGTTACCAACAACAGCAAATAATTAACTTTAAAAAAGATAAAAATATGGAAGAACAGCTTTTTAACATAAAATTTCAACAAAAACTTTCTGGGATCTTTACATCAACTCAAATAAATTTGATTTTAAATAAAAAAAAAGCATATAAATGGTCTGATGAAGATTTATCATCTGCAATTAGCTTAAGAAGCATATCCCCTAAAGGGTATAGATATTTAAGGGAAAAAAAGAAATATCCTTTACCAGGTATCTATGTTTAAATTAACTTAAATAAATATACAAACATACTTTACAATTTCAATTATTATTTAATATTGTTCTCAGCTTTATCGACATTGAGATCATGGGCTTGTAAATTTTCAGTAGACCAAGGTATATTGCACCAAGTTTTGTCACTGTTAAAAGCTAAAAGTTAGTATATAGTATACAAGTATACAATTAAAATTAATAACTTAAAAACATATTTTATAATGTGTTATAGGAGAGTCTATGTCTCGTAATGACAAAATAACTGTGATCTCTTTTGATGAGACGTATATATCACGCAAAATATGTTATGATAAAGGCAAAGATCAGATTATTGGACCGTATAAATGTGTACAAGTAGTGATGGCAAGAGGTTAGTCAGCAGTTCAGCAAAAATGTTAATATTAATTTTTAATATGGTATGTGACACATATTTCTCTCATGTTTTATAGGACTTTTAAGTAACTGGAAGCAACCATTGTTTTATGACTTTGACACACCTATGACTACTGAGATACTCTTTAAAATTATTGCTTGTATTCATGAAGTGGGATTTGAAGTAGTTGCTCTTGTCAGCGACATGGGTCCAACTAATATTGGCTTATGGAAGTCATTAAACATAACACCATCATCACCTTCATTCATAAATCCAGTTACACTTAAAAACATACATGTCTTTGCTGATGTCCCTCACCTATTAAAATTGATTAGAAATCATTTTATTGATAGAGGATTTATATTTTCAAATAATACATATTATATTGGAAGGCAAATTATTGAAGAATATTTAGGTACAACAAAAAACTCAGATTTTAAATTGCCATATAAAATTTCTATCATGGTTTTGCGGTCCAACATAGATAAGAAATTGAGGCGATTTGTTTACATTTTTTGTTGACAGTCGATACTCTATATAGATATACTTTATTTGGCCTCAATTATTCCCCTGGAAGACCGCTGATAAGACCATTATGTCCTATCCATTATGCGAAATTTTAAAACATGTCACGGCGCATTTAACCATCCATCTTCCCCCCGCCTACATAACACTGATATCAATTATGACCACAGCTGCTGCTGTTTAATCACTGATAACGGATAACGGATGGTATTATTGAAATGGTATTATAATTAATTAATATAAATTATAACATGTACTTATTTATAAAATATTCTAAAAAATTTGCATACAATCCTTTAAAGGAATGTACCATTTATACAGTTTACTACCTTTAACTATAGTTAAATATGGTTTTTACATGTGTGTATTAATAATTTTAATAATAATTAAAATATTGCATATTTTTTAAAATCCTATACTTTTTTTTATTTCAATTAGAAACTAGAAAGTATCTGATATTCTGATGAACTGTTTTCATTAAATGATGTCATAAAAACAAGGCTAAAGCATTTTTGCCTGATGGATGGGCCATATATTGCTGTTTAAATTTAATTTAATTTTATAAACCAAATATTTAAAATGAAATATTACAAAATATACTTAATAATGACAGTATCCTCTTGACCCAAATCAAATAAGCTATACAATTTTTTGAAAATAAAAGTTAAAACCATTTGCTTTTATACCTATTTTTATAATTATTTTTTTATACCTACAGATATGACAAATGAAGAAATTGTTAATGGAGCCAATCAATGGAATGCATTTAACGTGGAAGCTTTAAATAAAAATTCTCATTCTGTGAATATTAAGAGTCGGATGAATGCGCTTAATAATTTAAAGTTACACAACATTTCGACCAATCATAGTTCTCAACCATCAAATGTCAACTACCAAATCACAAATAATATTCCTGGCCAATCATCACCCGTTAAAAGTTTTTTCAAACCAAAAACTCCTATAGCTCATAAATTATTCAAAAGTGTTCCTACCGTTTCTAGTAGTTTTCCAGAAGAACCGCCGACCAAACGGACGAGAAACGAATTTAAACCTGAAGATCAATATTCAAACAATGAAATCTCTATTATTCAAAATATTTTTGAAGGAATTGATGAAGATGAAATGTTTAATGATTTTTGTTGTTAAAGTCTATCTTGAGCTTCAAAGTTATTTTATTTCAAAGGTGCTTTTTAATTTAATTCGATTGTAGTTTGTAAAAGTATTTTTTTGTGTTTTGTAATTAAATCTTATTGTTAGTGATAACAGTCTATTTCCACTGTTGATTTCATATTATATTGTAGGCTACATTATTCTTCATGTCTACAGTCTACATCTTTGATGAATGATTTTTCTACTTTATAATAAGTACATATTATATGTTTAATTCATATAATGAAAAAAAATTTGACTAGTCAAGTACAGAGTTACTTTTCAAAAAAAAAAAAAAAGTACTTAACCTAACTTTAACTTTTTACTTTGTTAATATCCAGCTTTGAAATGCAGTACCCTCGGTCTCAAATATATATGATATTATACCTACCCAACTAATGTGTAGGAAACTCATAATGATATAAGAATTGTGTAAATTCTAATATATAAAATTCGTTGTTGTCGTCTGTTTTCTTATCTCATTTCCAATTTCGGAACGATTAAGACTTAAGACTTCAATAATTGTCTCGACGATATTATTTTGTTCTCTGCAGTGTGGGATTTACGAGTGGACGCAAACCACCATTTACTGGAAATTTTAAAACATCTCGTGCCGGAGTATAAAAAATTAAATGAGAAATCTTAAACCACGCCGCGTGTACAGTCAAAAACTCAAAACTTAACTATATATTATGGTATCATAATAATGGTATTAACTGTTTATAAATTATAATTTATAATACATATTATATCTATACACGAGCAATTGCAATAAGATAAAAATAAGCAGGTGCATGCGATGTAGCCATTTTGGTATTGCTGGACATTCGTGGACCATACGATATACGGATAATTATTATCACGTTATTAAGCACTTGAAATACATTATATTATAATAATTATTATAATTAATTACGATATTACTGTACATATTGCGGTATTTAACGAGTGTGATGATTATTATCATTATTTCGAGTTCGGGGATTGCTGCGTATATTATTATAAGAGTATAATATTAATATATTTTGTTCCATATAATATAATATTATAATATTCGTATTGTTAGGTGTATCGTATTTAATATTTATTATTTTTCTTTCGTGCCTGGTCAATTCGATGGTATAGGTACCTATATATATAATAATACTATATAACGTTCAATATATACCATGTTTCTCCGCACACATAATTTATAGGTTTATACACATGTAGGCACCAAACGAATGTATAATAATATAAGGTGTTATTTAGAGCAACACCGCCAATGATCGGGCGTACGTTTTGTCCGGCGGCGGTAAAGCGGAAATGGAATTTCGGCTACCGATACGATTCACACACACATACACACACACACACACACACACACACACACACACACACACACGTATAATTTATATACTTTTGGTATAAATAAAAAAGCCAATTATCGCGGTAATGTGCCTTCATTTGGTCGTTTTGAAATTGGAACGTCGTCGCAGTGTATATTACCTATATAGGTTCTGGTTATTTGATTAACTATATGATATTATGTTGTATCGGTGCCTAATATTCACTCGTCACAGATTTCTACGCAACGCTACATGGTATATATAATTATAAGTAAATGATACATTATCACACTTACCAAGCGAAACATCTGCCCCGGCTCAACTGCATAGTCTATAAATATGTAAAAAATAATTAGTCGAGATAAATCAACGCGGTATGATTTGTAAAAAAAAAAAACATATGAATCTATTATAATTGATTCACAACAATTCCATTGGATATCATGATATAACGCAACATTATCGTTGGGTTGAGATTTGCTGCAATGAATATTTCAAAAACCCAGCATTCAAATCGAGGATTCGTTTGAAGTTAAAATCACGAAAACCTACAAATTATTATTTTTTTTTGTTTTGGGGCTGAGGCTTCAACAACTGAGATCATTAGCCTGTGGAACTGTGGGAGAGGGTACTGTAGGTTTTGAACACGTGTGTGTTTGTTTTGGAAGAATTTTTAAGTGGGCACCCGTGTGGGGGACGGGGGACGGCTGCCTCTCTCTCCGGACACCTTAACTGCCCGAAAAAATGCCACCCGTGGCCGAGTTCCAACTTAGGACTAGCCTTAGTCCGCTCGGCCACTCCGTCCCCTTCGAATTATTTTTAAATTCATAAAATAACCATAAAACACGTAGATTAAACTAATTTGTTTCAAAATAATGTGTATGCCTATTGTTTTATTATTTATTTTTTTTGCTTCCAAATCATTACACATAGATTTAAGTTTATTAATGACTTGTTTTCGTTAACCCAAAGTATGTAATATGAAATCCGTCAAAATCTTTAAGTGTATTATTGTCTTAATCAGTTCTAATTATTTTTTTCATCTCACAGGGAAAATGTCCGTATTCCGAAGAGAATATATAAATTACCATTTGATTTTTCCTACTTGTATTTTTTATTTTATTTTTTAACTAGTAGGTACTTGTTGATTTTATGCAGTCAAAAACGCCTTTCAACAATTTTGTGAGTTAGTCGTAACTCATAACTTTACGCAATATGTTTATACTAATAATATAAAATGAGGAATTATGTTTAGGAGAACATTTTTTTCTGTGAACCAGGCAAAATAAATAAATAAAATAAACCTCGGAAAATACAAAGAATGTAGGTATAATTAATATTATAGGGTTTTTGGGCTGGGTACCGATATTTTATTTTTCTAACCAAATAGACGTTTTCGTTGTCATGGTTGCTTATTAACAAAAACATATCTATATATTATGATTTAAAGATTTCTCTTGTAGAGGAAAAATATAGAGTAGCGTGGTATGGTTTTTCTCTTTACATTTTTATATTTATTATTAGGTACTTTAAGATGGTCACAGAAACACTTAAAATACGAGTAGGAAGCGTGCACCCTCAAAACGTTTAAAAATACAGAATAATTTAAAAATCACTTGTATTTCCTAAGGTATTACTTGGTACAAGACAAAAAAAAAATCATCGCTTAAATGTCATCAATTTCTTTATGCGTTCCTACAGTTTGGTGATTGGAACTACAACGGTGCAGGATTGTGGATACGTAGGTATCTTTTAAAAGATTTTAACTGTATAAGTTTGTCTCTTAATATCTCTGGATATATCTATGAGCACGTATTATATATTATATAAATGCGCATATTATTTTGGTGCGCACATCAAATATTGAAAAAAAAATAAACAATAATAGGTACACTGTACACTAGTCACTATTTGTATACAAAATACTGCCTATACACTCGACACGTCTTATTAGTTATTCCTTTTAACGGGGCGTCTGAAAACCTGTACCTATATGCACCTAAATCTATATACTTTGGCGTTTTATCTGTTTAAAAAAGGATAACTGCCAATAAATCGTACGCGACAAGACATATAACACGTACCATATACCATATATACGTACCAGGTACCAACTTAAATATATTATATTTATATACATATATATGTATACATTTTATATATTATATATCAGTGTATACTGTATATATATACAGACACGATTAGTTCATACATGTAGGTACGTCGGACCGTGTTCATTTCGAAACTCCAAAGACATACCTACTCCATTTTATAGTATAAAAGACACATTATAACACCGAACCGTATCCCGCCGATTCTTGATTTATATAAATGTGAGTATGTGCCATTATAGATAATTATGATAAAGGTGTATGAAATAGCTATAATAAAAGAAATAAATAATATATTATTATATACCGGCACACATCAAAATGCACAATATAATATTATATCTCCGATGGTTTCCTGCTTACCTACCTAAGACTGTGATGAACCAATCGCGTGGTCGTTGAGAATGGATCGTAGGTACCTATGTATAGACGGCATTAGACGCAGTTTTATAATAATACTTGTCAAATTCAATATCATTATTTAATATTTATTATATTGTGTACTTACCTACCTACAACGTAGTGTCAAGAAATGAGATAATATTATTTTTTCAGTCTATTTATGACCTAAAAATATACAATTTTGAGTATAAATACGGACAAGATCAGTCATATAACTGGTTACTATATTATGTTATATTATAATAATATGAATATAATATGACGGTGTACTTGAATTATACGAACAATTTTAGTATGTATTCTATCAATGCACGTTTTACTTTACATCTAGCATTTTTATTTTTATTTGGGGGGGAGGGATAATTTAATATTTTAGTGAACTCGATGACCACTGCATTACTTAGTCAGATACAACAAATCGAAATTCCAAATTAAAATAACCTGGGTATTACGCCGTGATCGCACTATGAGAAAATGTTGAATGGAAGTATCAGTATAATAAATTATAATATTATATATACCTACGACGATACATTACTCCGAAACGGACGGCATGGAGGTTAAGTGGAAATTATTAATTAAATGCAATATCGTAAATTTGATCGTATGTCTTCTGAAATTAGAGTATTATGTTGTTAAGTACCTACTCAAAATATACAACATAATATTATTCTATGCAGCAGTATTTAATACTATAGGCGAAATGTATTAACAATGCCTATTTAGTACATAACATTTAAAAAGTATCAGAAGTAATGAAATTGCTTTTTCATTATTTCTACAACAAAAATAAGTAACAATAAAACCAATTTTTATAATATTATGCAGGTATTAGGTTCCTATTTTTTTTTACTTTCCACTAAATAAATTTAAAACTAATTTGGACTAGAATAAAATTCTGATATTTAAAATAGCTACGTGAAGTTAGCATTCATTATACTGTTGTAACACAATCTTAAAAGAAACAATTTGGTCCTTGACTCGATAGACACTTGTCGAACATTTGTCTTTGTTGGCCAGCTGTTGAACTTCACCGGAAACTTGTTCGAGCTTGTTTTTTATGATACTACCTACGTGCACTAGTACCTGCAGCTCGGTACTTTACTTGTTGAATGGTTTTTTAAGGCTGTAAGTAAATATTTTAATGCGATTCGTGAACTTGGAATTATAAAGTTCAAGGTCGGGTAACATAAAATGAGTTTCCATCAAAGCTCAACAATCAAAGTACTTTTATCGTGTGCTGTTCTGCTATAGTGGCATAAGCAATATTGCAAACTATTAGCATATTAAATAGGTACAACAAAACATTATATACTGTAAGCTAGTCGAATGACGCGATAACCCAATTGGTACACGTTTTTGCGTTCGTAAATTATATTTTATTCGAAATACTATATAGCCGCAACGAAATCATGATAATATAATTACGCACATATAACATACTAGGTTAAACGATTAATAAAATAATCAAACGTCAAACCACCATCTACCATCGTATGAATGCATATTATGGTAATTGCACGGTGATTTCAACTCTCGGGATCGGATGACGCAGACTGCTGTACAATAATAATAATAATAATATGTGCATTGCAAGTGCAGTGCAAGTGCATCGGACGTTCTCGGACTGCTGCAGCTGCAGCGGATGGACGGAACACCGACCATGCAGTTTTGCAACAGTTATTATATGTTACTCCGCAGGCGGAGTTTCGTAATTACATTTTTTTTCGCTCGTATTATTTACAATGCGATGTTTTCGCGTAACAAATAGTAAATAATATATTATCATGTACGTACTTACACACGCGTATGTATAAATAATACTATTATATATGTTTATTTTAAATTAAATACCTACTATACATATGTCATCTCACCGTTGCGTCCGATATTACACATTAACATATTATAATGGCACGCTTTGATTTCACGTGCCCATCGCACTTCATACCATAATAATAATAATAGTAATAGTGTTAATAATATACAATATTTTATTGTCCCTCGATCGTTTTCTTAAATCGCATCGCTGCAAGGACAAACGCAGCTCTTACGCAAACTCTGCAGCGAATCATTCCTTCGCCAATATCCGCCGTATTTCCTATAGTTGTGGACGAAGTAATCAAAACCATGCAAGTCGCGGACGTGACGTGCATAATAATATTATAAGGTGTCATGTACAAATATTGCGGACACAAATGTTTCCCTTCGCTCTTTTCAGGACTTATGACGAGCTACCAATCTCAGTAGGTGCCTACCTAGTACCTACTAACCTATACCTACTATACCTACTAATTTTTGGGCTGGATACACGTTTTTTTGTTCGATTTTTCAAAAGGCTTTCGTTGTCATGGTTATGTCTTATTAACAAAAACATACTATTTAAGATTCATAGATTTGCCTTGTAGAGGAAACATATCGAATATAGCGTTTTATTCATTTAAAAAAGTACTTAACCACCAAAGTCTACCACAGCTTACACTGAACCTTCTGCAGTATAGGTGAGGGTCGCTCAGGGTAAATTATTATCTCACTAATTTTAACCCCTGTTTTAATATTATTTTGGGAAGTGTAAGAGTGTTTGAATTTTATATAGCTTTTATTTGTGTGTCATTATGAGATAAACGAAACATTTTTATGTCGATTTTTATTTAAATGTTTACAGGTATTTATTTAAAATAACAATTTAAAATTTAAATGAATAAATGTCAACGAAAAATATGTTATGTTTAATCATTAGGGAAATGTTCACCCCAAACGACGGAATATAGATACTCTGAACCCTCGTGACCTATACTGTGAAGGTTAAATGTTTGAATATTCCAATAATAGTCTTGAACGAATAATACAGCACATGATAATATGATGTTTATAATTTATCGTCGATTATCCATATTCTATACGAAAAAATTTTGTTTCACAGGCAAACTGTAGAATACCACTTGGAAATTCATAGAAACTATACATTTTAACGCTCGCGTAATATTAATATTTCTAGTAGAAAAATGAGGTACCAAAATATGCATTAAAAAATCTTATTTTTCCTTCTTCGTATGGTTGTTCCACAATAACCTCGCACTGTATGGGCACGTGTAGGACATCGAATAATATTCGTCCGATATTCTAACAAGTGGTGCGAATTGATTGGAACCATATATTATCATAAGTACCTACGAGCAAATGGAAATACGTTAATCGTAAACAAAATAATATTCTCTATCTGTATAATACCTTCATGTTCTGCACGTTAAAAAAAATTATTATCATTAGCTATACGCACGCATAACCTGTTTGTGAAAATAAACGTATGTACATTATTTATTAGAGGTTTTTTTTTTTTAAGACTTATAAAAATAAAACTGTTTTGAAACCCCAATACATAACTGATTATATTCCGTATTGGTACTATACCTATACAATAATAGCAGGCAGGTATTATAGTAATATATAATTTATTGTTGTACCGCGCGGGTGACATTGGCCAACAGATATCTAAACGGAACATACGTACGATAATATTATAATATAATAATGTGTCGTTATTATAATGTTACAGTATATTAATAACTCCTACCTGTGTAGTTGTAGGTATATAATATAGTATTGCGTTTGATTTTTACGCATATAAATAATAATTAAATCGTTTATAAATGATTGCTGAGGTTTTTAACTATGTACAATACATTATTAAACGACAATAATTTTTATCATAAATAATACATTTTTGGGCTGTTCACAAGATTTTTTTGTTTCTGACCGATTTTTCGTGAGGTTTTTGTTGCCATTGCAACTTATTATAAGAAAAACATATTTACGATTCGTAGATTTTTCTCATAGAATATCGAGCAGGTACCTAGTGTGCTGTGGTTTTGTTAATTTTTTTGGTTATACCCACCGTAAAGCTTATTATATATACGTCCTACGGAGCATCCGATTTGGCCGAAAGGATTATTATTTAGCCTGTATAATAGGTACTTACCTATATATTGTCTATAGGTGGCCCGAACATAAGCCAATCATATCCAGATCCAGGCATCCAGGTCTCATATACCTATACATATATCACACACATTCGTATAATCAATGTAATAATAATTTGTTTATTGTGCGGTTTTAATATTTATTATTATTATATACGTCTTGAGTACACATTGTATACACATTTGTCGGTTAGTATATTATGTACATGATAAAATATATGATGTATACACACTGCACAGTGTCATTAATAACTCTGAACGGTCGTTAGTGTAGAAACGGGCTGAAACGCACTAAAGTCGGCTGGAATACTTAAGATGCGCACGTGATCATCCGCTCATCGTATATTATTATATTATTATAGTAACTGCTCGTACAGAGACGACATTACAATATTGCCCAGACGATATTGCTAAGTAGGTATACGATTTTTAATTGTTAAATTCAATGATTTTTTTTTTTGATTTTATACCCCCTACTAGAGAAGGCGTGTTTATGAGCTTGGATTTATATTATTATATTTTTCGTCCGGATCGAGCTGTTTTATTTGGAGACTTAAATTGTGCGCGGAACGACACACTTTGTTAGCAAGAAATATTAAGTACCTATATCTATGACGATATATGGTGTACCGAATTAAAAAAAAAGTGGACCGCGTACGGCATGCTGTGATTGCATTTATTTATCTTTTTAACTAGTTTTTAAATTTTATATATTTTTTTAAACATTTTTATTTAACTGCGTCAATAAATCTATGTTTATTAAAAAATTACAATTTCTAATAACCTTTAAAATTTTAAACGTAAACTAGATAAATCATAAATCATAGTAAATAGGGTCGGGAAATTCCCGACGGGAATGATATACTATTCTTAGTGTTTGTGCCGTTATGTAGACCTTTAAGAAAGGTAGACAATAGCTGGAACATTTAAAATGAACCGAATTCAGTTCTGTAAAACGATTCAAGTTATAATTAGCATGTTCTCTAAGTTATGTGAAATCGATTTTTGATATATTTAGGTAGTTTAAATTTTAAAATTTGTTTTAGATTCATAATTAATTTCATAATAATAAAAAAAAAATGCAAGTCTTAGTCAAATATCGACTCCCCGACCTAGAAAATATAGTATGATAAATTCAGACGATACATATAGGTAATATACTAATAATAAATGGTCTAATATACTATCGTAAATTGCAGTGCAGTACGAAAAACTGTATATTATTATTATTTTAACCCATGATTTTTTTATACCTATGTAACTTTATCACATAATAATATATACAGGTCGTATATATAGGTATAGAGGTATATATGTACATAATATAATGATTTACGGAAAAAGTTGGCAATGATATTCGTTCGCCTATATAATATTAAGTGCGGAAATCCACACAGTTCATTATATTTTACAATATACCTATATAACATATGATATGTTATATATATTTTTTATACGGAGGAGGGTGAGCGTGTATTATATATCACAGCCGCGAACGCGTTGTAATTATAATATGTATACATATATTATGAAAATCGGTTTAAAATAATATAAAAATCAGTATTCCCGATTGTGCGCGTTGCAGTGGGTAAATTAATTAATCGTTTCCACGGTAAAATAATAATAATAATAATAATATAATATCCCGTTTTTTTATTATTTATACATAAAATTATACACCTGCACCGCCACCGACGAGCGTAATAAACGTTTTTACTCTCTCTCTCTCTCAGACATCCGCTCCGTCGGCCGCGAAGTGTGTAAATACTTAAGCCACTATATATAATAATATAATATAAATACATATATATATATACAGGCACACACGATAAACCTATATCATAAATATATGTGTGTCGGCTTGTGTGTGTGTGTGTGTGTGTGTGTGTGCATAATGTATATATAGGTATATAATATAATATAATGTATATAAATATGTGTGCAAGCGTTGCGTTCAAATAGAGACGTAGGTACGTAGGTTTACATGTTATGGTATAATTATTATTTTAATGGTTATTAGAAAATGTGTATGGATCCATAAATTAAAACCGTTTCATTTATAGATTATCGCGGTCTTATCTCGAGCGCACATCAACCTTGATTTCTATCTCTTCGGATCGGTCGTTTTTGTTCGACGATAAATTATATATTATTTTCTTCGAGTAGCGCATTTTCGTGAACATTTTTTTAAATCGATTCCGCGCGTTTAGTATTATAATATTATATATACGTCTCCGCACAAGTATAATACGCGTAAGTATAATATACCTTCCTACCTACTTATTAATGCAAATTGCATGATGTGCAGTACACAAATATAAAATAGCGCATTTCGATCTCGCGCACATTTTCACAATGTCATAACATATCATAATATATAATATATATTGTTATTTCAATATAATATTATTACTATATTATTGTCCGTACACCTCGGTTTGGTTTCTTCGAGGTTATAACGCAATAAATTAAAATAAACAAACAAACAGTTTCTATTGTTGACTGTTCAAGCATGCGCTGCACAGTGGCGGATATTAATACAGTAGTTAATTGCGTGTATATACCTGTCCTACGTTTACGTTATAGACTACCTATTTAATATTATAACCTATCATTTGTTACAAAATAAATTGGGTTTAATGTCCTGTGAATCGATCGGAATAATAATATGATTCCTGTTCCAGATCCTTCACAAGAGATTAACAAAATATATTAATTTTACGCTTGTTAGTTTTTATTCTTATCTGATTCGACCCGTTCGACCCATACCAGTGGGAAAATGTCCTTTGTTTGCATTCGTGGTTCGCCCGTGGGCTGACAAATTTAATTTACCCAAGCCATAATCATAATACTCACCAATAATCATTAATATATTATTATGCCCTCATTTATAATAATTTGTTAATATTATTATCGGCAGGTAAGTGACAATAATGGGGACGAGAGTGATTGAAAAACAATAAAAGCGGGGGATGAGCAAGCCCTTTGGGCTTGGGGCCAAATATAGTAATAATATATTATAGGAAACGTATTTCCCCCCCCCCCGGGGGCCCACTATTGTTCGATATCCGTTGTGGGCCCGAGACCATGCCCCCCTGCCTACCCTTAATTGGGGGGGGGGGCTTGGGGATGAGCTCAACTATAAATACATACTATGTATAATATAGGGTGATGCCACGAGACCGACATATTAGAGCTACGAGACCGACCAGGATGACATTTTACACATTTCGCTCATTATAAACATGTTTTTAATTATCTTGGTTGGATAGGTTACCTTTTTAGTATTTTTCATTAAATATTTAAATTTTTACGATAATCAGATAATATAATTTTATATACATGTTCTGATCTAACATCCATAATGATAATTCGGGTCTTTAGTTTAGTAACATTTAGAGTTTAGCCAGTTTAGGTACCTAACTAATTTAGTAAAATACAATTTCTATTTATTAACACTCAGTTATTAGCAGTATCAAAATGTTCATGAATTTATAACGGTGCACAAGTAACTTAGTAACAGATATAGTTCAAACCTACCAAACATTGGAACTTTGTTTGACATTGGTAGAAATAATGAAAAATGTGTAGGACCTTCTTTAAACAGATATAAATGTTTATCAATACACTGAAAAAATTTATGCTGTTGTCCAGAATTTCATAAAGATCGTTTACAAAAGTATTTAAATCTGTGTAATTAGGTTTGTTGGAAAGGTCTCATAATTTATGTAAACTTGGTTTTTTTAAGTTTGGAAACATTTTCTTAAGTTAGTATATTGTATAAAATAAAATGTATTACTGTCGACCAAAACATCGGAAAATTGCATATACATTATACAACTACCAATTTATTATAAAATAACAAAATATGAATCATACAGATTTATATTTTTGTAATTTTTACAAATCACTCATTTGTTTTCTGTTTCTCATCTACGTCCTACGTCGTAACAAATTTGTATTCAACAGAACCAATATTCTGTGTTGTTAGAGTGAATAGACCAATAACATTTATATTTTATAGTATAAACAAACTTAAGCTTAGGAATATTATCTGTATTTGCACTTTTAATATTTTACGATATTTAAATTTTTATAAGAGTTATGACGTAAAATATTATAATGTTTCGCAGAAAAATAAATTGTTTTGATCTGATGAAAGTTGAAAGATATTATGTTCAGAGAGATGAAATAAACAGTGCACGGAAATCCTCTAAATATTTAATATTTTAATCATGTACCTAAATATGACATATGTAAATTTTACTTCCAGGTTTTTGTATAAATATATTAATTAGATTTTTGCATATATAACCAGTGGTTATAATGATTACCACTCATCTTAATAGAGCTTTATACATTGATTTATATGCAAAATCAAACATTGTGCTTCGATCAATATTATTATTCTTAATGTATTCATTAACTAATTATTATAATTTATAAAATATTGTATAATGTGTGGGTGTATGTTAATCACAAGTTATTACCGACTATACTGCAACATATTATGTCTTAATCTATTAATTTATTATAAATATTGTTATACCTACAGTATAGTAGCTGGTAATGAATAATAAAACATTTATAACAATAATTATAAATCATATTAATATTGTTAATTTTAAAATTAAAAAATTGGTTATTTTGAAATAATCAATAGAAAAGCATGACGATTGTACTGGGTTTTCCGTGTTAAGAAATACACTATTTTCGTTTTGCATAAAACATTTTTAAATTAATGATACTTACCAAAGTTATAAATCTTAATAATTTGGACCACACGTTTGAATTTATATTAGCGCGATATTCACTAAATTCACACATATTGCGAAATAAGTCGAATCCGAGACATTTGCAATCCTCATCCATAGCACGTCGTCGATAATGGTCACCATTCACCAATGAAGATCATACTTTACAGTCTTAAACTGTACCCACGCCTATTTTCTAATTCACTGCGAAATAATATAGTTATTTCAGATAAGTTGAAAACGTACAACCGATTTATACATAAAAAATATTAAATGCGAACACTATAGTTGAGGTTTCTTAATAGAAACCTAATGGGTTATCGTTCTTTTAATTTACTGATTTGTTGCTTGTAAAATTTTTGGACGTATTTTTAAGAAAACGGTTGTTTGATGGCTATCATTTAAAAGAAATAAGAAATAAATAAAACACAACGACCGCAACCACCCTTGAAAAATGCTTTGAATCGTTTATACAGAACTAAGTTTTTATAAGTGATTCAATCTGTTGGCATCCTTATCTATACATCCTGCTATCTGATTATAATATTATGCTGTAGCCAGTGTAGACTAATGTTTTCAAAAATAATTTGGTTGGTAAAACGGTTTTGATTGCATTTTGAAAAAAAAATTAAAGAATTCGATAAAATTGATTGGGGATATTTAAAAATGCCAAAAATTATAATTTGAATAAATTCATTATCAAAGGAAAATGCGGGGGTAAGCGCATGCTTATAGTGAATCACCCTGTATAATGTGAAGTATAAAACTCATCACATTATATACTACTTGTGCCTTAATAATATTATCAACGAATCTATCGGAATAACGGGTTTCTCGCTACGGGCAATCGAAAAATAATAAAAAATTTTATTTATGAAGATTAATTAGTAATGAATTACAAATTGTATTAAACGGACTATTTTTTAAACAACGACCATAATAATATACGAATGCGATATTTGATGGCTGTTGATTGCAACAGCGGCAATGCGGCATGTCGATGAAAATTACAACGTATATACCTAATCCACCCGTCAAATTCGGGGACGTGGTTGTTTTTTTTTATTCGTCGATCAGTCCTCTGAGACCGTTTAATCTACAACTGTTCGGGTACCTACTGAGTTGTTATATAATATATTATTACAGAGACATTGACAACGTACCTATATAATATTCGAAGACACTGCACGAGGTGTCAGAGACCACATATTGAATTTGAATGCGGTTTGACTGGTCATCGTATACTAAAATGTTCAACATTTTTCGATATGTTTATTAGATAGACATACAACTACAGGTATATGTATATTATTATATTTATAAAAAAAAATAAGTAGATACCGATCGATACGATTTGAAACGAACCAAGCTGGTATTACGAGGTTATTGTTAATAGAGTATATCTACAGGGAATTTATTTATGATAAACACCACAAGTATGCCACAAATCATTATTTAAACTATTTTAAAGATTCATCAAAATACCATCCTCTCGACGCAATGCAATGGTCCCGGAGAATACTTTTCCGTTTTTCAAAAATTTTTTGGAACTGTTTCGAACTTGAATTTAAGTTCTAGTGCGGCGTGTTCATTTTTATTTCCTCTACATCATGAAACTGTTGTCCTTTTAGCGCAGATATTGGTCATCTAGGAAAACAAGTAAAAATCACATACTTACGGCCAGATCGGAAGAGTGGGGATGGTGTGGGTCCACTGTTGGAATTTTTTTAGTCAGCTAAGACTTAAGAAACCGGCAGGTTTTAATGATACAATGGATCAGAGAATATTTTCTGGGTATACTAGAAAAGTCGAGAAACTGAAATTGACTAAACATTTTCAAGTTCTTCACCTATAAAAGTCTAAACGTTTTTAGACTGGACGAAATAAAAATAAAATTATAATTAATTTTCAAGCCACCCCCCCCCCCCCCTCACACACACAAATTGGAAATCCTGCGTACTTCACTGGATATTATACTGCTTACTCCGTTGACCGTACATATGTAATATAAGCAAATATGCGCGAGTGGTGCGTCGTCGCCGTTCGTGTGGGTATAATTAAAAAAAACGTCGACCGACACTCGCACCGATGGAAATCGACGATAATCATTCGCCGAACCGCGTGGTACTCGTTCTATATTATAATCGGTCGTTATTATAGTGGTCTCGAAAACAAAAAAAAAAAAAAATCAAATAAATACGCATCCGAATAAGGACGTGGGCGGCGGCGGACCGGCGTCCGTCAATCATATCGCGTTCCTGTACACAATAATAATTATTGCATCGCATAATATATACCTATACCTATATAAATAAATAAAATAATATAATATATAATAATGTGAATATAATATAATATACAACAATATATGAATATAATATATTATTATGTTACACATTATTATTATTATTAACATAATATTATTATGTATATACGCACGTACCGCATTCACGTCGTCGTATCGTTACATTATTTACCGGCTCGCACGCACTCCAATAATATTTTGAAATATGTGGACCGGACGCTACATTTTTCGCTTCCCTCCAACCCCGAATTCGCTTTACGAAACGACTACGACGGGGGCCTTGCTTGTAATATATTATATTTGTCCCGATGTGGCCTGCACGCACCATACAGCCCGATGCGGGAGCCCGACGTAGTTACCTATATAATATTGTACTAAATACATATAATAATAATAATATATAATATTATAATATTATTAGATATATTATCACTTCAGTGAAAAGCGGAATCGTGTGCATATGGAATAATTTTTTTATTATCATGATGTCTGCATAATATTATGCTTTTGGTATACTATGATTGTCTATTTATATCGAAGTTCAACCATAAGTGTAAATTTACTCTCATATATGAGTTTGTAAATTTAAGATTTAGTATAACAGTTGAACTTTCAATTTTCTAATTTTTAACTTTTACATTTAACTATTGACTGGTAATTAATATGAAATTACAAGTCACATAATATGTTAGTACATTTCAGCCCATATTAATAGTTAAATTTACAAATCATAAAGATAAGTAAATTTTAATTATAAGACCTATTGATAATCTTACACATCAAATAGGGAGGGGGGAGTCACCTGGCACCCCGGACCATAATAGTTTATTATTTTTTTTATGAATAAATTAACAAAAATTAAATGATTTAAACACCCGTCGTCTGATTGAAAGGTGATACCCTAAAATTTTATATCAACATTTCCAAAATATTTGAAATTCACTTATAAGGAATATTTTCTGAACATTTTCGTCAGCTTCTAGCAAGAATAAAATCTTTTCTACTATTAATTCATGTCCAAAAAACAATACTTTTACACTCTATTTGAAAATAAATGCTAAACGAATATAAATTATTATGACGTTTTGATGTTTTTTTTTTTGTTTTTCTTACGAGGCGTTTAAAAATCAAGTAAAAATATATTTATTTGTTCTGGAATCGTTGTGGTTATTTCTACGTTTTTACGGCGTATTTGTTTAGTTTTGGTGGGAGCGTGTCTTAAACGTTTTTCTGCGACTTAAGTACCGAATCCTGTATCATAATAACGGACGTACCCGGACTCAGTGGCTTGCTGAACAGCTATTTTTTGAGGCAATTTCTTCAGGGAAAATACGGGTGGGTGTGTGGGTTTACTAGGTGTGTAACGGGGCACCAGTTTGAACCATAGACCTTATACTAAGGTATAACTAAGGTTAGTATAAGGTCTATGGTTTGAACGTACATTTTAAATATCATATAAATGTATACAATTTGTTAAAGTATCAATTGAATACAAAAAACCTGATGGTGGTAGGGTGGGTGGTCAAATTGTATAATTTGCCTCTGGTCTGAAAAATGTTCTGCACGCTACTGCCCGGACTCCAGATTGAATAAAAAAATACCCAGAGGAAAACCAATCGGTCGACCATATAGTCCCGGCTCCCGGCTACCCGTAATAATATGGGTCTCGGCGCATAACATGTAGTAATAATAATAATAATAATAATAATAATAATAATAATCTCGTAATGGCCGTGACGGTATGCTTGCAGTGCAAGGTACGCTTATACGTATATATATATATTATATATCCTTCGTATACCTATAGTCGGACCATATATTATGCGCGGTGGACGAGCGTCGGAGGCGTCAGAGGACTGGGCCGGGCACGGACGGGTGGAATATTTATGTTTGTAATTAACGTAAGTCGTGTTATAATTATTGGTAGGCTCGTAAGACAGCAGCCCGCGTGTCAGTCAGAGTCGCGGTCGAGTTTCGGTCGGCCGTCAGCGGCATGCAAACACACACGCACACACGCACACATTGAATTTTTACCGACAAACGCGTATCATACAACAGGTAGTAGTACTATTTTAGGTATAGGTAGGCAAGTATACATCGTATAATAATATTATATATTTTATAAATTATAACATACCTATATATGTATAAGACAGATAATATGGCTGACGTCTTGTGGTTTTATATATACTCAGTCTCTCTAATCCCATTATAATATATATTATACATATTTGCTGCTATATACGTTCGCTCTTAATGGATACATCGCTCAGATATTATAACGTACATAGGTACGATACGAATATAATATAAATAAAATATATGAACGAGCGCGTATGATAAATAGGTACGATTCAAACGCGATTTTTCTTTTCATACCGCCACGCGACTGCCATGCGTAATATATTATATTATAGGTACCTATTGGTATTTTACGTATGAGTGCGAAAAGTTTAAAATACCAAAAGTAAACATAAAAGCAGAATTCGTGTTAAATATTAAACGTATTACGTCAAGACGTATATTATTATATGTATCACCCACCGCGTATAATCAGCGAAGCATTGACCAGTTAAAAAGTTTAAGTCATGCTGTAAAATAATTAAGTTACATAACGCTAGTTACTTTTTTGTTAAAGTCATTTCTGACTTGAGGAAAAAAATTGTTTCCATGGCATTTAGTTACTAATCAGTTAATTATTTTTATCAGTTATCTATTTCCAATAGATACCTATATTATTTATAAATTATAACACTATGTCTGTAGACGTTTATGTGTATTGTAAAACTAAATTGTAAATTGTCGGAGTGACGAATGCCAGAAATCGAAATGCACTATTTCCGGATTTCAGTATAAGGATCAAAATAATGTCCGCAGGTATAAATTAATATACATGCAACTATACAAATTTCTTTGGAAAATCAAAATCTCTCCCGAAGTGTTTTCTTATAAATTAATCTAAATTATTTGTAATTTTAGTTAATATGATTCTATTATTGAATAGAACCTACCTTAAAACTCTGATTACAGTATTACACAATTCAACCAGATAAAGATGGTTTTATTCGATGGGGTATTGGTGCCTAATATTGCATACGAAAACCATAGACAGACCGTTATTTTTGAACGGTAAATCGGTGTTATTGAAACTTAAATTATTATATTGTACACGATTAATCGACACGATGGGCGGCATTTTTTACGTCCACGCCGATCGTTTATACATTCGATAATAAATTATTTGAAAAATACATCGTATCGAATTGATGTTATATTTCATGCATGTATTATATTGCATAATCAGCATGTTTTAGTTTTATAAATTTACAACAACATTATTATATAATAATATGTGCTTTTGACGTTTACAAAAAGACTATTGTGATTATGCATAATAATAATAATGCAGATATAATAATATTATACAAGTGAATTTATTTAATTTTAGTTTAAAATACCTTATGTTCAGTATAATATATTTGAAAATGTATTTTATTTTAATAATAACAAAAAATAAATATTAAATAGATATGTATATGAATAAAATTAATAATAATTACTCTTATAGTGAATTAGCATATTATATTATACCATTAATATTCTGTTGATAAATTCAATTGATTCAGCAGAACAATTATAAGGCATTATTGGTTAACAAACTTCTTTTATCGCATAGCATTTTGAATTTGGCCTCACTAAAAAAACAATATAAATGAATAATACCAGATAAATTATAATATTATTTTGAATGTACCTACACTTCCTCGGATCTATAAAGTTCGTATTAAAAAATGTTCAATGACTACGTTATGCTGCATTACTGATTATATTATATTAAATATCAACAAAACAGTTATGTTTTTAAATATTTCTCCTGAATTCTCCTGAATTCGAAACTACAACTCGTGAAACGATCGAATATTAGATAAGCATTTACGTGATAATACAGCATGATACCTTGCTAGTTGTAAGTATAGGTACAGTAACTGTGGCGGACTGTAGGTACCTACCTAAACATAATATAGTTTTTGTTTATTCGATTCATACGTCATAATATAATGCCATCGGTGAAATGACAAGAAGCTAGCCGAGTGAAGGACACGCGTAATATTGTACACATAAATAATATCTATTTGGATTTGAAATTAAAAATAAATTACATTAATTTAATAAAACATGTTGGTGATTTCGTCGTTTCGCCACAAAGACGCCTACTTTCAATGCATGTACATACAATATTATACCTACATACAACATACGTACAAGAAAGAAAAATCTATTAAATATCTAAGTACATGCGAATGGTAATGGGTTTAAGATAAATTATTGTCGATAAGAGACACTCAAGGCACGCTCAGGAAAACACGTCGGAGATAGGCGGTAACTATACCTACACTCTATAGCTGTCCGATATTATTATTATTATTTTTTATGCACAGGTAGATCTACCTATTTATAATATTTTGTTGAATATGAATTATGAAAAATGAACATAATTTGCAGCATAGGTTTTGATGTTTATCGAAACAAGTAAAATTCAATTAACGTCGCGGTTAGCTGTATAAATATATTGGCATCAAAACATGAGATGTTAAAAAACATAATTTACAATACAATAATTTTAAATTATTATACATATAGGTACGCAATTAATATTTGTACAGAATTCTCAAAAGCCGTCTATTCATAAATCCTGCACGTAATTTAATGCTCACTGACATTATAATATGATATTCGTTGTAAATATTGTTTATTTCGTATTATTTAAAAGCTAAACGGTATGAGCTGGTTGCATTTAAGAGTATAAATATTTGCATAATATCCCAACCGCGGTAAATAATTACATTAATGGCACATTTAACAATATTATTATATTCTAATGTAAGCCATAAGTCGCTTATTGAGAAAAATATACTAAAAACAATGTCAGGTCAATATAAATAAAGTGCTAATGTGCCAGTTCTATAATAAATCTGTTTAAAACTGTCAAGTGTTAAAAAATAAAATTTAAAGTCAGAAAATTGTCTGTTTTTACAAAAATATGGTTAACATATTTTGAACAGATATAGCGCTAGTGAGTTTTCTAATAATTTAAAATTATCTCACCAATAAAATGTCGATCTCCTTGGTAGATATTTGTGTATAATAATTTATTACATTAATTGAGACATACCCGAAGAGGCAATTGCCGATAATCTCAGCCTTTCGCTCACAAATGAATGGAAATATTACAGAAAAAGTGTTAAAACTATACTAAAACAATATTATCAATAAAAAATTAAAAACTGATGTACTTGACTTCTTTATCGGCATTCATAGTTGTTTGTATTTCATAAATCCAATTAGAATATGTCCAGCTGCAATTAACACAAAATGTGTGTCAACTATATAACCTGTAGAATAATTTATTTATTTATTAATGAGATACAGGCTTGCGCCCAATAGTTAAATTGTACTGTACTACGGTAGTCTGTATTCAAGTGAAAATATAAAATAATAACATAATATAAAGCATAAAACAACATACCTATCAAAATCATTAAGGGATTTAAACAAAACTAAATAAGGGGTCCGCATTGGCAAGTGATACGGCTTAATGGCTATTTTCTTAAATGATCAGCTGAATGGAGAGGTACCTCTCATAAGAAATGTGATAGCGTACTATGTTAGGAGTGTTCCTGATGGGTACTTAAAAATGTATGAGAGATAGAAGGGAGGGTGAATCAGAGGAACCAGAAATTAGTTTTGGAGGAATGAAATGTTGAGAGCGTGTCGACGGTGTACTAAGGATGTTAAATTAAGCTTCTGGATACCGCATTATATTATTATATTTACTGTAAATTAAGGTGAATTTGACAGGCAGAAAATTCACCAACACGTAGGATTTGAAAATTTAAATATTTAAACTGTGAATTTATTTTGTACGTGCAAAATAAATTCAGCTTATTGACATTTTGTACAAATGTATGCATTATAATTTATAATTAATTTAAATTTACACGGCAATTTGAATAATTTGCACGATTCTGTGATGTAATTGTCACAGACTAATTCGTTTTTATCTGTGAAATTAATTCGCATATTTTGTACAGCTACAGCAGTATGAAAGAATTTACTTAATGAATTATTTTAATTTTTTTGGTTTGCAATAAAATAAAATTTTGTAAAAATAGCAATGTCAAATGTAATACCTACTATTTTAATAGAACCTGAATAAAATTATTTCCTGAAAAAAATTTTACATTAATTAAGTACTTGAATTATGATGTATTGAATAATGAAAAAAAATGCTTATCATAGGTACTATATCAAACAATATTCTGACAAGTAGAGCCCGCGAATTTAAATGCCTTAGAAACTATCAAATAGTACCTACCTACCTAGATTTTTTTTATTACAAAAAATAAATTAAATACAATATATTTTGATAGGTAAATATTTAAAAAGATTAAAAAATTGAAAACTTATCATCGGTGATAGTTTTTATCGGCGAATCACATAATTTTAGCGCTGAATTCGTTAAACATACAAAAATATATAAATCTAACATTATAATGAAGACTTAAATTACGTTAAATTATACGTTGAACTATTGTGTACGTCATGTTAAGTCATTATGACTTATGAGCATTGCAGTAAACCTAAACAGCCGCCCGTTGTCCAAAGACTTCATAAGTAGTACGTCGCCGGACGCGAAATAAAATTACATATTATATTATGGTTCTAAAACCGAAACTGAAATGTAATTTCATTTGGTCGTGACAACGCATTCACTGATTTCCGTTCGAGTAATAATTGTCTACGGGGTTGACATTCGAATGTGGACATTTATATACAGGTTCGTGTTAATTTTTTTAGCAATTATTTTTAAATCCCATTTTAAACTCGAATGCATAATATTATGACTGAATATTATTCCACAGCAGACAATACCTACAATATAATAATATACGTATAATATAATTGAACGGTTCATTTTACGAAAAAAATAATTATGATCTGTGGACGGATATAATAATATCATTCCATCTCCCACATTACTTTTTAGTCAAGTCGTTCTTAGGATTATTTCACCGTGTCAGACCGATTTCATTAAGCGACAACCACACGGGAGCCGCTCTAAGCAACAATATAGAGTCCAACTTATGACGTTAGTACGGTAATCATCTTGTACATACCTATAGCAGTCAGTAGATATATGAACAAAAATCATAAAACATGTATCGTTTAGTTTAGACTAATAAAAATCCTTAGGACAAAATATACTGCTCTTATATTATATATATTATGCGCGAATACATGTTAAAGTATTAAATTGGTTTTTTAATGTAACTGAATAAATTACCATTTAATTATATACATATATATTATGTACACTATATCGGGTATTTATTTAAATTTATATTAATACTAATGCAAGTCTATGCATAACTACTGTTTGTAATAGATTTTGCTCCTCGAATAGACATAAACATTATATTGTAATGAGGTATAATAATCCTAACAGTCTCCTTCTGATTTCGAGTTAATTGATACGTTGTTAGGTATTATCAGCAGAATTGTGTGATCATGTACCTACATTTTAAAACACATATTTTTCTATTTACACTTTACACTGCAGTTAAACTGGATGATTTAATTGCATTTAAATAAACCCTTTAGAAAATAATAAATTAATTAATAAACCGGTGAACAAGAAAATTACATTTAGTTGTTGTACACTTGGTCTGATTGCGCGATCATATATTATTTATAACGAACAGAGTGTTTTTTTTTTTTAAATATTATAACCACTTAAAAATATAATATTATAACAAACACGAAAATGTAAGCTTTCCAGTTGCCACGAGAAAAAAAAACGAGTGTATACAGAGTTGATAATATTACTCGTTACACAATATGCACCAATTTCAAGAAGTATATATTATTATAATAGTGTATTAAATATATATTCATATTTGCACATAACCTATCGTAGATATTTTAGTTGGGTAAGGTTATATTGCAAAAAATATACCAACAACATAATATAGAAGCGGGTATTTTAATTTATAATCGTGTTTATTTTCTTTTTTATTTATGCTAATGATGATTGAATCTATAAATACATTAACATTATCGAATTACATTATACTAGCTATATAAGCAACTCAACTTTGCCCGGAAACTAATAAACATAAAATAAGGTGCTTTATCGATGTATCATGGATTTTAACTTTTATATATAATATAGGTATTAGGTACCTCTGTTCACAGGTAAATCGGCATCCTAACCTAACCTAACCTTGCTTTTGTGAACTGATTCGACTGACATCGGATATAACACTTGGTATATTTTTTACTGCAGTTCTAAATACTCTCTAAACTTTTTTGATATTTCTAAAAAGAATATCTTAAACGTTCGTCAAACTCGGTCGAGTATCTATTTTTTGAGTCTATAAGCTACAAACATATAAGCATTACATTGACTTTTGCTGTAGGTACATTTGAATAATAATTACGATAAATGTAATATTATTTTATTTTATATTTAATAGCGACAACACATGGTGGATCGATTAGTCAATACAATTTTTTTTCTGTGACCAATAAATTGCCAATCTATTATGTTATATTATAAGTAAACAAAACAGCTATTCGATTTTCTTCAGCCAAAAGAAAATTTATTCACTAGTAAGCCTGCAAGACAATAAAGACAATATTTTAAAAATATCTACAAGCACAACCCGTAACGCATGATAGTATTATTGTGCATCGTGGCAATTGTCTCATTTTAAATATTATAACCGCACATGCGACAATAAGAAATTGAATCAGTAATCGACAATTTTAAAACTAAATCTCAAATCTATGCTTTTAAATTGTATTTTATGAGAAAACTCTAAGCCATCATTTCTAATGGCTAATTTGTTGTTAGTCGATAGCAGGAATAAATTCGTTGGAGTTTCATGGTATAGTTTGGATTTTGGGTTATTGGGTGACAGATTTGACGTCTTTCGTATAAAAATAATAAAACCATATACCTACCTATAGGGCATAGGCATAACTACAGTACGATAGTATAATATTTTTATAAACGCATTAAAGTCGTTTATTTACCTATATGTGTCATCGCACATTGAAATATTGTATCGGATTGAATATTTATTACTTATACCAAAGTGTTTACGTTTTAAATACCTGACCTGCAGTATTATACCCATACCAATACTCAATAGCTAATTTGTACCTATATGACAATGAAAAGAGAAGGTCTGCGAGTAAAATATTTTATTTATATAGGTAGTATAGATTTAGTACGCAGATATAATAATACTTGTAACACGGTGCAACCGAAATATAGGTCAATGTGTCTAAAAATATACTTGTTGGAAATTACTTTTAAACAATATTTTGATGTGGCATTAATATATTATCTAAATGCAATTGACATAGATATCAAAATGTATTTACCCATCGACAGTATTTTATGGTTTGCAATGTTTACATAATACAAGCATTTCGGACTGCGGTGCGCAGTTGTACCTGTACACTTATTATATTTTTTACATATTTTATATTTTTTAACGATTTAGTAAAATTTACGTTTTCGATTTGTTTCGAATTCGTATTTGTTTTTCAAATTTATTATACAGATAAAATGATGTATATATTTTTAAATTACACTCGACGTTCGTATATTGTACCTACATATGTACCTTTATTAATAATGTACATTCCAAACAGGTATTTTTCATACGACGGAAAACGTGTACGGTCATGGTCGTGTTACGGACTATGTGCACCACATGACGGGTAAAATTATACAAGTGATGTCCTTTAAAAATGCAATTTCCTCAAAAACCGCCTACTCTGTCATTATATTGGGTAATGAGTGTCGAAAAAAACGCACGATAATAATTTATTGTTCGGCGTTGGTGTCACCATCATTATGATATTATTATAAAGGCATACTATATATGCGCACCTATATCATTATATTACACATAATTCTCCCTTTAATATCGCGTGTTAGACCTAATGGCCATAATACATAATAAACAAATAAATATTCTATTGCATTTGCATAATAGTATATTATAGTACGAAGACCATTAGATGTATGCATACTACATAATATTATAGTAGGTACCCATATTTCGCGGTGGACAAAGTCGATTAAATTCTTTTGAGATTTGGCTCGAATCATATCATATTGTCAGACACAATGGTCATATAATACACAATATACAAATAAATATTATACATTGCATTTGCATAATACATACCTATAGTATGATATTATACGAAAACTATTAGATGTATGCATACTATATGGGTATATAATATACCTACGATACCACATTTTGTTGCGGATAGAGTTGATTTTCATTTCTTTTAACATTAGGTTTGAATCATATCCTAATATTACCTTACAGTTCAACAATTTGATGAAGTACAATGCGGTACCGATATATTTCCATATTAGACGATACTGCAACAAGAATCGATTGGATAGTACGCATTAAAGGATAATATTATACATAGTAGTTTTCGCTATACTAAATCGATTATATAACACAAATTATATAATTATTCATACGATTATAAAAAACAGATTTGTAGAAATTGTATTTTAATTCATTAACCAATGACCACTCGTTCACTGCACGGTTGGATAGCTGCAGAAAACCGGAAGTGAGGTGTAACTATACTATAATAAAATAACGTATATTACAATGTTTGTTACCTGTACCTACTAAAAGTTAAAAAAAAGAAATTTCTTATAATATCTACAACGCACATTGTATATATTATAATTATATAAGTTTACATATTATGATATTATATGTAGGTAAATGTTATAAAAACTGTGGTTGGTCTGTTACGGGTTGATAACGGATACCAAACTTATTTTGTTGTTTTAGAAATTCGTGTCCTCAAAAGTATGATTATACAACCCTGTATAGTCAAAATGTATATAACATTTTTCCCTTAAACGAAAAATCGGTGCAGGCGTGCGTGTATATTATTATGTATTCATAGTGTACCTAGACCACGTAAAATATTATTTCGTTTTGCGGATCCAATTTACTGCAAATACAAATATCAATGAATTGTAAAAATAATAAATAATATGATTTACTATATCTATGCCTATACTGTAAAAAATATTTTTTTCGATAAAAGTCTCAACTACTAAGGATATAGGCTTAATAAAATAAATTATTGAGCATATCATTCTTTATTTTTACGGTTGTACGAGTTGTATTAATATATGAAAGAAAGAAGATCAATATTTAATTCAACTGTATAACGTAGGTATAACGTATAACGTATAACCTATACCTAGAATACGATGTATAGAGGAACCATCAATAATATATTATTATTGCCGATTGCACGACGCTTGCAATTTATACGTTGTCACACGATTGCAATGGTTAAAACGTGTAAAATCGAGAACAACACTTAAGTAACTTACTGTAAGTTATCTAGTTGATGTGATGAATATTGCACTGGGCCAGTCCAGACAATACAAAGAATGAAAGATGTATTGTGAACCGTGCCCGATAGTTTATTTTCATAACAATTTAGTATAATAATATAATATTTTTATGTATAAGTATAGTAAGAAGGACCCAGATTATTTTTTAAATAAATAATAAAACTAGAGTATTGTTAAGTGGGACGTTATTGGACTTAATTATGATGTATATGTATAAAAAAAATATATATTTTTTGTTATAGTACCTAAAGGTCGTTGCAGTTCGATCGAATGATAGGGTTATACATAAAAACTATACTTTAAAGTCTTCTACATTTTTAGATAACAAAAATAAACGACAATGTATATTTAAACATACTATTATTTGTACTCAAATTACATGTTAACAAATCAAAACATTTTCACGGGTAAAGAAGATCGTGTATAGTTACCTATATTACGAGCAAGTTAAAAGCTCATCTATAAATTCGTAAATCCTGGCGTAACCGTGGGAAGAGAAGAGATCCTTCGGGTCCTTTTCAACAACCCCTCCCCCAAAAAATCTTTTATAATAATATAACTGCTGCTCTGCCACAAATTCAAATATTTGGCGTACAACGTAATATCCACAGTGGTATTTCGGTAGTCGGTACATCCGTACATCACTATTACATAATATAATATTATTGTGTTACTATAAAATAATATCATCTTGCTCGTATAATTATTATAATATTATAATGTTTTTGGTGTATAATTGTATCTCTCGCGTATGATATTATATTATCATATTATAATATTATTATGATAATATAATATAGTATAATACATAGGCACTTTTGCGTGTATACCAAGCGCTTTATATAAATGGTCCTATAAATTGCTGCTGCCGACCGTGTTGACGTGAAAATCGATTTATCCTTATCGATATAGAATTACCGGTAAATTGCCAGCAATTTAATGACCACCTGGGCGGCGGAAGCGGGCTACTGCGAGCGGGTAGTCGTTTTTTTTTTTTTATATGGATATACCTAAATGTACCTATAATAATATGATGTGTATAATACGCGTATTATAATATCATATTCTTAATCAAACCGATTTAGCCGCCGCCGCCATGGCGATTAATAGACTCGAGTACCCGTTTGCATCCGAATACGCATTCCACGTGTGTCTAAAATAATAATTATTTATTATGTAATGTCTACTGCTGTTATACGTGTTATAATCCGTATCACAATATTATAGTATAAGCTATACAGATATAGATACGCTATATAATGGTCGACGGTAGTCGGTAGTTGTTTTCCACCATACAGGCATATATCCTTCCGAATATATGTAGGGCGGTCGCACGTTTATGCATTATTGGCCCACCCACATTCAATAAGACTTAAATAGATCCGTGCCAAAAGTCATCAAACACATTATTGTAATGATTATTAATGAAATAATAAATCCAATAGCATTATTGTTGCAGACATTTTTAGTGCAATTATTATTATTATTATTTCCGTAGGTATCAATATATCGAAAAGTGTAGTCGTGTACTGTGTAGGTATTACTTACTATATAATTTAATATTATTTTATACTTGGTACAAACAGGTAACGTAATAATAATTAATTATTTTATCCACTCGAAAGACAAATACTGTGAACATTTTAAAAGCATTATCCAAACTCACAATACTTGACATTTTATCTACAATAATGATACAGCGAGCCAAATCTGCCGGACAAAATCTCGTCTGAACTTTAAATCCATATAAATATAAAAAAACACATAATTCATAATCACAGAGACTTCTCAAACGGACCTGGGCTAGAGATTTATTAATTTAATCTGCCTGGTGGGTGGGTGGCACTGAGTGCTTTCCTCCCAATTGTCGTCATACATATCATCAAAAAGGTTTATGATTAATTATTGTACTATTTTGTGTACAGACGACTGAAATGATTCATATATTCTAATATAAAAATAAATAAATAAACAATATTGTTTAATGATGCATCAAATGTTGTCCTCCGTATTTAAATATAATATAAAAATATATAATATCTACTTGATACATTTTTTATTTTTTTTAAATAAGAATTTAAAATAGATACATTATACCTATAGGCTATAATACGTATTACCTACATCAGCAGTAAAACTAAATCTGATAAAAAATACTTTTTATGCTATAGAAAGCTTATCAGCAACTATACAATATTTAATTAGGTAGCATCTGTATAAAAATTACCATCGTCAAAATATATATTTTGCAGATTATTGATTTCATGATTTGAGATGTGAAAAGAGTGCATTAAGGATGTTGGAGGACGATGGAATCGATTCTTTGATCGCAATAAGAATACTGAATAATATTATGCAAATGCTGCATAAGTATGTATTATACGAATATTCCGCTGAAAATGTTCGTTTTGACTTTGAAAATTAGTAGCGTAGGTAAAAATAAAACCGTCATCGATCGGAAAAAGTGTTACAACGTATTAGATGTCCCGGGTAGGTAAACTGATAGGTGAGAGCCGGTGTTAACTCTGAAATAAACACAGCGTTTTAGTCCCGAATCGTAAACGGATTGGATTATAATACATTATTATAGAATATTTAGATTATAATAATATAATACACGGTGGCCGTGTGCGAGAGTGTATGCGAGGTAATTATATCGGTGGTGGCGGAGAAAAATTTCACCAAAAATATCAAAACTGGCCATTAAGAAATTATAATATCATAATACAGTGTAACGCGTTCAGCGTTAAGATTATTATTGGAGCGCCGCGGAGTATATTCAACTATTATATGTAGGTATATATTTTATTATTATATTTTTCATTTTAAATACCGTAATTTTAAAACACATTTATAATAGATAAAGTAGTAGACCCGGTGTAATTTAATTTTTAAACGCGTTCATTTAAAATTAACTAGATTTTTAATAGCTACTTGTTATTACCGTCGATTATAATATTACATATACCTACGCGCCGCAAACATATTACAGTAGTTCTTGCAGTGGCAACAATAATGATAATTATCCATTATATATTTTATATTATTATTAATTTAACACGAATATTCGACACACACATTTAATAAAAATATTATTTAACATGTATACCTAATACCTAATATGATAATATCATGTCATAAATATATAATATAATCGTTTAACAATATTACATTATTATTAATAATATATTTTTTTTAAATATTTACATTATTACATAATAATATAGGTATGTATAGTGTGTACTGGTAGAATTCGAAAAATGTTATTGCGTGGACCGACGAAGGTATACAATGTGTCCACACAAGTTATTTCGAAAAGTTTTAACTTTTTTGAAAATATTATTTAGATTCCAAGCGGAGCTAAAGTATGTACTGATTTTAAAATGATATTCGTTTTTTGAGGGTTCCCTACAGTAAATTGGGACCCTATTACTAAGGCTCCGCTGTCCGTCCGTCTGTCATCAGGCTGTATCTTATGAACCATAAAAGTTAGAAAGTTGAAATTTTCACAGATTATGTATTTCTGTTACCTACATGGTTATGAATTTATGATTGTTTGTATTAAAATTTTATAACGGTTCTATTGAAAGTAAATGTAGGTATACAGCCAATTTTTAAAAATATCAATATTTCAGTAGGTATGATATTATAATTATATAACTATATTAACCTTTAAAGGTTACCAAATTCTTTTTAAATTGTTTATGGAATTATAGTTTATTCCGTTTCATTTAGCCATTTAGGAACCGGGAATTTAGCACGCCCCCAGGGTGAGCTTTCCTAACTTGTTTTAATTATTATGCTAGATAATAATATGAGCATTTTCAATTTGTAATAATTTATATACTCTTATCTAAGTAGCGATTCGATACCGAGCGTTTTTAAGGAGCTCAACATAGGCAATTTGCTGTGTGCATGAGTGCGGGTCGTGTATATATATGTTTATAAATGTTAACAACTTATAAAATATTTCAAACGTGAAAATTAAAATAATAAAAAATATAATCCATAGTAATATATAAAGCTGTAGAGTTTGTATGTTTGAACGTGCTAATGTCAGGAACTACTGGTTCGAATTGAAAAATTATTTTTTTGTCGGATAGTCCATTCATCGAGGAAGGTTATAGGCTATATAACATCAAGCTACGACCAATTAATAGAAGTGATCAAACAGGGATTTTGAGACTTACGATGGAAATATTTGTTTATAAATGGTTGCTATTGGTTATAGGAGAAATAATTAATAAAAATAGTATTTATTTCTTATACGTTGCTATTGGTTAATCGGGCAGATTAGGTACAAGCATGCATCAAATCGAATTTTCGCACATTGCCTACCAGGGTATAACTTTGATACTTTAGAGTTAAATCATACACTTACGTACAAACAGCACTGGGTCAGCGATCTACGGCAGATAGATTGCCTACCTGATAATATACTCTGCGAATCAGAATTTTTTTCCAGGCAACAGAAAAGTTACGATAAATTTTGATCACCATACACCGAATATTAAATAACGAATTGAACAAAGTTTGAGTCATATAGAGTTGGTACATTTAACGGGCAACGAAGTGTACTGGATTAACTAGTATATTCTAAAACAATGCAATTGCAATATATTAATTTATAAATCTATCCAAGCATTAAAACCTTTTATATTATTAAACTTCCTAATAATGCCTATCAGAATTCAGAACATGCGATTTGTAGAGATCTTATCATGCAGATGGCATGCAATTCAGTAAATGGTAGTATGTGGCGGGGGTATGCGTGTACCATTTGGTAATTTTAAAAAATGTTGTGAGTGGGATTATTGACCCCCCACCCCTATGTACGACAATACAGATTATACAATAGGTAATATTATATATTATATATTGATATGACGTTGGGTTTGGAGCGTTGAAAGCGTATTACGATAATTACGCATGGACAGCCACGAACGAGTGTGCGACAATATTAAACGGTGTAGAACGAGAGACGATGAGAGAGAAAGAGAGAGCGAGTGGCGTCGCGTGGGGCGTTCATGTCACCGGTCCATGAAATATATCATACAGTTCTGCGGCTGCGTACTCATACAGGTATTATTATACCTAGGTTAGCGAGGAGAGGTCGGTTCCGAAAAAAATAAGTACTATATTCTATTATCGTCCGACGCGAGCGTATAATAATAATATAATATAAGCGCATTATAAAAATTATATTATTATGCCGCGCGTTTATATAGTACGATATATTTTGTGTACTACACTTATAATATAGGATATAGGACATAGGTGTATATATATATATCTCGAAACATAATTAATATTAATTACACGGTTCGGTCGACGTTTAGTTTGCGTTTATGATATATTATGTTCGCCTTTGAAACGTACTCTAATGAGGCGAATCTCACAATGGGAAGTCCTCCGGCGCGCGCTCACATACAATACGACGTGGATGGCCCTGCAGGACCGGTAGCCATTTATTCACTATACATATTTGAATAATATAATTCGATATCTCTCTCTCTCCCTCTCACTCCCTCTCCCTGCTACGATCTATTACCTCTCTTACGCACGCGCACTCGATTATATACATATGTTTACTCGTGTTTTGAATATAAGGTATTATATTATATTATATTTGTATACCTACCGTTTTTTTTTTTAATTTCATATTATTATTATTATTATTTGAACGCGCACTACGCACACTGTCACTATTTGTGTATAATATATAAATATATATAATATATTATAATGCGTATACATGATATTATAAGCATATAATAGAGTGTATTTTTCTGTTTATAAAACATTATATTATTTACGAGCCGGACGAACGACGACGACCGCCGAACGGACCTCAGATCGCGAAGGTGGACAGTGTGTGGTCTCTCCGCGCCGCACCATAATCTCCCTCGAAAATTGTCTCTCGCTCATTCTTTCTCTCTCTCTCTCAATCGCGAGCGTGGTATGTATCATCGTGTCTTCGGAATAATATTATTTTTTTTGGCTCCGCTATTAATTCGGAGTGCTATTTTATTTTACACGTTATAGATAGGTACATTCCGATTCCTGTGTAACTATAATATAATATAAGCTATTCGTTTTATTCGTTAGTTATTACCCATTATATTATTTAGGTACGCTATATTAAGTGTATATCTAATATATAAAAATCTCGTGTCACGGTGTTTGTTGTCGCACTCTTGCGAAACGGCTCGATCGATTTTAATGAAATTTTATATTGTAATTCCAAATTGTATATTTGGTATGTATGGCAGTATGGGAATAGGTCGTAAAGTATTTTTCCTAGGTCTAACCCGGGGAGGTGCTCAAACGAGAATTTTGAAATTTACTATGGATATTTTTGTTTATAAATGGTTGATATTGATTGTAGGAAAAATAATTAGTAGAATTTAGTATTTATTATTTGGTTGCGATTGGTTAATGGGCAGATCAGATGCAAACATGTGTCAAATCAAATTTTTGCATATTGCTTCCTTGATATGCTGTCACACGTTGTCCGTGATCTGACGTAGATGAACAAGATACTGAAGTTAAAAATCAAAGCATTATTTCGACTATTTATAATGTGAACAGACACAAAAATTAAAAAATTAAAACATAAAAAAACAAAAATACACTTTATTGTAAAATCAATACATTCATTCTTCCACTCAGAATCTAAAAATCACTATAAACTATAATGTTCCAGAATTATGTCTAAATGGTATCTCATTCTTGAATGAAAATGACTTCATCCATACAATTACGAATTACATACCCTCAGTGGCTCAGTCATAAATGTATTTTAAATGTTAAGTTGTTTGAGTAAAAACCTGTTGTTCAACAGTACCTATACCTAGTTCAACAAAATTATTATCTCAACTCTTTTATTCTAAAAACCTATCTGAAGCTCTAATATAATATATTAATATAATAAACCATATGTATCGTAACTAAATATGTTCCTTATTTCATTGTAAGAATAACGATTAAATTATTTATACCGGCTCGCTGTATTGTATTTATGCAGTATTATTAGGTATTACAATGACTTTGAATTCGAAAGTATTGAATACTTATTTATTTTTCATTATTTTATGCTATTTCTGTGATAAATTCTATAATAGTATGGGTACATAAGGTACCTACATACCAACCAGAAAACCCAATCTCATATTTTATTCGTTAGTTAGCAAACCGGTACGAATTTAATCTGTGCGCCAAATATTCTTCTTTGTCGTATTATTATAACATACATAATATTAATATGTAGGTATACTATTTCCTATCATGTATTTAAAATATGATTATCTCACATTTAAACTATCGTTAAAATTATACAAATAATATACACGTACCTACGATACATAATGTGACCACACTATGTATTAAGTGTTTAAGATGTGTGTATGTGTGTGTGTGTATACTGTATATATTATATATTTACTTACGAGTATTTATTAAGTATGAAGATAATATAACAATAATAATAAATAATTATATAGGCGTACCAGATAGATACACAACATACAATACTAATTACTAGTAGACAAATGTTTGTAATTTGTATAGGTACTGAATAATATGTACTAATATATGCTATTTGGTATATATTTTGTCGATAGTAAAAACGGATATAAAATACTTATATGAATATATTATAACTTACAATACGAGGAATGAATTCTATCAAGTTATAATCATAGAGTTTATGGTCCTAAAATGTTTCAGCTAATTGTGTTCAAACTAATTAAAAATACATTAGTATAACCGCCGTAATTAAATCTATTGATCTTCTATAATTGAGACAAACGGCCAATAAAACGTGTTTATTTTCTAAATTAAAAAATGTATTAAACAATGGTTGTACGAACGACGAAGGAGTGTTCCTATTATCATTCTAACAAGATCTAAAACTCGATCGTTCGTCAATGTGGCCCATCAATAACCACTGGCCGTCACTTGTTGATTGCGTTGTCGAAATTGGTTAAAACGTTCTCAAACAGAAGGGTGACGCAGACACGTGGATGGATCAATTTTTATGTGAACTCAATAAATAAATAAAATATATTTTAATCGAAAATTTAATTGATATATTGTTCCGTACATCATAATAATATATAATACAATTTAAGTCCAGCTCAGTGCTCATACCTACATGATACATAGATTGTAGATAGGTAGGTTTCATCGAATTGAATATTATAATATACAGAGTGTCTCACGAAGATTTACTAATCATATAATTCTTAAAACGGTGGGAGTTATGTAAAATGTAAATATACCACAGGACGACACTTAAAAATAGTAAATCCTCGTGGGACACTCTGTATATAATATACCTACGCGCGTTAAAAAACTTCACATCGTTTATTTTCAGCTTTGTCACGCCAGCAGATATTTTATCGAATCCACTCACCGTTTATACAATACATATTTTTATTCGCAACAATGTTTTCTAGCCATTCAATTATTTATAATATATTGAGAAAAAAATCCACTTCTATTATGCAGGTATAGCTCGGACAAATCAAAATTGGTCATCGGAGGCGTCAAAAATAACATTACATGAACCCTTGTCCGACCTTGCAGAAGTTCAACGAAAATTTTGCACCGTGATCGAAACGCCATTATATTATTATATTATTTTATTAGGTACAGTATTCGCATATTGTAATATTGTATAGGTAGGCATGGCAATCTGATAATAAATGACAAATTGAACACACTGACACATTTGAAAATTAACATATTTATCAATCTTCTATTTTTATCGGTATATAATATTATAATAATATGTCCTTATGTAGGTATAGAATATTATAAAACATCGATTATTAATTGATCAAACGCAGAAAAATAAGATAAAACGTAATATATATAAATTATAACCACGTCATAGTTGAACGTATTCGTTTGACGGTTTTATTTAAATGGATTCATTTTTTTTTTCCAAATGTTATCCTTATACATTTAATTGATGGACAAAAAACTTTTATCCGTCAATCAATTTGTCAATTATTTTTAAGGGCATTTATTACCTGCGTTACACAATCAAACAATATTATAAAATATATTTTTTATTCATAATACATCCTATATATTTTACAAACGCAGTATAGGTATAGAATACCAGGTTTACGTACACACTATACTACTTACCTTCACTAATAGTACCTGTCCACATGCGTATAATTTATTAGCTTTCAATATTGTATTAGCTTTGATTTTATACCATTCACAGTCGTTACGTTTTAACGAATATGGATTTAGGATAGCATATTCAGATACGACATGAAAATAAAATCGTATGAAAATCGTTTAGACGTTAGGCGACTACAAAATATTAACTGCTTTACCGGTTTGCTCCACTTTTTTGGGTCTAGCCTCTATAACAATGCTGAACTTGGGTCGAGAATTTTATACTACTTGTTTAAAAATAATTTTTTACAATGATATGGACGTTTAGTATATTTAATTCCTGCACATGGTAATAATATACAGCCGCGTGTTCCCCCATTTCGGGAACACGAATTTCTAGTAAACTTTCTTAATATGAATAAAACAAATACCGTATACAATGTTGAGGACCTGAAAAGACATCGAAAATATATGTATTCATAAACAAATTTTACTAGTGCAGGTTTCATAGATTAAATATTTTTTAAAATTAATTTAAATTAATCTGGCATGACCATGACGTTGAAATAAAATATTTTTTTTAAAACATTCCGGGGTGTTCCCTCTCCCCCAACTACACAAGTATATATATACTACATAACTGCTTTCATATCTGGCCCAATCAATACACCGTCATTTGTAAATTGTAATAAAAATACTTACTGCTATTTCTGATTAACTTATTGGTGTATTCCTGGACGAAATCTTAACCGATTTCTAAGGATTTTATTATTATAATTTTATTTTTTTTTTTAAGAAAAACTCAATAAATTCGTTTAATCGTTTGTAAAAACAATTCATGGCTGTATTTTATTTTATTTTATTTTTATTTATTCTTCAAGAAGATAATTGGGGCCTACTGTACATGTATTACATATTTAAATATTTTGTATACTTCTGCGTGTAGTAACAATTCAATATAGTTGGTCTAAAATATAAAAGCGCGTTTCGTTACGTTATTATAATATTACAATATGTATTAGCCATTAGGTATATGTATTTATGCACATATAATATACAATATACATACTATACCTAAAGACGATGTAGTCTGATGCGACGTTCACCGACGTACAATATTACAAGTTACAACAAATTTATGGGTTTATACGAAATTGTATGATATAGTTTTGAGTAAATACTCACTCAAGCGGCCACTCGTAAAATGTTATATACCTACACGATAGTATTTTGAATATTATATTGTATTATTGTTATTATTCAATACGCCGTGATTATTGGATATTGCCGACATTGTTGTAGAAACGGCAGTTTTCGAACGTCGAACAATATATTAATACCTACTAGTCGACGAGGCCAAAAATGAAATCTCGCCCAGACAGACGTACGTCATAATAACATTATATTACCCAAAGGTGGGCAAGTTAATGAAAATAATTAACTCAAGTTAAATTAAGTTAAGAGGACACAAGATCGATTAGTTAAAAGTTAGCAGTTAACAAATTATAAATTTAAACACGTTTTTTTTTTATTTATTTTTTATTTTTGTGTCTGTCATCACGTTTTAGGACAGTAAAAGTGCTTGGATTTTCTTCAACAGTATCTTTTCTGATAGGAAAGTGAATCTAGTTGGTACTTTGAGGGGGTCAAAAGTAAAAATTTCTCAGTAGTTTTCACAAGCACCGGGAAAAACAACATAAAAATTAAGGAAAAACCGGAATTTTTACGCAAAATCGGTTTTCGGAAATATCGATTTTGGTTTTTGGTAACTCTAAAAGAAATGAACGTATATACATGAAATTTTCACTGGTTGTTTATATTTGCATTTGTATACAAGATAACATTTTCAAAATATTTGATTTATTTTGAACTGTTTAGGGACATTTTCATTTTCCATCTTTTTTTAGTTTTTTTTCTAAAAATATCAATAAAATTTTATTTGTTGGTTGCGAAAAGTTGAAAATTTAATAGAAGGCTCCTAGTGTATAGTTTCAAAGGCAGATGAAAAATATTAAAAATCCTTATTCACAATTTTTTTTATAAGCATTTAAAGTTCAAAATTGAAAAATATGGAAAAATCACGAAAATTAGCAAATTATTTTGAGTTAAAAATGATATAACCGCTGTGGAAAAAGCTGTAGGTAAAAACGAGTATTACTAGAGGAAACGGGAACGACCACGACGTGGCGCAAGACAAGGAAAAGAGCCGAAGCCGGTTCCGATGCACGAAACGGTTCAACAAACGAGAGGACAAAAAAATGTCTGCCGGGAAACGCCAAAAAAAGGCGAGTCTAAACGGAGGATTTGTTCAAAGTGTCCGGCGAACAAAACGGCGTCTAGCTGGACACAAAAGAGCTGTGAACTCAGGACAAAAGCTCACCTTGGCGTATTACACAGGCGTAATAAAGGCGAGAGGGGAGGGAGCCAAGACTGCAGCGACGTTTAAAAGCCACTGTGGAATTAATAGTCAATGATCTGCAGTAGCTGACAGAGGTTACTTCTGCCCTGCGGTCAGAATTCTAGCCCTGGATCAAAAGAAGTGTTTTGTAAAAAGATGATACCTATCTATAAATTATAAAATATATGGCTATATTTCCGTAATATTGTGTACCTAAATTTAGTATTTATACTAATAAACGTTATTATTGTTATGTAATTTATTGAATTTGATATTATTGAATTTTTAAGCTTTTGATCAATGACCATAACGTTGACCAACTTTCGTAATTATCCATCTAATGGAATTTTGGTACTTTGGCGAGTTGAAAGTATAATTTTTTTAGTAGATTTCAAAAGTGCCGTGAAAAACAAAAGAAAAATTAAAATAGAACGGGAATTTTTACACACAATCTGTTTACGAAAAAAATAATTTTGGTTTTGGTGTAACCCTTATATAAATGACCGTAGATACATACAATTTTGACTGAATGTTTATATTAGCATTTTCTGTACACGATAAAATTTTCAAAATATTATGATTTGATTTGAACTGTTAAGGACCATTTTCATTTTCCATATTTTTTTAGTTTTTTGTCTAAAAATATCAATAAAATTGTATTTATGGTTAAAAAAGCTTGAAAATTAAATAGAGGGCTATTATAGTATATTGTTTCAAAGGCAAATGAAAAATATTAAAAATCCTTAGTCACAATTTTTTTTTATAAGCATTTAAAATTCAAAAATTGACAAAATATGGAAAAATCACGAAATTAGCAAATTATTTTGAGTTAAGAATTCGTAAAAATTTTTCTTTTTAAATCTAAGATTTTAAAATGTAATACAAGATTCCTTATAAGATTATCTACCTTTATCAAAAAAAAAAAATGTCTATAAGAAAGTCAAATTAAATTTTTATGAGCGTTCGAAATTCGTAATATTTAAGTATTAACGAACAATTTCAAAATGTTTTAACTTAATGGATTTTTTTAAATCAACTGAGAAATGCTAAGTTATTTCAATTGTAAATTAAACTAGTTAAGTTCATAAGTTGATTAGGAAATAAACTAACTAGTTAAGTTAAAAAGTTAAAAAAAAATTAACTTTTTCACTGAACTTTAACTTTTCAACTAGTTAATGCCCACCTTTGATATTACCTATTATGTTTTCCCGACATTGCGAACTTTATGATGTAGGTATAGGTAAATACTAAATACCATGCATGCACACGTGACTGTAAACATTCTAGAACAAGACGTATCAGAGAGAGCTATACATATTATTATTATTATTATTATATGCTCGCTCGCACTTCCGTAGGACGAGAATTTATACTTAAATGAAAACGTGTATAAAATATATATCTATAATAATAATATAACATGATATTATGCTATAAAATAACGAGCGATATTCCGACGCTGATGCACTTATTTGCTGCATTTACTGCAGTACCATATAATACCGTATATTATATGTCCATACCAGGTACATGCATTTACGTGCATTTAGTATTTATCTCTATATTATATACGTATGGATATTACTATGGATATTTATATCATTGTAGATTCCGACGTCCGAGCGCAACAAATTGGTTACAAAATTTACCGCAAAGAATTAGATAATAATAACGCGATTATACGGATTAAAAATCAGCCGGGGGCTGCATGCCTGCATATGTGAGTATGTGAAGAGTCTTATATATGATATTTTATAGGTGTACAGGTACCTAATTGCTATATATAATATTATGTATAATATATAGTTAATATATTTTTAATAATGGATACACCGAGCAAATATAATTACAGTATTTATATAATATTATGAAAAAACTGCAGTTTTAATATTTAATTTAAATGTACTTACACGCGACGAACCACCGCAGACCACGCAGCTGACCACAGTGTATAATACAAGCAATAAATAATAACATATTATGATGTGCATGATATGTTGTATATTATATTATTTACAAACGCGAAAGAGTGTCTTGTCGATGAAATATTAGGTATTTGATGATATTATATGCATGAGGTACCTACGATGTTATCTCAAACTTCAAAGGTTATTCTTGTTATGCCGGATTTAGAGGCAGTGCGGGGGCACCGGGGCGGGGCCGGGCCGGGCACCTGGGCCTCAAAACCAAGGCTGTATAGGGGCCCCAAATTGAAGTAGTAATTTTTCTAACATTCTATAACTTTGTATTATACAATGAACAAACTTTATTATTTTAAGATGTTACTGACAAGTGACAACCATTTATTTTGGACGGTTTGAATTTTAGATAATAGTATTTAGTATTTATCATTGTTATTCTTTGTTTTACATATTTATTTGTATACAAATTAATTATATATTATAGTATTCATCGTATACTATTTTCGTATAATCGTACTATTTATTTCATCTCAGAGGCTTGAAAAGTCGCTCTAGTGCAGTATCTTGCTGGACAAACTAATTATATAACCGTGGTTATAACATTTATATTTATTTATTGTTTAATATAAACGGATTATGATTTACGGACATGGCTTGGTGCAGTGTTATTGGTTTCGAACATGTTATTTTGTACTTTTGTCAGTTTTATTTTTTGCTTACCTATACTCTAATATATTAATTTTTCATTTTATTATTAAAAACATAACTTACCTACACTGTCTTTTATTGACTTTTGAAAAAACCATGTCTAGCAGTCAGCAGACAATTTGAAAGTGGTGCATCTAAAAGACGGAGAAAAATGTTCAAAACAATGAATTAAAAAAATATAAAAGATTGTTGAATAATTTTGTATTCAATTCAGGTGACTGAGGTACCTGATTCATATTTGTGTCCTTTTATTTTTAGGACAGTATAGAGAATATACAGCCATTATCATAATAATGATTTTTATTCTTAATTTATATTATACTAGCATAGAAGCATAGATTAATGATTAATACATCATACCTAAGCGTGGTATAATAGGTATGAGAACAGTGAATGAATGTATAATTTCATAATTTATCTATTCAATTATGGAATTTAAATGTTGTGTTTTTTAGTTTCTTTAATATATCAATACGACAAAACGTATCAAATAAATAGATAAGTGTTATGGTAGTTGCACCCGGGCCTCCTGAGACTGAGATCCGGCACTGGTGTTATCGTTTACAATCAATATGATAATATAATAATAAATTATTATTAATTGCATAATGCCTATAGTAAGTTATACCACGCTATATTATAATATGTCACTCACTTGAAATAATTGTAATTTATATTATAGATTATCGCATTGATAGAGATGCATTTCCCTGGCACCCCCGAGTTTTGGACTCAAACCAAGAGCTTCCGTTTATGATCGACGAACACGCATTATATATTATTATAATATTATCTAACCATGTAAAATAGTATGGGTAATCGATGGTTACAAGTATAAATACAGTACCTATATACACCTGTGGAGTGTGATATCGTTAAGTTAGTTGCAGGTAGGTATACACTTGTACGGGAAGAGATTTATGTTCCTATACCTACATAACTTTCCGTTACCTATATATTAATTTATGAGACGCACTCTCACCTTAACTATTTAATATAGCGTCGAAAAAGTTGATAAGAAGTGTACAACATAATATATATGTGGGCAAGAGGTAGGTGCATCAAAGTTGGTCGTGTTAGGGTTTCCGGACGATTTAAATATAAATGTAGACAACATGAAACATGGGCAGACTGTATATTATATAATTGTAGTAAAAGTATAAACCCACTTTTTATTCCAGATATGGTACCAATATTTTAATAAAAATTGGAGCAACGTACGTTATAATACATAAACCTATCGTCATCATAACGCAAAATTTCGCCTTCATAACCCATTTTATTTTTGATGACTCGGGATTTTGAATTTTTCAAAACAATTCCGTTATTTTCAAACCAAAATTGTTTATAATTTACTTTGAACATACAATTTTAAAAAATACCAGCACATTTTAAGCCACGCCTCTTTTGAGACAGTCCCAAGTCAGTAGGTAATATGAAGTGGGAAGGAATTTGTGTTTCCAAAAACGGGGGATTTTATAAATGTAATAAAATATTATATTGTTTGATTTGTAAATATATCTGTATGATTTATTTCATTATAAAACTGTCATAATAAGTCATAATAAGTAAATATAATATGGATTTATCTGCTGTAGACTACGTAATTTGCAGAAAAGAGGTTGCATCTGAATCATCATCGCAAAAACAAAGTATGCGTCAATTTTATTGTTTTTAAATTATGTTATTGTCATATTTATTAATTTATTTTTCAAATTTATAAATGTATTTCTGTGTTTGAAAATGATTATAAAATTTGATAGCAAAATGTACAGTAAGAGCAGTTTACTATGAAAATAAAATTTAAAATAATACTTACACATTTTAAAAATTATGCCTCTTTTGAGACAGTCCTAAGTCCGTATGAAGTGGGAAGGAATTTGTGTTGTAAAAAATTGGGAAGCGTTGGAATTTGAAGTATTTGTACAACGGTATCCGTTTGGAAATCAACCTTTTTGTAAAACGGTTGCGATTTGGGAAAAACGGGATCAATTACTGATTTATAATACATTTAATAAAATATTATATTGTTTGATTGGTAATGGTATTATTATATGGTACTATTTTTATTTCATTATAAAACTATTATAATCAATAAATACAATATGGATACGCAGTTGACAATTTTCGTCAAATTTTACAGACGACGATGTCACGAATATCATGAATTGACCAAATGGGTTTGCCAATGATCGTCAGAAAATCGGGGATATAATCCATCCAACCACATGAACTGAAGATACCAAAAAAACCGTGGATAAATTATCAAATTACCTACCCATAGTTTTAATTATACGATTTTAAATCGTTCTGATTCTGTAAATTTACACAAATCTAGTGTTTATTTATAATCAAGATATTTTGTCATAATTTGTGTTGGATGATATGTCATAGCTTTTTTGGTAACTACAAAGACCGTATAGCAGATCAAACACCGTCCTCTTATAATAATAACCCGACATGTAAAATGTAAGCCATAGTAAAATTGTATTCTAATGTGACCTTAGCAGTGAAAACCTTTAATACTAATAAATAAATAAAATAATAACCCAACAAAAACATTCCGACAAACTCCGTGTAAAAAAACGCTAAGTATAAAAAAAACCCCGCTCTAAGAGTTGTAATATAATTGTTTAGCTAAGTCTTTGAACTATAGATAATATAATTTATGTTAAAATAGTCTGCTAATAATTGAACAAAATTCGGTGATTTTGAAATGCTTGATTAGTAACACTGCAGTGTTCGATTATTATAAAAAAAAATAGCAGACTATCGTAAATGATATACGTAGGTATAATATATTGTTCAACGAGTTATATAGATAATATAATATACCTTTCAGTTACATATAAATATATAATTAACAACAAGATATACTATAATAGGTATTCAGTATTCTATACTCCTTAAACTTGGAAAATATGTAAAATTTGAGGATATTTAAAATTGGGTATTAAATTATTAGTCCTCTTTACAGGTAACCCTTTAAATTCAAACAAAATACCGTGTTTTTTACGTGAACACTTACCTGTCGCGGAACAATACCTTGTCCATTGTTTAATTAACATCACAATATTTGGTAAAGGATTGCTTCATCGCGATAAACTGCTAAGTACATTTTGCGTTTCTTTATTTCAAATTGTAAAAAGTAAACTGTTAGGACTTCCAAAATATTAAGCTTTTACTGTACATAATATCGTTATAATGTATAACAACCAATAACCATAGAACCATATTATAGAAGCGACAGTCGATCAGCTGATCGCGTACGGTGTTGCCAATTTAAGCATTTTAAAGGGCCCTTTTTTCATCTGTTAAAGCTTTAAAACTACAATAATTTTTGCTGTGCTCAAAAACCACGGAGAAAACAAAGTGGGAACATGGTAATTGTCTTATTCTGTGATTTATTGTTGTCTGTACGTTTATTTCGATGTACCTACTGTTATATTTTGCTCGCGAGTTTTATAAGTATTTTAAAATACAACGACATCGCGGCTTATGAAATACCTCAAGTTAATAAACTTATAATAAATTTATATATGTTGTTTTTCAAAGTTTACAGTTGAGCTTCAACCATATTACAAGTCAAGACCATAAAGGCCAACATATTACGTCGAGACCCTCGAGTATGATTAGCTAAAACGTAAATACTATATTACAGTAGGTTTACATAATATATAAATAACGTACAAATATTAAATAATATAATATAAATGATAAATAAGTTTTTAAATAATTAATAATGACTTTAGTTACGCATATTGTTGCAGAATGACTATCGGGTATGACGAAAGTGATTTGTTGTATTATTTTAGTTTCTTACTCGCGTTGGCGTATACTCATAATAATTTATAAATATAAATCAAAATTCAAAGCTGAATACAATAATATGATAGTATGTTTGGATGTTGAAAAATGTACGTAACGAAAATATGCTTGAAAAAACTGAAGACGGTTTCGTGAGTTTTAATTGGCAACGGCGAGTATAAAACAACAATTAAAATAAACCACGTCAATTAATTTTTAGTGCAATACCTATAATAATAATAATCGAGTCTTAATAAGAATATTTTATGTAGATTTATTAACATTTGTAACTTTACCTTATAGATATTTAAATACATATAATATATAAAATATGGTGGTGGCCGGAAATCCTGCAATGGCTCCATTTCTGGTTCCTAACATAACTTACCTAACCTTTTTTGGAAATCATAATTTATGATAATGCTCACAATAATGCATTAACTAATCCCTTAGTCTGTGCTATAATTATATGGAACTATAGTTATTCCCCTTAAATCAAATTAATGGTCAAAGTAATTGCGTCTGATTTGTGGCGAAATTGATTTATAATAGAACATAAGGATTAAAATACAACTACCAATAAACAAAAATAAGGTTTAATCAATTTTAAAAACTGTTTAAAAATGTAATTTATATTACCTTAGACAGTTGGATCACATATCACAATATAGAACAGGTTTTATGCAAATACAATGCACGGAAATTTAACTTTTAATAGCAAACATAATAATATAGACTTATATTTTTCTATATTTTTTGTCATAATATTATATTACAAAAAAAAGGTGGGCAAGTGGGTGTCGCTCTGCTGTACAGTAGGTTACAAGTGGGTCACTGTATAATGGATGGTATTAAATTTGAATTCAATGATATAATATCATTGTATAAGAAAAACGATTCTGAGCGGTGACGGTATGTCAGTCTATGTATCAGACATATTATATACATATTTATGGTATTAAACAAAAAATTGACCTATAATAGGTACCTATAATAAATTCCAAATTAATCATATCACAATATCCATTAGATACTTATAAGTCTAGGGCCCGGATTTTTATGCAAAAATGTTTGTTAAATATGCACATATATATGCACTCAAAAATTCAAAAATATGCAAATAATATGCAAAAAAATTTATTGTTTAAAAATACAAAATTTAAAAAAAAATTAAAAAATATAGTATTAAGTGAAAAAAAATACAATTTAAATATCATTTTTTTAAATGTGTATAAAGCATAAAAATTTGTATTAATTATTGAAAGAATACCAACATGATGTAACAAAATGTGCTTTTAAATTATCAAATTGAAAAATTAATAATAAGTTATAAAATAATGTAATAAAAGTAATAATAGGTTGTGGGGGTGAACTTAAGTTTGGACATTTTTCTTCAAAAGTACCTACACGACTAGGTGCTTTTAAAAAAACTTTTTTTGTGTTAGATATCAACAAATCAACATTTGAGAATTCATCCCTAATAGCTTCTGATAATCTATGAAGCCCATGGGCCATACAAGTAATATGGATTAGTTTAGGATAAAATACCTTAAGCGCATGTCCAGATTTTACCATATAAGGAGCGGCGTCTGTGACATACAATAACACTTTGTCATGCAATACTTTTTCAGACCATAATATATACTCATTGAATGATTGAATAATTTAATATAATGAATTATATTTGTCAGGAACGTCAGCGATCGCGCAAAATCGGCATATATATCAAACTTTCAGGAAAATTTAAAATATTTTATCAAGTATTTATTAAATATGCACATTTTATGTAATTACCCCGAAATATGCAATTATTATGCATTTTGATGCAAATATGCAAAAATATGCAAAATAAAAAATTAACAGTAGAATCTACGTTTTACGAAACGTCAAGATATTTAATCAGAATTATTATACGTCAAATGTAGAAGAATATGCATTTGCATAAAAATCCGGGCCCTACTTATAACGCTTTATACATCAACAAAAACCGTGATACTATCATAGATATATACTAGTACACTTTAGAAGTTTCAAGTACCCACGAATAATATTATTCAATCACAACAAAATAACTAAAATAGTTATTCTAGGTTTTTTAATATGTAATTTCGTCCAAATTTGAATTTAAAATGTCTGTAAAAAATAAGTGTGTTCATATATTTTTAGATTTTTTGGTTATAGTATGAACTATTTATGAGAACCTTTGTGTTGAATTTGTAATCCTCAGCTATAAAAACTGAACATTTTATAATTTATTAATTACAATGATTGATAATTTTCGAGATTTTGATAAATTTTGTCAAAATTTGATCTTTAAATGCTTATAAAAAAAAACTGTGCCTATGTATTTTTAATATTTTCCAACTGCTATTGTAACAATATATCAGGAGCCTTATATTAAATTTTTACACTTTTTGGCCCAACAGAAAAACTTTATTGATATTTATAGAAAAAAAAACTAAAAAAAATTGAAAGCTGTAAATGTCCATAAACAGCTCAAAGAGAGTCAAAATATTTTCAAAATTGTATGGTGTATAGAAAATGCTAATTTAAACATTCAGTGAAATTTTCATGTATCTACAGTTGTTCGTTTTTGAATTGCAACAAAATAAGGAAATCGCTATATGAGTAATCGAGTGAAAATACAATGTTGTAAAAATTTGAATTTCAAACGCTCATAAAAATTTAATTTGACTGTCCGGTAGAGATTTTTTTATTGATAAAGGTAGATAATCTTATAAGGAATCTTGTGTTTCATTTTCAAATCTTAGATTTAAAAAGAAAAATTTTTACGAATTCTTAACTCAAAATAATTTGCTAATTTTCGTGATTTTTCCATATTTTGTAAAGTTTTGAACTTTAAATGCTTATAAAAAAAAATTGTGACTAAGGATTTTTAATATTTTTCATCTGCCTTTGAAACAACATATTAGGAGCCTTCTATTAAATTTTCAAGCTTTCGCAACCAATAAATAAAATTTTACTGATATTTTTAGAAAAAAAACTAAAAAAAAATGGAAAATGAAAATGTCCCTAAACAGTTCAAAATAAATCAAAATATTTTGAAAATGTTATCGTGTATAGAAAATGCAAATATAAACAACCAGTGAAAATTTCATGTATATACGTTCATTTGTTTTAGAGTTACACCAAAAACCAAATTCGATTTTTTGGAAAATCGATTTTGCGTAAAAATTCCCGTTTTCCTTAATTTTTATGTTGTTTTTCCCGGCGCTTGTGAAAACAACTGGGAAATGTTTACTTTTGACCCCCCAAAGTACCAACTAGATTCACTTTCCTATCAGAAAAGGTACTATTGAAGAAAATCGAAGCACTTTTACTGTCCTAAAACGTGATGACAGACACAAAAATATAAATAAAAATATAAAAACATACATCATTGTAAAACCAATACATTCATCGCTCCGCTCAGAATCTAAAAAGGTGGGCAAGTGGGTGTCGCTCTGCTGTACAGTAGGTTACAAGTGGGTCATTGTATAATGTATGGTATTAAATTTGAATACAATGATATAATATCATTGTATAAGAAAAACGATTCTGAGCGGAGACGGTATGTCCTTCTAGGTAAAAGACATATTATATACATATCTATGGTATTAAAAAAAATTGACCTATAATGAATTCCAAATTAATCATATCACAATATCCATTAGGTACTTATAACGCGTTATACACCAACAACAAACCCTGATACTATCATAGATATATATAGTAGATTACTTTAGAAATTTCAAGTACCCACGAATAATATTATACAATCACAACAAAATAACTAAAATCGTAATTCTTGGTTTAAATATGAAATTTTGTCTAAACTTGAAATTAAAATGTCTGTAAAAAATAAGTGTGTTTATATATTTTTTAGATTTTTTGGTTACAGTATGAATTATTTAAGAGAATCTTTGTTTTAAATTTACAACTCTTAGTTATAAAAACTGAACATTTTATAATTTTTTAATTCCAACGATTGATAATTTTCGAGATTTTGATAAATTTTGTCAAAATTCGATGTTTAAATGCTTATAAAAAAAAATCGTACCTATGTATTTTTTAAATTATTCAACTGATATTGTAACAATATATAAGAAAGCTTGTATTCAATTTTCAGACTTTTTGGCCCACCAAATAAAATTTTATTGACAATTATAAAAAAAAAACTAAAAAAATTGAAAACTAAAAATGTCCGTAAACAGCTCAAAAAGAGTCAAAATATTTTCAAAATTGTATGGTGTATAGGAAATGCTAATATAAACATTCAGTGAAATTTTCATGTATCTACAGTTATTCGTTTTTGAATTACAACAAAATAAGGAAATCGCTACATGAGAAATCGAGTGAAAATCCAATGTTGTAAAAATTTGAATTTCAAACGCTCATAAAAATTTAATTTGACTGTGCGGTAGAGATTTTTTTATTGATAAAGGTAAATAATCTTATAAGGAATCTTGTGTTTCATTTTCAAATCTTAGATTTAAAAAGAAAAATTTTTACGAATTCTTAACTCAAAATAATTTGCTAATTTTCGTGATTTTTCCATATTTTGTCAATTTTTGAACTTTAAATGCTTATAAAAAAAAATTGTGACTAAGGATTTTTAATATTTTTCATCTGCCTATGAAACAACATATTAGGAGCCTTCTATTAAATTTTCAAGCTTCTCAACCAACAAATAAAATTGTATTGATATTTTTAGAAAAAAAACTAAAAAAAATGGAAAATGAAAATGTCCCTAAACAGTTCAAAATAAATCAAAATATTTTGAAAATGTTATCGTGTATAGAAAATGCAAATATTAACAACCAGTGAAAATTTCATGTATATACGTTCATTTGTTTTAGAGTTACACCAATAACCAAAATCGATTTTTTGGAAAACCAATTTTGCGTAAAAATTCCCGTTTTTCCTTAATTTTTATGTTGTTTTTTCCCGGCGCTTGTGAAAACTACTGGGAAATGTTTACTTTTGACCCCCCAAAGTACCAACTAGATTCACTTTCCTATCAGAAAAGGTACTATTGAAGAAAATCGAAGCACTTTTACTGTCTTAAAACGTGATGACAGACACAAAAATATAAAAATATAAATAAAAATATAAAAATATAAAAACATACATCATTGTAAAACCAATACATTCATCGCTCCGCTCAGAATCTAAAATTGAGCTAATAAAATGTAAAATAATAAAATAAAACATAAAAATCAGAACCTAATACAAAGATAGGTTTCTACTTATCTATTATATAATATATCTCTTGATAAGGATGATATTAAAACTTAAAAAAATTCATTAACTTTTTGAATAAAAAAGAAAAATATTTTTATATACTTCAGATTATTCACATTATCAAAATGGCTTTGTTTTGTAATTATTATCATTGAACCGTACAACTTAATAATATATTGAAAAACATTTTCTTAGAAAACTAAACCATGTAACTTTTTTTTTACATATTTTATTAATTATTAACAGTTATCAATAAAAAAAAATCCCTTAATCATAAAATGTGTTTTGTATTGATAACAGTATGATAAATATAATGTTGTAGCCCGGTAGCTATCGCTCTTATACTTAGTATAATATAATATAATGTTGACTATTAATATAGTCCATAATTCATAATAAAAAGTTCCTTCCAGTGGCATGTATAATATAACGTAGGTACTTACACTTGCATAATATCATATGAAGTCATAATATGTAATTAAAACCCTATCAGCCGTGTACCTATTACGATTTGCAAACAAAATCTCATCAGTTATTCTAATAACATATTTTGTTATTACGAATGAGGCTGACGAGGGTTATGAGTAATTGGTATAATCTATAGGCACGATATACCTAAATGATATAATATCTGTTCTATATATTAGGTATCTCGTGTATAATGAGTTGTAGTTTATAATGATCGAACCGCAACTGCTTATATATAGATAGAAATAAATTTAAAAATACAAATACGATATATTCTAAAATGAGTTAGATACAAACATAGGTATATAGGTATATAGGTGCACATATTATTTTGTAAAGTTATCTATTCCGTATTTCACTATGGCAAGCTATAACTTTTCATGCCAAGACGGACGGGACAAGTCTCTTCCCCGTCACCACGTTCGCTTAGCACATAATAATAATAATAATAACAACAATTTAGGTACATATTATATTATGATATTATTATTGAAATATCACCGGACCTGACAGAGGTCAACGTGTGTGTGACACCCTAGAGTCACGAGACACAATTGTACCTACTCATACATGATATATAATATATATAAATATAATATTATTATATAATAATATATATATCATGTAGGTATGTCGTATATAATAATATATACGAGCGGCACGCTACTCTATACATCTAAAATATTATATATATAATATATTTACATACGCAAACGTCCGTTATTTTGTCTAGAGTATATGCAATCAACGTGTATAATAGTATAATATAAAATATAGATACGTATACTAACATAATACATATATAGGTAGTTCACACCTGTACATTAAAAGATTTTGATAAGTCCCAAATACTGGTCTGTATATTATATATACTCGTTGATATACATATCCGTATATACTATATAGATAATACGTCATACAATGAATACGTTATACATATTATACACATATAATGTAGTGTCGGCGACGGCCAAAGACAACGCTCGTGTACACATATTGGCAAATATTATAATAATAGGTAACCCATACATAATAATATTGTAGTATTATTCTCGTTCGCCCGTCGTATATACAGCAAGGTACCTATATATTATTATATACATATCACTGCACACAACAACGCGTATTGTGATATACATCACGAGACTACGCGATAGTCAAATTTTTTGATTTTCTATTAAGGTGTCCATCAAAACCTAACCTATGTAATTACTTTTCATTATTTTAATATTCCTTCCCTGTCGTTGTCATTACCACTCGTTCACGCATAATATATATACGCACATATTATACACACACAGTACACACAAATATACATATATAAATATATATATATATTATATATTATAGGTACATATATAAATATATCCAGATGAGTATGGATATAATATTATGGATAGTCATAGCACATATATAATATATATTATATTATTTATATTACAGTCATTATACGGCTATGTATAAAAATGTTTATACAGGGTGATTTTTTTACCGTGATTCGGGAAATATCTGAGATTATAATACTGAATATATTAAGGAGCTTTTTATTTGATTTTTTCAAGTTTTAAGAACAAATGTCGAATACTGATAATTGTAGAAAAATGTTAAATGGTACATTATTATATTTCAATGAAACTTTCCATAGTACGTATGAACCTACGAATATTTCCCGATAATAATTTATTGAGTACCTATTTACTGCAGGTTAACGGTAAAAAATATGTAACCACTACCCTGTATAATATTATATTATATATTGTGTTCGACCGCCAGCACCATTGTTGTTATTAATCTCAATGACTTAACTTCTGTTCCTGTAAATACTTGTTACACATGCGCATATATAATAATAATAATAATATGTAGAATAATATTGTATTATTACAATCACGATCACACGCTCACGCGGAAACTGGGTCCTGAATCAAAAGGCGCCGCGGACAAAACGAAATATAATAATATATGAAACCCGCTATAGTAGGTACCTATAGATACCTGTAGATACCTATGATATTATTATTTTTCTGGTCATCGTCATCACTTTCGAGAGCCCCGCAGATATTACCAATTAATAGTACACGACTACAACACTAATAAGTATCATTTTGGTTATATATAGGTATACCTACACACGTGTAAACGTCTCGATCACTCACGGTGTGATGTTCAAATAAAATTATTATCGTTATATATTATTATTTATTAATACTATATTATAAAAAATTATATATTATATTATTTTAATTGGTGTCGGCACACACATCATCCGTCTGTTCCGCGGCGGCGCGGCGTTGGATCAATCTGTGAAATTTGAATGGGTTTTGCTATGTGCTATTTAAATTGTGCGTATATTATTTCAATATCGAATATTATACTCATATTAGATGCATAATATTATATGTGTCTATATAGGAGATCACAGGATCGTTCGCGGAAATTAGTTAGGCTGACTTGATTGTAGAGATGGGCTAAGGCCTAAGGGTTAATACCTAACGGATAAGGCATATTTTATTTTAGCCTTTTGATAAATACCCGGGTGTTTGCCAGGGGCGCCCGCAGAGAGGGGCCAGTAGGTGCCATTGCACCCACTGGGATTTTTTTAATGAACCAAAAAATTATTGTATTATAATGTAAATTATGTGACTACCTATGTATGTATAACATAAATTTAATTTTGCACCCACTGAGCTGATTTTCTGCGGGCGCCCCTGGTGTTTGCCTTTCCAAAATTGGGTAAATGGTTTTTTTATATATTTATAAAGCTACAATTGTATTCTGTGCAGGCAATGTTAATCACTGTTTTATCTTTTTATTTTTAATTAATACTCAAGCAACTTATGAATATTTTATTTCTCTGATCTCTCACAACGTATATAGTATGGTCCTCATTATCTATACATTAATGACTAATTATACTTATAAGTTATAACATAAAAAATTGGAATGAGTAATGACAGTATTGACGTAACAGTAATCTAATAAAATAACAAAAATCTTTTTGTCTTACTTCATTAAGATGGTTTAATGTATGATGCATATAATATATAGGTACTATTTAATTTATGTAAAGAATATTAAGAAGTGAAAATAAGATCATTACAATTTTATTTTTTTTTCTCTTTTTAGATTTATTTTCAAAGTTTATAGATATAGTATGTTTCTATTGGAAACTTACCACCAAAAATTTATTTAACGAATATTGATTTTAAATGTAGGGGTATTTAGACATAAATTATCACACCTATAATTCACAAATGAAGGAATGCAATTGAATTATTTTTATTTAAAATAAATATTAAAATTACTGGGTACCCATCTTTTTCAAATAATGGGTAAATAACTAGGTTATTCATCCAAAATACATTTTCATTTTTCACATCACTAGATAGTAGATATATGTATGGAGAACAGCATCACTGCGGTGTACCTACTTACTATATTTGCATACAATATTTCAGTATTATATTTTACTATAGATATTATAATAATCACTTACATAATATTATCATAGCTTTAATTTATTAACGTATATTCACAGCGGTATGCTGTTGCGAATAAAATTACTATATCGCCCTTCAAGTGCCAGTCACGAAAACCGATGGTATGTAATATACATAGTACATACACACATATGTGTGTCTACGATATAGCACTTCAAAGTTTTATTTTTATTTGTCGGCACGACGCATTTACTTCTGTATATTGTTTTAGTATTATATGTATAATTTTATGAGGTAGATACTTTTATATAACTTCAGATACCTACTCATTATCTCGCGGATAATTTGTGTGTCCTTTAAAAAATGCATATCTAAAAACATATTTTGATGTAAACTGTTTTTGAAAAAAAAAACTTAAATGATGATCATATTATGTAGATTGTAGATAGTAGTTGTTTTACTTTTTACTTAACATGTCAGTTCATATTTAGTTAAAATATTAGAAGGTTAACGCGTGTGAAATATTAATATCTATATTATATTTTAATCAATAGTTAATAATAGTTCAGTATTTAAAGTTCAGATGAGCAAAGTGCACTAATGCAGCATTATCAGTGAATCCTTCTTATAATATATTTTTAAAATTACAAAAACACAATAGGAATGTAGAAATATTAAACTTTGAAAATATTATGTGATATAAAATTTAAAAAAAAAATTAAAAACTCTTGAACCACCTATTGCAATGATGTATACATTGTCACAATACGACTTATTTAAAATTAAGAAAAACAAATTTTCAAAAACACAAAAACACAAAAACCTACCAAAATATTAACTATTTTACATTACAATTCATACCGTTTGTACACAAACATTCATAATAACAGTATAAATAAAAACAGGTACAATATATATATTGTCAGTATTTTATGCACAAAATTATACAGTACTTAAAATATATCAGAAGTGGCAATAAGTTATTATGTTTATACAGTTTACAATGACCATAAATTATTTGAAAAATTTGCAGTTTTAAGTGTTGCATGGTTTTTTCTTTAAATTACGAAACTGTACGTACCTAATAATAGTACTTATAGATAATTGAATTAAATCGTCGGGTTTCATCATAACGTTTATACGGCGTATATGTTAGGATTTAATATTACTCTAATTATGTCCAATAACACTGTGTTTAAAATCATTCTGTTAAATTGTATACAATTTCGTCGATTTACAATATTTCGTTACTAAACGCGCGTGTTTCTTGTAAGTATAAGGCTAGATCGAGGACGTTTTTCCATATGAGTAGTAACTCCGGAATGCGAGATTAGGCGTTTACAGATGATTTAAGTGCATAATTATTTGAAAATTATACGTTTAACGCAGGACTCAAATATTTGTAATGCCAGTTAAACAATACACTTTTTGGGAAAAATATTTATTTTAAGCATTTGATGGAATGTATATAATGCGTATATAAGAAATATTTTTTTGGTTTTAACTGTTGTGTGTTTAACTTTTTAAGTATTTTTCAAATAAAACTCTCGACCAATAGAGCGTATTATTATTACTTGTTGGTGTTTTATTTTATTGTTCATAATAATTTTTTTTTGGATAAATGTTTATTATTATTACCTACTTAATTTTTGTTTTGGAAATTATTATATGGATTTTAAAAACTAAAAGGAAAACTACAAAAAAAAACTAAAATATTCCTATATTTCTATATTCTCATAATATTGTATTGTACGTAATGCAAGAATGTCAAACATTATGGAAATGTTAAAAAATCTTATTCATATATATTGTATAATATAGACACATTATTTTTTAAAATTTTAGTTACCTTAAAAACATATTTGATATGTTTCCTTAGGCGGCCCAGGACCCAGATCGACGCTAAAATTACAAATATGATAATAATGAAAATAGCTAAGTTTTCATCAAAAATTGTACTTAATTGTACATAATTCAAATTTAAAATGTTAATAAACTTTGACAAGTATAGTATAATAATTCTCTAACTCTTTGATTTTAAATTGATTTAAAAGTAGGTAGGTACATATTTTATTATTCTGAATTTTTGGTTATAACTTAAAAAGATTCATAATTAATATTTTATTTTTTTAACTATCAATAAAACTAATTTTGAATTCATTTTTGAAAATATTTCTTTAGTTTTATAGTATTAATTTATTATACAAATTTAAACTTTGAAACTATCACAAAGTCACAAATAAGGTACCTAGTATTTATTTGAGAGTGTATCGTAATGTACATAAGAATAAATTTATGATCTGTTGTATAAAATAAACTGTTGAGCTTGACGCATATATTATGAAGAGCGCATGAACTCAGAACTATATAAATAATATTTCACACAAACTTAACTTAAAAAATATTTTAATAAACATAAGTATTCTCCAAAACTTGAATTTCAAAGCATTGCACGGTTTTGTTATTCGTCGTTTTCGCATAATGCAATAATTATATTGTCCCATTTTTTTCTTCTATAAAATAAAATATTATATTATTATTATTTTTTAATTGATCCTACCCATAAAATGCTGTTTTCAATTAATATATAGGACATACAGATAATGTGAATTTCCGACGCACAACGCGTTTTGTATAATTATTATAATATAGTGAAACTAATCGATCGGAATGGAGGCAGTCGTCAGTAGGACGAAAGATATATCTTAATCAAAATTATGATTAACATGTTAAATTTCAGTAAATCTATAAACGGAATTATCGTAGATACATAATTATATCAAGTGACGTAGCACACCGCTGCATTTAATATGGTCGAACCGTCCGTGTAGGCATCGCTGAACGTGTATTGTGTCTATATACATAATAAATTAATATTATATTACTATTATACAGACTGCAGTTATACCTGTAATAATAATATTAATTATTATTATGTACCACGCGCGTGTACCGCGGAAAACCATTTACCTTCATTATAATATAATATGGGCACGTATTTTGATGACAATATATAATTAAAACCTTATAGGAACTATCGTCTTTATTATTGTTTCGTATATGATTATAATGTTATGAATATATATTGATCGTATTAAGTACAATCCGATCCATTTAACCGGCTAAGTCATTTTTTTTTTTAACTCAAATTATGACGCATAAATAGGTTATAAGCGTTTTAAGTTTAGACGAGCGGAGTGGTGTGACGTTTTTTCACTTTTGCGGGATAACCATACAATATTGCTAGTTTGTTTTTACTCGTTAAAATTTACATCTAACAAAAAAAACCATAATATGATTTTATAAATACAATCGATGTGTAGTGACAGCTCAAAAACCTCCGCTCGAAACATTTTCATGTCGATTTAATTTGTATTCCCCTCGAGATTCGAACTATCGAGACTCGGCTGTATTGTGTAATAATAAGGCTTTTAGAGAATAAAATATAAATGTATAATACACTTTCGTCAATATACTATTCATGATCGTTCGACGACTGGTTCTGCGGGCGCATGTGTTGTTCGCAGATTTATACTTCCGCCTACTTGTCGTTTTTTTTTTTATTATTTTTGTTTTAATTATTATTCATCTCGCTGTCAATACCTATAGGCTACGGGTATAGAGTATAATAATATTATAATGAGAAGTTTTTTTTATGCACAATATATAACTAATAAACACAAATATGATTCATAAAATAAAATATTTATACGATATTTAATCACGCGCAATTATAGATTATGATCTTTAGGCACCTACTTAAATAAAGTATCGATTAGTCATTATAATTTCATTGTTTTCGGTGTGACATAATTTTCTACTTTTTTTTTTTATTATTTGTTCGTAAATAAACAGAACAATTGTGCATCATATACTTATAGGTATAGCCGTATAGGTAACATTTTAGATAATATAGTCATGCACTTTCCAACTACAGTTATTAGATCGCGTTACCTCTAAATCGATAATCTGTTATTCAAAGTTTTAATATTTTAACTTTTTCAAGGTGGCACACAATATAAAAACGGAAATGCAATTTGATACCATGAACCATGATCACCATGAATACAAGTATTGTAATCAAAACTAACAGACTTTTTGATATAATACGTAAATTAAAAATCATAATATTATAGGTATAGCTGGTACCTATCAGCTATGTATTATAATATAATTTATTCCTTCCGTTTTTTTTTATTATTCACGGTTATGTTCTGTGCTCGTTTCAGATAATTCATTAGACCGGAAATTGTGCAATGTATACCTTTCAGCGATTGATCACATTTGCCACTCATCACGAATTCATTTGGAGATCCTCCAAGTCCGCAAACACGATGGTGAATATATTTTTTTTCTAAGTTCATATTTCAAGTACCACTCACTCACTATCTCTCTCTCTCTCTCTCTCCTTCCATATTACTATAGGACTCTTAACGTACGAATAAATATACATGCATACACATCATACACCGAATTCACTCTATCACCATCATTCAGCTTTTCATTAATCCTCCTACCTCATTGCTCCCATCTATAAATCCCAACGGTGCATATTACGGTGCGTATAATATATCATCGGCAAAACCTAACGCGGTTATTATATTAGCCATTAAGTACCTAAAAAAAACTATACATACGCATTATTACGTTTTAAAATATTATTACCATAATAAATTGGAATAACGTGTAAGCATAAAATAATGTCACGTTTATACGACGGTTTCGAGTTCGCATAAAGCCTATATTATAAGATGTACCTGTAGCGTGTATATTATTATTATATGCATGTATACACAATACACATGTATATAATTATACAGTCCCAACTGAGCACACAAGTGTATAATCTTAGACGTGAAAACGCAATTTTAAATATTATATTGTTAACGTATGCTAAACACTTGTCGCTATATATGTATTCGCAAATAAAAAAAAATATATAATACATCGCGACGCATAATGTGTGTGGCTTTCACCGAAATAAATAGGTACTCGAACTAGCCGAATGTATATTATATACATAATATGCATGTATATATTTTTAAAAAATATTGTCTCCCACCTCTCTGTTCGCTGCTGTTGATGCTGTAGAAAGGTATATAATAATATAATATATATATATGGGGCGCTTGCGGCCTCAGGACGACACATAAATTATCACCATTAATATTAGAGAGAGAAGAAAATTATAAAAGCTTTTAAGCGTCGTCGGTTCTCTATAATATACACTGTTACACTACAATGCATACATACTCCAACAACAAATTAGATACCTACGTAAATATATGCGAGTTAATATTTACACACGCGTCGTGCAGACGACCTTTGACCGGGCGAAAAGAAGCCAATCGCATCGATTTCGTACGTAAGTTTTATAATTTATAATATATAATATACGGCCCATTAAAACGATCAATAACGCATAACACAATATACATATTATTATCATAGTACGTAGTCGCACGGACAATTAGATACCTATATACTATAATATTGTAATGATAATAATTCTAATATGATAATATTACGTCGCAGGTCTGTATAATATATAGCTGTACCCGGGACATTATATTATATGCACGCTTATAGTATTATAATAGTATGACGTGTAGGAGCGTAATATGAGCGACGCCCGACGGACTCGACTGAAAAGTTTCGTCAACGTATTAAATAATTCACGTGCTGCCACGGTGTGTGTTTTTTAGGATTTATAATAATAATCATTCCCGGCGGCGTTTCATGTACACGCTATTATGATAATAATAATAAAATATGTATTCGCTGTACCTCCGACGAAACACTCGAAAAGGTCACGGTCCGGAGCGCGCTCACAGTACTCGATCTCGGACCAAACCGATCGCACCATTTTCGATGTCAATACTGGATATTGTACGTCATGAATTATGATAATGTGTCACGTCTTATGCCTAATGTTATTACAATCATAGGCATTACAAAAATATTCACATCAATCAATTAATTCAATACCTAGTTATAATAATATAACTTAAATATAATTTTACACGTGTATGAATTTGGAACGGTTTAAGACGTCATGAGATTTTAAGTTCACTTTGTGTTCATAATGAATATTATATTATTAAGTATATAAAGGTAGGTATATAAAAAAAACTTGTATATATCTTAAGCTCGTGTTTGTCCTGCAAGCTTGTTCAGCACATAAATCATAAATCAATTAACTTTTAAATATACTTAACCTGTGCATAAACAGAATATATTTATATACAATATTATACTTAAGTTATAGTCAAAATGGCATTACCCATTAAGCAAATTAAATTAAATTAAAACTCTGAACATATTGCAATAAATATCACATAAAATTAAAAATTATATACAATAAACAATGTTTTTATTATTACTATACATGTATATTATATACGTACGGTCGCGGTACTTCGGTAGGTACATAATATTATTATTTATTACGATACAAATAATAAAAAGATTAATGAATATTTGACATTTGAATCATTTATTCTAAAATAATCTATAATAATTCTATAATTTTTAAGGAACAGGTATGGACATTATACAATAATACTCAAACACATATATTAATAAATATGTATAGAATTATAATAATTTAATATATAACATAGTCACTTAAATGTATTCATAATGTTTGCACATATATATACTAATATTATATTCATACCACATCTCCCTTATAAATGCCAACTTTTAACAATACAAAATATGATAATATATTATTGTTTTATGGGGTATCTCTATTATAATTAAATAGAACAACAAATTTGACAAAGAAAAATAAACACGTTGTATAAGTACATTACTCTTTATGTATTTAAATTTTAACCTTTATTATTTATATTAAACCTGCGTTAATATTACATAATTCTACGGAAATGGTTCAGTTAAAATACAACATAAATATGTATAAAAAAAAATTTAACGAGCTTTTAAAGAACTAAACCCGTTTATTTATTTATCTCGCCATCATATTATATTAATATTCTGGCGAGGACTACTTAGTCTGTCATCACTTGACAAAAAAAATGTTTTTTTTTATTCTTTTAAAAATACTGATTTCAATGCACGATATCCGGATTAATAAAAATAAAAATGTTGCCTACAAAAAAACAATTTGTGTTACAAACAAATAATATAATAAACTCAAAGTTTCTCCTGTAGTCTGTACAATACATATCTATACAATACATCCTATACCCAGTACCCACCCTGCTAGTCATCTCTAAATACGTATCTGGTGCAGTATAATGACAAATGATAAACGCATAATAATATGATTATTATTTAATTTATATATATTATTATAATATGATGAAATGTTCGAAAAAATGATCCAAACAATTAGTTATATGTCATTCTGCAGTTGAGTATCGTCTACACTCTACATCCCGTCGTCGTGGCAGTGGCCATATCGTGTAGGTACCCATGTCCTATAATATATAATATTATATTATACTAAATGTACCTATACGAATGTGAGTGCACGACGTCAACGCGCAATCGATTCATCATATCGTCACACGGTGCTGAAGTATCTATTTCCCCATACCTCTCACGGATACGAAAATAAAACCCGAGGAAAAAGCTCACATATTTTCATCGACTAGGTATCAGTCTTTACTTATTTATCACTTATTTTTGTAAAATGTAAAAAATAATGTATTGTTTCGGTACTATTATACCTCCGAAGCGACATGCAGCAGCACACGATCATGAGCCAATATTATTATTATCATCATCATTATTAATATTATTATAGCTCGTACGTATACATAATATGATTCGTATAAATTGTGTATAATATATTATCATACAAATATGTATAGTATATATAGGTATATTATTATCATGAATGTACGGATGTTTTATTTATTTTTATTTTAACAACCTGCCACGCATAAATCTTCGTTGTAGTATTTTTGCGGAAACGATAAATTCATCGTTTTGAAATATTCAAATTAACCACGCGCGGTGTACACACATAGGAAACCCGCGGTGACGATCACGAATATACACGGCGGCGGGCGTGCAACAGCCGAAGCAGCAGCAGCAACTCGAATATCGCGAGTGCTCACTCCACCCCCCCCCCCCCTATACCAAGACGGCCGAAGACTCGAGACAACTGCCGCGCGGCGCCGCTATGCACCGCAACAGCATTCGATAGTAACTATATATAATGTAATAACAATCCGTTGTATTACAACCGCGTTATCATTATATGAATGAACGTCGTCCGGCTTAAGGAAGACGTAATACATATATATAGCTATAGAGTACTGTGTAGATGTAGACTTTACCTATCTATGTTGAACACGTGCAAGCGGTACGCGTCGAACCAGCGGTCTGCAGAGCAGTGTCACGCGGAGGAATACCTCGGGATTATATTATTATTATTATAATCGAACGTCGCATGATATACAGAGTGTTTCATACTGAGAATGCCGGATTCAATATATTATATTATAACATCGTTATTATAGTTAATTAGAAAAAATAATTGTGTTTAGAACAAAAAAAAATGATGTGAACGTGTAGTGTATATACGTTCTCCGATGTATGTCTAATAGTTGTCTATGTATACTTGACATGATAATATGACCGAGACGGCTTCATTGAAACGTCACAAAATTGCCCATCACTCGTTGACACATTTCCGACGGGTCTAGTTTACCGGGGACGCGAAGAAATTCTTCTCAAGTTCTTGAATATGGTTCATGGCTTATCTTCGGAGACATGAGCATCGACGTGATCCCAAGGAAAAAATCAAGTGGAATTTTATAACTCGATCTAGGATAAAGTAATAACAGAATTAATCCGGCGTTCATACTGAAACACCCTATATACCTATACTATAACACATACATAAGAACATAACTATAAGATGGGGTGATTCATCAAGCCCTCTTTTTCTTTTTGAATAATGTCATTCAATATCTGATTTTTGAGATTTTCAAATACTATAGGTACTTATAAGACAATTTTTTCAAATTCTTGAGATTTTTTTACCAAGGGGTGTCCTGTGGAGATCCAAACTTCTGTTTTTAAAATGGGAACTTCCCATTTTTCCACTGTAAATTATGTAGCGTTATATTTGAAGTATCAAAATCAAAATTCGAACGAGTAGGTTTTTAGTTATTTAACGTTGTGTAGTAAAATTAATAATTATAGGTTCATGGGAAGATATGGGGCTATTGCGATTTGAATATTTTAGTAATATTATATTATTATACTATCAATATAAATAATTTATAAAAATATTTCAAGTATAATAAATATTAGATCCGATACCTAGATTACATCTATTTTATAATTTTGTAAAAACATTTTTAAAGACTATACCTACCTATAAATTATTCTTAATATAAACATTTTAATAACTGAAAAACTACTCTTTAGAATATTCCACTAAATAATTAACTGTAAAAAGAGAAGAGTTCTCTTTTAAAAAAGCAGAAGTTTCTAACGCCACACGACACTACTTAGTAACACAAAAAATCTACATAATTTGAAAATATTTCCTTCGAGTCTATCTGTATTTGAAAACTCACAAAAGCGAAATTGAATAAACATTAATAAATGAAAAAATTAAGTCATCATGATTGGTGAATCACCCAGTATGGCAGTAAACATAGGTACCTGCAATGGTACTATATTATTAAAACAATTTAACACGTCGGACTATGTACAACAGTGCAAGTACGTTTATAGTAGAACCTTTCGATTTTCTCATTCTCGGCCGCCGACATGCGTCATTCCGACAGGCATAATGAGGAAATACTTTGTGACTATGTTCATGATGACTTCGTGATCAATTTTATTTAACTTAATTTTATGTTGCCACTTTAATGTATTAAAATATTTTTCTACTATTCTAATGTCCGATACCTGTTTAGTGAGGGTCGGTATATACGGTATTACGGTGTACTATAATATCAAAAATGAGTTCACATGAAACACATTCGAGGATCTTAGAACTATCGGAGTTTGATAACTGTTTTCTTTTTTTTATCCGAAAGAAGAAACCTTTCAACAGAACTGCACATAGAACTCCGATTCTTTATTTCATTTCAAGTAATAGTATAAAATAATTTGTAAAAAAAAGCTTAAAATATATTATACAATTCGAAATTAAAATATTGAGAAACAGAGTTCCTGAGGGCTGTAGAATAATTACCACTATTAAATAAATAACAAAAAAATTGTGTCGATTCTACAGGACAGGATCATTATTCCTGCAGAGTATAATATTTTAAGGACAAAATTACATTTGCACTGGGTGCCTAAAGATTAGGAACAAGAAAGTATAAATTAACCATTATACACAATAATTATGATGACGTTGATGCATTCTGGTGTCTGTGTATTCAATATTTTTGCGAGCGTGTACTTATTAGCATTATTTCTGTTTTCTAATAATATGTTGTGCTGCACACATTCAGGTGCATCATGCATATTTTGTACGTGACGTTAAAAATTAGAATATTTACCGTACCTAAATTTTATACTTCAGGTTTGTCACAGACCAGACGATAAATTATAATTATTTTCTAACACTGTAAAATCGTTTCATCCGTTAATCTAAAACTAGTGAATAGATTATATATATTCTATTAAAGCTTAAAATATCACCTATGCATGTGTGTGGGTGTGTGTGTGTGTGTGAATGCGTCTATAAATAAATAATGTATGTACCTATATACATTTATGGATATATTCATTAAATACCTAAACTTATAAAAGTATGAACGTTTAAAAAAATAACTTTAAAACTATAATATATTATATTTTATATACCGTAAGGTATTTTCTTCTAGTATGAGTCGCTATATATAATACTACTGGCCTAGATATAATAATTTTATTAGACCAGGACTAATAAAAAAGGACTTAGATATACCATGTGTCAAGTATTCAGCTGATATGATTAAAAAAATAGTCATTAATACAGGACGAAGGTTTATTATAATGTAGGTACATACGTAAGATGCGATGATATTAAAATACGCATAACGTGCTGCTGTCTAGTGCGTGTACTAAAAACGTCCACAAATTATTAATATTTATTTAATTTTGTATTTTGTAATTTTTTTTTTCTATAGTTAACATGTTTAGAGTTTAACATATTACTATACAGAATAATATTATGTAGGTATCCGAGTAATGAAGTTGAAAGTATAATATGTGAACATTTCCAGAACGAAGGCTATATTATAGCATAATACTGCAGCAACCTTCCATTACATATTATGTTCTGTGGTATAGGTACAAGTGTTCATCGAGTAGGTATAGAATCAGATCAACTATATTGATTAATTAAACAGTTATTGCCGTTGACATTCGAAGCATTATCGACTACGGGTATCCGTGATACGCATTAACATAACAGCTGTGCATACAGTGTACCGTGTATGATATTATGTGCGGTTATATGGCGATTAGGTGGAAGGTGCGCAAAAATGGAAATCGGCGTGTGGTACCTATACGAACCATAAGACGATAATAATATAATATTACAACTATTATAATAATAATAATAATAATAATAATAATATGTGCGTCTCGGTGTATACATTATTATAATGTGCATATTATTATATTATATTTGTAGTAATGTAGTTGTGTGTGTAGTACCTATATAATATAAGCGCTCATGGGTGGATAAAATATTATTTTCAATTTTTATAACGAGTTTAAGAGTGCGTATAAATAAATCTATATACCAATACACACATAATATTATAATATATTTTTATTATCCCGTATGTGTTAGAAAAAAAAACACGGTCATAATCGTAAATAATCGCGTATACACACACACAAACGTGCGCGCGTGTACATAATAATACAGCGGTGAATCGTAAGCGAATGATTAGCGTTTTAAAAAAAAAAAAAATTTAAAACCAGCGCGGTGGTAACGAATGTGTGTTGAGGACAAGTCCATCAATACACACAATATTATACATAAACAAACGTTGAACGCCACACGTACCGGTAAAAGGTGTAAAATAATAATAATAATAATACCTATATGTATATATAACATGGGTACCCATCCTAACAGCATTTTATCGAATCGTCGGCGGGTCAAACGCATTGTGTTTCGTTTAGAGGTCACGCGCAGATAGGAAATATTATATTATTATTATTATTATTATTATTATTATTATTATTATTATTATTATTATTATTATTATTATTATATTGTTACTATTGCAGTATAGACAATAGATGCCCAAAATCCGAAAAAATTGATAAGGACGAGTTTATCACGTCGCGGTCGGTTTGTCGGGCAATCGGGTACGATCGCAATAATATAATATAGCGAACCAGGATCAGAATGAGAATGGGATCCACACACAATCGAATTAACTATAGGTGTATTGTATAATTTGCATTTGTGCACGTCGTGGACAGACGCGGAGAATCGTGTCGATCTCCGCAAAAAAAAAAAAAAAAAATGGAGTTTCAAAACCTACATCGACGACATGGATAAGGTGTAAAATATATACATCATCATATTATTGTACGAGCGTTCTTATGTGTGACGGTGCTCGTGGGCATGAGTTATACGATGGCCAACACTTTTAACGGTTTTATATAAAGGATGATGGCGATAACCCTTGTTAAAAATATGTATTTCTATACCAGCTATAGGTTAGGTTATATATTATGTAGCCTTTCCATATAATGTATAACTATTGTATATGATGTATTCATATGCAATTCAAATTTTAAACTTTAAAGCTTAAACATTAAATAAAGAAAAACATTAACATAATATATACCTATACATACCTACACAAATGAGACATACATGCAATGATTTTGAAATAAGAGTTCTCATAATACATTTTGACGTATTGAAAATATTATAATATAGTTCTAAAAATGAAAGTCACCAACCTAATTTACAAAATAAAATAATGCCAAATAATAATAGCGACAAATTTAATTTAAAATTCAATTAGAGATTATTTGAAATCATCTCAAATATTTTCGACATTTTATGGAAATTATTTCATATCTTTAACACTTTATATAGATAATTAATAATAGCTGATGGAAAGATGTGTGGAAATGTAGGTATTTTACTAATGGTTTTTGTATTAAAATACATTCTTCGCTCCGCTCAGAACCTAAAATATAAAACATAATAATTTTATAAAATTATAGAAGCTAAATATCGCATGCCCTATTCAGACTCTAAAAACTGAATAACACTTTATTTATTAATACCTATATTATATTCTGTTGGATGTTTAAATGGATAGGTCGTAGGTACTGAACATTATTTGCGGAGAAACCAACATTTACAATTTTCTTTTACCTTTCATATTTTGTAGATTTATTTTAAATAACCGGATTGTCGATACCAATATCGATCTCTCTCAATATTTTAGATAATTTTGAGCTGGTTATATATGTCTTGTATTATGTGATTTTTTTTTCTTTCGGAAGAGAAGGTTTGGCTCCCCTAGAACATTCTTAAAATTGCGTTGATGAAATATGAGGTAAGTATATTTTTACGCTTCGTTATGTAGAAGGAAGTGTTCACATGTTTTTACAAAAGCGAGCTATAGAGAAGGAGATAGATAATATAGGCAGAGAGACAATTCGCTTATTTACAGTACCTTAGTACCTGCAATAATATATGTTATATATAATATAAATGATAAGACACTCGTAAGGAAAGGAAAAGAACATTAATTTGAATGTAGGTGACGAAACTGGTTCATTAACGAGGGTCGATTATTAGTGCTCAAAGTGAAATTAGTGCTCACATTTTTCCTCTAACTTCACGGACCTAACTGTTTTGCCATCGTCGGGACTATAATATGCGCATTTCGATCGTACACATCGCACAGAACCCGGGTACATATTATAATGCATTGTTATGTTGCAAAATGTTATACATGCGTTATTATAATATACCTAATAATAATTGTTATTATTATTATATTGTACACGTATTATAATGCTTAATGCCCGTTGGCCTTCCGTCCGCGGATGGTGAATATGATATAGGTTCCTTACTTACATATACAATGTAACGACGATGTAAACGAATCGGATAATGAAACGATAGAGCTCTTTGAGACCAAAAAAAAAAAAAAATACAAAAAAAAAATACAAACCACGTTGTTATAAAAAAATGTGCTCGATTTATAATCCTTTATAAACCTACCTGGCTACCTCTATAACCTCTATGTCCTATATAATATAATATAATAAGCGACGAAAATGTATACATATTATTATTATTATGTACATAGATATTGTATATAGATATTATATTAAAGCGTAAAATATGGTGTATTTTTTTTTTCGCCAAACTACTTGTTCGAGATCGCTTATCGCCGTCGAACTGCGTTATAATGACGTGTGCGCAAACCCGTCAGACTTTCAGTGTGCCGAATGAATGAGTAAAATATCTCTAAATCTAAGTACCTACTCGGAACATATACTATAGGTACTTGAGTATTTTTTATGCTAAACATTATAATAGACAGTCGTAGTAGGTATGCGTATGGCATATTATAATATTATTATATTATGACATTTTAATCGTCGAATCGTTACGAACAACATTTTCGAGAAACAAACACATACTCACCACTGCAATGTAATAACAGAAAAATTCCAATTTTCTGGTTTTGCCATACGTTTTTACGACTTTTTCAATGCTAATATTAAATTTTAAACACGTATACCTCTATATATTATGTATATATTATTATATTTATACATAGGTACGTACTTTTATTTTTCGAAAATAATAATAAAAAAACAATAATTTCATTTTTTTGTTGATTACACGATGAAAATAACGAGTTAAACCTGTTGAGCTTAAGGAAAAAACATAGCTGGTGTATATGCTTTGTTACGAAACTACCTACTTAGTACTTGACAATCATGAAATCCTAACCTTTGGAAGAAATGTCATAGGTACCTAATACCTAGGTGGCTAGGTATATATGTGGTATTTAATGTTTATCTTTATTCAAACAAATTTTTTTTAACAATTAAATCACTTTAACTTTAAAATGTATTCCACTGCAGCTTAATCACTATAATTATACTATAATTGAGTCAATAAGATGATTACTTGTCGACAATATAATATTATAGTATATATTACCTGTATAATATACCATCTCTTGTTAACTGCAACAACAATTAACTGAAATGTAAATACATTGGTTAGGCACATCAGTCATCAACAATGACTGTAAACCTTAAAGCCAGCAACAGTCAAAAATTATCCAACCACTGAACTAATAACTTATTGATTATGTATAAATGAACTTTTGATAACCTAAATACTTATTTGTATATAAAGTCAGCTCTATAGATTGAGGTTCAAGAAACCCTGCTTAATATAATGATTATATTATCGTCTATCAGACACAACATATTTTGTTTATATTATTTTTTGTAATTTATTCATCACAAGTATTTTCCTATTGAAATTATTTTCATTTTTAACTTAATCGTAAAGTTTATTTTGTTTATTCGTGATGATAATGTGATGTACATATATTAATAAAAACTCTTGTTTTCTGTTGAAGTGCCCACCTGTTGTACTTTTCCATTTACAACACTCTAAAATACTGAATCATACGTATTTTCAATCATTAAAATGTTATTTAGGCCATTAATTTTACCTCGTCGTCTACATCCAACGACAATAATGATATTGATGAATTATTAAACAAAATAATATATTATATTATTGAACAAAATTTATTAGGTTATATACGTTATAAGTAAAGTTAAAAATTATAATTTATAAATATATACTGTAATATTCAGTATATAAATCCAAGCACAAAATATGTTGAGTAATCTTTACGAAATACATATAAGTAGATGGAATAAAAACTAGTCGTCTATAACAATATAACATACAGTATATATTTTATTATTTAATATATTATATTGTAATAACATTCGTCTCGTAAAATTCTAGACAAAATAGTGTGAGGCGTAAACACCAAAACGTGACGAAACTATACCAAACAGCAAAAAATAAAAACATAATATATATTATTACTATTATAGGTAAGTACCTATTTATTTTTATTTTTTGGTAAACAAATATACACCCCGTGTACATATTATGTACCAAATTTGAGTTTAACAAAAACTCATTACCTATACAAAAAATATCTCGCGACGCGTGTAAGCCAAATAAAAAATAGTGCAACCGTCGTCGCCCGTTTTGAGCGTACCTACCTATTATTTTGAAATAGGGTAAAATAATAACGCCAATGCTGTATAACAATAACGTATATGTATACAATAATGCCATAATATAACAATAACAATATAATAGTATACCGTATCGAATGACCTTTGTCGCGGGCAGTGTATTATATTAATGGTCATCGGTATAAACCGCGGCCGACCGGCGACCGATCACCGTCGCCAGCACCGAAGACGACGCCAGGAGGAGGGCGCCATACTGGGCCGCCGCAGCGCCGCCGAGACTGCGAGAGGGTGAAACGTATTTCCGTCGCGCCGTGTCCATCGCCATTTGCTCGTACGATTTGTTTCTTTTCCGCAGAATTCGATTCACACTGTAGATTAAACCCGACCTGATTTATATTATTGTCATCATCGCGTTTCGGTGCACGTGTTAAATATTACAACTTACAGCAAACTGCTGTCATCGAGTGAAATCATTTCAAAATATAGTACCTCGAGAAGTTATTTTTTATGACTCATAATTCTGATCCAAGTAGGTACCTACCCATATATATATTATGTGGTTAGTAGGTAGGTGTACTTATCTATATAGTTTAGCCGTTTGATGTACAGTATTATATATAGTCTAATAGTATGCTCGTTACAACTCATACCATTACAGGACCACCAATAGGGTGCCCTGCAGGTGAACAATTTTCCTACACAGAGTGAAATAATTAAACCAGTCTTTTAAGTCTCGTCGTATATTTTGTCTGTCGTATATTATTCTTTTTGGATTAAAAATGTATTGAATAACCTTTTAATTTTGCTAAAATGAATGAACTGTATATTATGTATAACAATAATGTTTGATATTTGTTCGTCGGAAAAAAAAAATCCTTCATAAAAGCAACAATAAGCACAAGAACAACCTATTTAGAGCGAATGATAAAATAATTCACAGTAAAGGTGGCACTTCCTAATATGAATAATTATGATTTTAATTTGAAGAGTATCTTTACAAATATCGCCTGTAAATCACTCAACTATAATTTTCTTAATCGATGTCCGTGTAGGTATCTATACTTAGGTAGGTTTATAGAATAACTTATGTAGCCGTAGCCCATAAGGTATATTGTATTAAGTTGGTAGTAAGTAACTAATGACATGATCAAATTTCAGTTGATGAAACAAAAGTTTTCCTCATTTATTTATCTTACAAAAAACCTACATAATATGGCGACTAAAAAATATAGCCCTATAGGCATGTGCCTACCTCGCGCCTATATACATAATAATATAATACACATTAATCCAGCCCTGGTATAGAGCTATAGAAATATGTCCTATATATATTTAGTACTTATAATAATACATTAATACGATACTATAATGATATGCACATTATGTATAGGTACCTATATATACTATAGTATAACTGTATTAGTAATAAGTAATAAGTATATACGTTTTATACGGGTAGAAGGGAGGAAATTATAGTTTTGTCGGACCGGACGACGATCTGTGCCCTGTGGAATATATCAATAAGCCACCAAGACGTATATTATAATACCGTCGTCGACGACGATGTAGTTATAACAATAACGCGCGTTTATTGTAAAATGAAAAAGAAATAAAACAATAACAATCTTACGGGCCACGGCCGATATGGTATATAGTATATAATATATATATACACATTAAGCGTAAATATAATATACAATATACCATAATAATATTATGCGTCGCTTATAATAACTATATATATAGGTACTCGATGTACCTATTATCATACCGGCAATGCTGCTCGTGTGTACGACGTCAGACGATAATAATAATTATTAATAACAAAAAAAAAAACCGTAATCTAACGGCAGCATCGTCGATGGGGTTTCTAGAAGGACCGCGGTGGTGTGGTGCAGAGGAGGAGAGGAGACCCTATTGTCGAGGAAAGGATATTGTGTTCCGAAACGTATAGCGGCCGCCGCCGCGGGTGGTTGACTAATGAACGGAAACGAAAAAAAAGACTTCGATGACGACGACGACGACGACGACCGCGGCGGCGTGGGCGACTCGGCGGCGGAAAACTGAAGGCGAAACAACAATAATATTATATATTATGATAATCGGACTGGCAACCGTACATGTGGTTTGTGTTCGTTTTCATCTATTCCATGAGTTTGTTTTACAGATCGAACATTTTTCATCGCCATTTAGCCCCAATCGCCATGATATTGTATAGCGACATAATGATATCGTGATTCGTGACACTGGCTAGCTGAAGGTCATTACGGCTGCAGTATAGTGCAACATGAACTATATTGGCTATTTCGTCAACCGAAGATAACCCCTACAGTCTTCACTCTACGTCTCTACATAGTATTATACACAGTACAGTAGTAAATATTAATATATAAGTACAATTAATACGAAAAATCCATTAGAATAGTATACCGATATATAGGTAACATAACATATTTACGACGAGTGAACATTCACTTTGCGGCACAACCACTCCGAGCTGACTGATTAACAGTGAAAATAGTTTGATCTGAAATTGTCGTGAATTAGACCTCGGTGAAACGACGAATGGGAAACCGATGGCTAAGACCATTGTCAGTAGATAGGTGACCGCGATAATCAACCAGTGGCGTCATTTCAGTTTTTAATAGAGGGGGGGGACAAAAGTTTTGACCAGTCCAATGGATAACTTGAAAAACAACAGCTCGCAAACACATATTAATTAATATTGCTTGCGAGCATTTTCAAATTGCTGTATGGGAATATATTATGTTTCTATTCCTTCATACAACACATACATACATTCTAACTTTCAGGCAAGTCCACACGTCATGCGTCTAAGTATAAATATATTCCAACTGTCAATAATTACTAATTAGTAATTACCAATTTATCATTGTGACGATAATTGCTTAGTATCTACACGATATAATATATTTCCCTAAAAATATAGGCATGTTTTCACGCATAATAATAGTTAATTGAAAACCACAGGGCATCTGCCCATTGGGCTGCTTTTAATATTGGACAGGGGAAAATTCTCACCAATTGCCTCCCCCAAATGACGCCATTGTGGCCAACGTGGGTTGCGAACTCTTGTCATAAATTATAATGAATCTTGTTTTACCATTTTCTTAGTAAGTATAAATTAAAACGGATATGTAAATAAAATGTATATTTTCGGTGTTTCGGCATATTAGGTACCTAAATAGTTTGCAATTTTTATATTCATGGACATTTTTTCAACCCAAAACATGGAGGTAGTGTGTCGAAGAATACGATGCACCATGCACATGCAAACAGCATGAAAAGTTGACTATATTATTCACACACGTAACAACAACAAACTTTGAATATAAATTAGAATTTATTATATTACATTGTAGATACAAATTATATAGTTCTATAGGTATAATGTGGGTAGGCTTGAACATCTGTGAGAAACCTTGGTAAAATAATAGCGTAACGCGCTGTATACGACGATTTTTAGTACCTACCTACAAGTTATAAGTTATAACACTAGTGTATAAGTAGTAAGTACTCAAGTACATAAGACTCATACTATACATTACAATTTACAATACCTAACGGATATAACGTGTAATATAGTATAATAACTATGACATATTATTATTATGTGATAACAAACTATGATTGTGGACCATAACTATTAAAAATTTATAAAATAAAAAATATGCCCAAGCAATCAAATTGCCTCATTTGATAGATTAAATTACTATAATTTTTTTGCTTAAAATCACGTCTTATTGTTCACATTCACTTATAAAGTTCAATTATAATCAGATAAATGTTGCTTAATATTATTATTTATTAGTTGTTCTAAATGGGGACTATGTTATTAAACTATTATTTTTCAACCAATAAAACGATAACACGAGCCTTCGTTTTCAGTTGACTCTATAACTCGAGTTATTCTATGAAGACATTAATATAGTATATATTGTCTACATAACAGAAGTCTTTGATGTTGTATCATATATCCCCTCGTAATATTACAGCTTGTGTACTCATATTACATATAACATATTAAAATATATAAATATAATATATAGTTGTACACTTTTAGATACCGAGTAGTGAGTACCAACACTGAATGCGATCGATCGACGATGTTTTTTTTCAAATATATAGCTTCTGTCTTATATTGAGCATAAACAATATAAGTTAAGCTTTACACCACGACCAGCATATCAGGTAAACAACCCGATTCCATATCATGCTCAACCCCTAGTTTTCCTTAAGTGAATGATCGAAATTCTAGTTTTGGAATTTTTATAGTCAAAGACCATATTTTCAAATTCTTGAATTTTTTTTTGTAGTACTTAAGGGGTGTAACATGTGGAGATACAAACTTCTGTTTTCTAAATGAGAACCTTCCTTTTGACTGGAAAGTTATTTAGGGGATATTTTTTTTTGAAAATGTTGATACACATTTCTAATTCAAAATTTGAACGAGTAGTTTTTTAGTTATTAAAATGTGCATACTAAGGAGTAAGGATATTGATATAGTTCTTAAAAGTGGTTTCATAAAAATATAAAGCAATATTATGAATCTAGTATTATATTATACTTGGACCATTTTTACAAATTATTAAAGTTGATGGATTAATATTAACCACTAAAATTCTGAAATAACCATAACCTTCATAATATCATCCAAACCCATTATCGCGGACCTATTATCCTTAGTAGGCACAACAAGTTGAAAAGCTCAAAACCTACTCGTTCGAATTTCGATTATCATACGTCAATAAGTTCAGAAAAATAATTATCCGGTAAATAATTTACAGTAGAAAAGCGGGGTGGCCATTTGAACAACAGAATAGTTAGTATCTTCTCGGGACACTCCTCAAGTAGGATAAAAAATCTCAAGAATTAGAAAATAATATGGTCTTTAAGTATATTATTTAAAAACTCGAAAAAACATTTTACATAAAATAACTATTATTGAAGAAAAAAACGGGTGAGCGTGGTTGGTGAAACACCCTGCATTGTAATATTAGTGTAAAGCCATAAAGGCACTATTATAGGATAATATCATTTTTATTATTATTATTTTTGTCGTTTAGTTTTTTTTTTTTTATCGATACCCGTGCCCGGACGCGTCTCATCGTAGTCCGTCTTAATCGATGGCGTTTGCCGTTTTGAAGGATTCACGTCGGATTCGACGACGACAAGCCGATATCAATCAACCGTCAACGGTTTTCCAGCCGTCCAACGTAATATAATATTGTACGCACATCGAGCGCATTTTTTTATTCGGTCATAAAACCGTCTGTCCGTCCGTCTGCACCGATTTAACAACGTCACCGACGACGACCGACGCCGATCCCGAGGGGGAAGATACTATTAGGTTTATTACTATACTGTACATAGTCGTATATTATAATTTATATCATCTAAGTTTATCGTATTCGCGCTGTTCGGTCCTGCCGAGTGCCTCCTAGGCCGTGCGGGTAAAAAATCATATTATCGTCTGTATTGAAATATACATAAAAATATGGTCGATAATAAAATATAATATACCTGATAAGTCGATCCTCGGCGCAGGCAAAGACGTTCGATCATTTGTCATCGTTATATTGAGTAGCCGCCGACCAACTTGTTTAGGTGCATACTATATTATATTATATAAGTGTACAACGACAAGACGTTCAGATTTGCGGCTTTCAGACGAAAATATTATTGTTACAAGCCATCATGGCGATGATTCTGTCGTCGCTTATATTGGCATTATGGTACCAATACATATAGACATTTTAAATACATTGTATTATTTGGCTATGCTCCAACCGTTGGGTTCAGCGTTTGAACTGCGCTTCACGACACTTTCCTGATGCACTTCAAGAGTATATTATAATAATGATAAAAAAAATAATTTAATATGCTTTACTGCGCCGTGTCGGATCAATTGACTACGATTGCTATGAAAATCGGTTCTCCGACTGAGGCGTTAAATCGAGCGAACTGGTGGATCTTCATTGCTAAAAAGATAAAAATAATTATTTTGTCATCTAGAAATGGTGCAAACAACGAATTTTAGACCCAGAAATCTGTTCATATAAATATACATAGACTACATTATGAATCAATGAATAGGGCGTATTATTATTTTGTAATAATACCCATATTATTACTTGTACAACAGAAAGAAGACTTAAATGGAAAGTTATAAAATATACGCGTGAGTGAAAAATATTACAGTGCATGAATATAATAATAATTATACACTATAGGTAGGTACTGTTATTACTGTGTAACTTTTTATGACACTGCTGAAGAATTTACATCGCAATAAAAACATTGTAAGTATAGTATATATTAGTATTTAACTAAATCGTAGGCGAGTTTATAGGAGTTTATTGGAAAAACAAAATGCAATCGGTTACTGCGCTAGTTATAACATTCTTAGCTAATAACTAATGTACGTTGTAGCGGTATACCTATAAGTTATAACTTTATATAAGTGCCTAATAAATACACATGGACATGGCTGATGCTTTTTCTGGTAATAATATTATTTTGTAATAAGTAATTACCAACAAATAATATCAATAATTTTAGGTCCTCTACTTCACACATCTAATTAACTGTAACAATATATTAGCTTTGAGGTTATATAAATATATAATATATTTTATACATAAATTCATTAACATGTTTAGTACAGAATAACTTTACTAACGCATATTAATATACAACACGACAAAACATAGTATAGGGGACGGAGTGGTCGAGCGGACTACGGCGTCGGTGCCGTCGCGTACCGTCGGCGGTTCGAATCTCGACCACGGGCGGCTTTTCTCTCTGGGCAGGCAACTGTCTGGGGAGAGAGGCCGCCATCCCCCGACCGGGCATGGCAGATACCTACGAGCTACGGCCTACGGGTGCCCAATTTGAAATTCTACCAAAACCAAACACACATGTTAACAAACCAACAGTACCTACAACCTAACCTAACCTACAAACAAATAATTAATAGCCATAGTTTCCGGGCTTAATAATCAATAAAAAAAAAAAAAACAGTCTTTAATATACTATAATTGTATAATATTTACATTATACAATTTTTTTAGTACCAAACATCGTTATTTTTTACGAAGTCAACATTATCTACTAAGCTATATAATACATACTTCAAATCTTACCTTGGGTAACTTAGTGAAGAAGATTGAACGTTTATAACTTAAATAATAATTATATACAATTGCATATTGTAAACTTAACTAAGTTAGGCAAAATTAGTTAAACCTGAGAAAGTATTATTTCATGTTACACTAAAATGAGTTAATTACATAATTGTTATAGTTTCAAAATAATGTTTAGTATGATCTACTGCGTTATTTCAGAGTTGAAACAACTAGTAAATTAAAAGGAGTGGTCGTAATTACTTTACCAATGTTCTTAAAACAAAAAAAAATAAGAAAGTGTGGGTGTATTTGTTCCTGTAACTATAATATATTAATAGCTGACAATATTTTTATTCGATTTGATTAATAATGTCCTGTGTTCCAATTCCTATCAATTTACACGATCACAACACTATCAAGATCCATCTATGTATAATAGTATACCTAACACAAATAGAAAAATGATTGGCTTTATAAAAAAGTCAAAGAATCTCGTCACTTTTGTAGTTTTGTCAAAACGAAACAGATTAATCATTTTAATCGATAATATAAAATGTATAACGTTTGTTGTATTCAATCGTGTTATTGATAAATCTTTTATTCGAGTAAATAATAATAATAATATAATTTTAAAAAATCGCAATGGTAAATTATCAGATCTAACAGCGGAAATAGAATAAATTTAAAGAAATCTTGGACCATCGATCATATTATCATACAATATGAAAAAAACATGTTCCAAAAAAAATTATATAATTATAAATGTAAATACGTTATTCAGTTATTGTTAGTACCATTTTAAACTTTTATTTGACTAACTATAAATTAAATTATAAACTTTATTATTGTTGTAATTCAAAAACTCTATGGAAAGACACGCGAACGTGTCAATTAAATTACAAGGAATTCAAAAGAGAATTTTGTTTAGGAATAATAAGAGAATGAGAGTATGTATATTTAGAATCATTTTATAGTTACCTAGGTATTAGATTTTGATGCTATAATGTTACATGACATTAAAATTGTACGTCCTATAACAATACCTAACTCACAATCACTTCTGGGGTAGTTTGTATGTACCTATACTGGGTAGCTGTACCTACACTGACTATACTGTCTATGTATCTCTATGGCTATTGACTCATCTATATAGCCTATATAATATGTTATTATCTTATAGTTTGCATAATCAGACCTACGGTATCGTAGAAACCTCCTGCGGACGTCAATTATTAAAAAATGCAATTTAACGGAAATCGGTTAAGTCGTGAACTCTTTAGTTGGCAAGGGCAACTACGTATGGGTAGGTAAGTCATTATACTATTATTATAATATATCATTGTGAACCGTTCGATTAAAGTCAAACGGGATGTGCGTGACACATTCAACGACTGTATATGTTCGTAAATAGTTTATATATTATACTTATTATACTAAGATGACGTTAAACTAAGTACGTAATTTATTCTGACGAAACTATACGTAAGTTTGTATAGCATTGTTTATTTTAGTTGTTTTCATTGAGTATGTACAGCCAAGCAGAATATAATATTATAGTATATAGCCTGAAATCAGGGTTGTTAATATATATTATTGAAACGCCAAAAAAAACATATCGATATGTTTAGTGAATTTTAAATAATCTATTGATTTTTTCTACTCTGTGGGAAAATAGTTTTTAATTAAATTATTTAAATGAACAAATAAAATTTGCATAAATAATAGATAAGTATACTAATGAGAAATGACTAATGAGTTATTGAGTAATGTGAAATTACATTTGTTGACAACACTATACGCACATATCATGAGTTGTTATTTCTTAGGTCAGGTTATGAGACATAAAGCACTATTAATATCATCTAAACAACAGATTTAAAACTTCACTATATAGATAAGCACTAAACTAAATATTTAAAAAAAAAAAACATTAAAATAAGAAAAAAAAGAAAAATAATAAATCTAAAAATTATGCACACCATCAACAGAAAAAAGCTCAATTAAAAAACTTAAAAACATGAAAAAAAACTATCAAAATGGCAAAAATTAGCACTTTCAAAATCGTAATAACATGACATAAATTTCCATAGCCCCATCTGCTAGGAGGTCAAACTAAAAAAATAAGCAATACCTTCCAATCCTGCCTCTTAGTTCTCATCAACTCTTTACCAACCTCTTTTTAATATAGATATTAGGTACACTGTACACCTATAGTCAAGCCACCTAGATACTTATACCGGTATCTATGGCTAAACTATTGTTCTATTATACTTACGTGCAGTTATTATCACATATTCACATAAACCCTTTTGGATTTTGCTATTAAGAAATAAGAAAGTGAACTATTGAAGTACGCCTGCATATCATATAGTAAACAAATTGTTAAAAAGAGTTTATTTGTAAGTATATATTTGTAACTGTATTATTTAATTTTTATTCTATTTTAATTATATAACATCAGACCCAAATCATATCGATAACATTATGTCATTATTTAGGTATGAATTACCTACACATAAGTATGTACATAACAAAATAACAAGTGGATGAATCACACTAATAATACATGCAGAATATATTATAAACAAGTAAACTGCAACCACTAATAAGAACCAAAATTATCCCGTAATCTACATATTTTGTAGATTACGAATTGTGTTTGTACTGTGTTGTACATGAAGAAATACGTGGCAAATAATATAGTCAGTTCAGTATCAAAACGTTTGGAACGATCAGTATTCTCTTTTATGATATTGAAAAAAAAAATAGGGCCCGGTCGCTATACAGGAGGAACGTCGGTATATTATAATTTATAATATTACAAGTAATAAGTATTACAACACCGAGTCACGTTTATTATTGTGATTGGATATACGGTATGTACAACCGTGTACAATATATTGCAACCCGCGCAATATATAGGTTATATTATATCGGTCGCGGACCGCGGTGTATATACCTACATAATATTATTATACCTACGGTTGAATGCAGCGTGATGCCACAAAACGATGATAAACATCGTGGGGTACGTGGTGTTATAATAATAATATAGGTACCTAAAAGCATAGTAAAAGCCTACTTGGTATCGTATGTTTGGCCTCCGTGCAATATACGCGTTGTGTGCACCGCGGACGTCGCGCATTCGCGGTGACATTAAGCGCGGCGAGAGACTTTAACGACCGAGGCGCGACGCGATCGTCACGACACCGGCAAAATATAATAAATACGTCCGTGCAGCGCGTGCCCTATAACTTTCAAGTTGTACGTACTACACGTAGTATAATATAGTACTACACTACTACCCCGAAGCTCTCGCAGCCAATTAGCGTATAGTCACTTCGCACACACACATACGTAAGATATATATACAATGTATATGTATTATATATTATGTATGCAACGATTGTGGATGTACGGATTATCTATACACCGGCTATACCTTATAATATAATATTGTCATAGTTTACGTGTGCAGAGTAGTGAGTACTATAGTGCGTATAAACTAATACATATACTCGGGCGAGTATGCAAGCTCGCGGCATCGATGCAACCGGCCGATAAGCGATAAGCCATTTAGCTGTCGTTAAGAAAATATATAAAGATATAATATACCGAGTGATTCATCAAGCACGCTCACCCCCATACCTTTTAGATTCTGAGTGGAACGATGAATGTATTGATTTTACAATGATGTATGTTTTTTTTAATTTTTTTTTTGTGTCTGTCATCACCTTTTTGGACAGTAAAAATGCCTAGATTTTCTTCAATGGTAACTTTTCTGATAGGAAAGTGAATCTAGTTAGTACTTTGGGGGGTCAAAAGTAAAAATATTCCAGTAGTTTTCAAAAGCGCCATAAAAAAACAAAAGAAAAATTAAGGAAAAACAGGAATGTAGTTTGGTGCAACTCAAAAACAACTGACCGTATATAGGTACATGAAATTTTGACTGAATGTTTATATTAGCATTTTCTATACACCATAACATTTTCCAAATATTTTGACTTATTTTGTGCTGATTACGGACATTTTCAGTTTCCATTTTTTAGTTTTTTTTTCTATAAATATCAATAAAATGTCATTTGTTGGGTAAAAAGAGTGAAAATTTAATGCAAAGCTTCTGATATATTGTTAGAATAGCAGTTGATAAATATCAAAAATCCACAGGCACAATTTTTTTTTATAAGCATTTAAAGTTCAAATTTTGGCAAAATTTGTCACGTTAAAAATTTAACAATAATTTTGTAGTTAAAAATTTATAAAATGTTCAACTTTTATAGATAAAGATTGAAAATTTAAAATAAGATTCCACGTAAGTAGGTAAATATATAAATTACTTTATTCACCTTAATATCATCAAATATACTTCGTAATATCATAGGCTGACTGACCGTTTTCGCTCAGAATCGTTTTTCTTATAAAATGATAAAATATCATTCAATTCAAATTTCACACCATCCATTAAAGTGACCCACATGTAACCTACTGTACAGCAGTAATGCAGATATTCAAAAACTGTTCTTTCGAGTTTTTAAGTAAAACATAAACGCCACATTTTCAAATGTTTAAGATTTTTGTACTATTTAATAGGGGTGTCCGATACAAACTTCTGTTTTTAAAATGGGAACCTGTACCTTTCTTTACTTTGCTAACTCTTTTGAAAATGTTTATGTACCACCTACCTATACCTCTCTAAATGAAAATTCGAACGACAATAGTGTCCATGATATTATAATATAGTGTATAAACTTAGGATAATTATATATAATGTATGATACTAGCCCGGGCACCCGACTATGACTGAATAAAAAATTAAAATATATGTAAATTTAATATTTGTATAGTCGTCATTACTCATTTTAATATTATTATATAGTTATTATTTAGACAGCTGTTATTTAAAACTGTATAATGCTAATAGATTATTATAGTTTCCCTATTATAATTTTTAAATCAATTAAAAACGAATACTTAATATACCGACTTATCGAATCTCTTGTTTAATTTTTTCGTAAATATAAATAAAAAAATATTAGATAATAATATAGTTTTTCTACAATATGACGTACCTACAATCGTTATATTATTTATTATTTTTAGTACATAATGATTAATAACTTAGAAACTACTCGTTTCAATTTTGATTTAGATTTAGATGTACACACAATTTTTTTTTTAAATCGTCTACTTTATATAATTTAAAGTAAACACGAGTGGTCACATTTTAAAACAGAAGTTTCAAATTTGTATCACCATAGCAGGATACTACACTCCATGAATGGTACAAAAAAATCTCAATCGTTCAAAAATATGGTTTTTAGGTACCTAGGTTGTATGTATATTTATACTAATTCCTAATATTTCAGAATTTGTATAACTTCATCAAGTGTCATGTAAAAAAGGGAATTTGTGAAACAGGGAATGTCTTATGAAATAAAAAACTTTTTAATAAGAAAATAGATATTATCCTGCAGAAAATTATAGACAAATCTAATTTTAAACCATACCATTGTCTTACAGATAATATGGCCTGCAGGTCCATTATAAAATAATATCTCTGTAGTCTGTACCTATATAATTTTTTTTTTTATTATACACAATATGGTGAATATTTCTTACACAATTTACCTATTTATGGCCATTATAACTATGTTACCTAATATATAATATTATACCTATTATAATAGCCTATAGGTACGGTGGCGTATTGTAATGATATACGAAATCGTATAATATTGAAATGTGTCGTCGGTGCATTTATTGGTACATTATGCACTTCAGCTTTCCCGCGCTCCCGTGTATCGATATTATAATAATATTATTACAATATTCGATAGATATTATTACATTATTAATGTACTATTTATATTGTTGTTATTACCTTTTAATTTTTTTTTTTGTGGGCGGTCTAATTGATCCCAATTGGTCTTATACACACACACACACACACACACACACACACACACACACACACACACACACACACACACACACACACAATTTATATTATATACAGACGGAGACCTTCGTATCGTAATCGTTTTATGTTATTATTAACGCACGTGTGTCGCGTGTCAATAAAATTGTAAAAGTTACATTTTAAAAACCCATTATTTAATAACGCCACCCACGCCATTATACGTTACTGCGTTATTAAATTACCGTCGTCCTCGCGCGGCAATAATGTCGTTGCCGTTTTCTCCGGTTTCGCGTGTTTGCTGGCTCAACTCCGGCACACAGTACATTAGATGCGCACAATTTAATTTAAAATATTATTTAGTTCGTATAGAAGACGCACAACAACAACGCTACAATGTGCACGATATAATTAACATTTTTACTAGACTATATATTATATAGGTAGTCAAATAGCCACTGCTCGATGTCGTATAAAATACCTAGGTACATTGGAAACACTAAAATCAAATTATCTGATTCATTATATACATATAGGTAGGTAACTTTATCTTTGCATATAGAATTTTAAATACTTATGGAATACTTTATTTTGGTTATAACTAATAACGTCTCTGTACATGGTTATATTTATTATTTATTCCGAAATCATGGTTTATGGTATACGGACGCATAATATAAATATCACATATTATAATATTCACCTCTGTTCTGTAGGTATATTTATTTATTGTTCAAACATATATTTTCGCACGATATTGTGTGCAGTATGTAGCTAATAATATTATATATACGTCGGTACGTCACATTAAGTCAAATACCTTAAACTTACAATAGGTACCTATATGAAATTATATAAATTAAATACAGCCATTAAAGAAGTATTGTAGACCTGAAAAACTTCTGAAAATAAATAAACAAGTAACCATAACAGTAAATTAAAATTTTTATGAATATCTCCAATAAAATAAATAAATATTTCAGGATTAAAATCCATAATATGCTGTTCTTGTATAGGTATAACAGGTATGTGCTATTAAAACAGCATTATTAAATTATAGGTGTAATAATATGTTTGATTGCTGGAATACCTATATGACTATTGGTACCTTACATATAGTTATTACTTATTAGTTTTAACATATATCTAAGGATTTATAAACATACTTTTATTGTGAATCTCTTTTATATTTTTTTATATAAATTATATAAAGCTCAATAAAATGTATCGTAGATTTCAAAACTATAAAATTCCAACATGCATATGAGCATGCTCAAATATAAAAATTTGATATAACAATAATAAAATATGTTTTCGCTATAAAACGCATTCACTTAATCGAATGTTTATTACTCATTTATTATATTGACAGTTTATTTTATATCACAACCAATACATCATGGAATATAAATGGTTCCACTTTTATGAGTGTAATTATTTATTTTTATTTTTTAAATGTACCAACCCAACAGTCCCGAATAACTACCATGTATATTATATTGGTTTTACCTATGTGTAAGTACCAGTTTTGGACAAGAGTCTTATTAAGTATGACGCGACGTTTAAAACGAAAATATGAATTAATAGTGACTGTAATTTATAGTCTTAAAATTCAACAAACATATTATGAAATTATCATACAGCTATATACCAACATTTATAAATAGGCAATACAGATTCTATCATGTTAACAATACTTGAAGCTATAATATTTACGAAAAATACTTGTGGGAATTATATTATAGCCTATAGGAAGGTATTTTAGGTTTGATTTTTATAAGGATATTTTTTAAAACGTCTCAAACAGTGCAATATAATACTATCTACAGTATTGATGATTCACCGATATGTGCGAGTGTTATCTATTTTTGATGTTTACTTTCAGATTTCCGCGGAAATTCAGTGCGTTCTTTGTGTATATATGTATTTTAGCATACATTTTGTATTTATACAAACATTTTAATAAGTATACTGCAGGCAATAAATAAGATTTCCCCGAAATGAGAAACAAGGATAATAAAATTTAAAAAAAAAAGTAATTTAAATAATGGCGTTTCACAAACAGCATAATATTTAACAAAATATAAGGAGCATCATTAATACATATCAATTTGTTTATAGTGTCATCGTAAAGTGAAGCCGTTAAACATAGTTACTAAATATAATATAGGTACCTATATATCATTATACCATATGTACAACGTACATAATATAATATGACTTTTTTTTTTTCAATAGTAAAAAAAATAAATATTAAAACATAAATTTAAAGCTTAACTAGCTATACTCTTATCTTGTAAATCTACAAGGTACCTAATTGAAATATTATTTTGTTATAATGTTACTTACAGTGCACGATATTATTTTATTTAAATTTAAAAGCACTTGTACTCATAAAAAGTTATGTCTATACTTTGGTTTATTATAATTATAATAATTATTATAATTATAATAAACCATGAAAAATGTGAAAGTTATTTATTGGAAAAAAAGTTAAACGAGTCTTTAAATATATATTTCTTTTTAATTTGAGTAGAAATGATATTGGATGACATCTTGTTTGGTGAAAACTGAAAAGTTATTTGTTTGTGGATAAAAGAGAAGAACGATTTTTCTGGAAAAGAGTAACTTTCAAATCACTATAGTTAGGTATAAAAAGCAATTTAGAAAATGAATTTCCCTTTACAGCAAAGTATTAACAATATAGCTTTCGTTTAATATTTACTATGATTGTTATTTCGTATAGGTACGCATTGTTTTACTGATTCAATATAATATAATAAATAGGATCTGTGAAAAAAAAACAAAATTTCATCGGATAATATAATTATTAAATTATTAAACGAAGCAATTGCTATACGGGTACACTGGGTACGTTCGTATTGGTTATGCGCCTCATATGACTTTTGTCAAACTTATACATACTGTCGATAAAATATTTTATTCATAATAGTCACATAAGTCTGTACTACTACGATAATAATAATACACAATATATATATATTATATTGTTATACCTGTATCAATGTATGAATTTCATAAATCACGTTTAGGTATAGGTACACGTTATTTGGTACACGCCCGCGAAACCTCTCTATATCGGCTACCGCGGGTATGTTTACTCGTATATAAACATAATACCCCACATAGGTAATATACGACTCGGGTGTCAAATGCCGCCTGTAAGTCGGGCACGATTCCCACGGCGACGGTGTATTTTATATATATATATAGGTATATATCGTGTGAGTGCAGCGTGCAACAATAACAATAACGTGTGTGTGGCATCAGGCGCCTTACCAGATCCGTTTGTGCGTTTTTACCCGAAACACGATTTACGTTTTAAAAACGACGACGACCGTTGACAATGATAATAATAATATCATAGCTCTTCGGGAGAAAGGACCCGTTCGACGCGACGGCCGTCGGTGCAGGCGACGCACAGAAAAATGCAATCCGACGACGACGTACAATAATAATATGTATTACCTATATTATATTATTATTATTAGTAGTAGTAGTAGTATGGCAGTAGAAGTGTAGCAAAAGTATAAAGCATTTATATTATTCGTGTCCGACCGTGTGAGAATATAACACCAGCTCAGCTAAGAGTACCTATAATATATTGACCGGCGACGACGACGGTGGCGGCAGAGAAAGGAATTTTCTTTCCATTTTTTTCCACCCCATCCATTCATAACAATACCGCACGCGTGTTGTTCACATCATCTGTATACACCTATAAGTAATATACACCATTATAATATATATTGTATTCCTCCATTCCTCGTATATATTATAGTATATTAGTATATTATTAAATATCGTCGTCGTCGCCACTGGTCTTCGTCGTGCAGTGCGTACTACATATAGGTAATTATATATGTGTATATACAGTGTGTACTATGTATGGGTACTTTTATATGTATATACATTACTGCAGGTAACACGGCAGCACAGGCGGCGCATCGATGTTTTCGCAGAGATAATAATAATTCTCTCGCGGCCCATTATTGCCGTGCGTGGACATATTTAATTGAAAATAAAAGCCGTATCATATTATATCGGTACACGTACACCGCACAAGTATATGTGATATTATTTCATTGTAATAATATTAAAACAGCAGTGTGGTGGTACCTGCAACCTGCTGCACAAATGCGCTTCGGGCGGCGGCGGTTCGCGTTCATATAATATTACAATATACGTATATCTGCATACATTGCTAAGCTATATTATATATACGCCTATATAGTATACCTACTCATAATATAATAATATTATTGCATTATAGGTATATATAATACTCGAAGCGCGTGTGGGATACGTCTCCTTGTGACCGCGAGCCGGCCGTAAATTATGTGTTGTTTTTTTCGCTAAAAGATAAAAAAAAAAAAATAATAATAAATATCATTATTTTCTTTTTATGCGCTGCACTGCGGTTTTTTCAACGACAATCGCTCAAGTTGTGTTAATTGCGGCCGACCCGCGACCTGTACATCCGTATAATATATTATTATGTATATAATTCCATAGCGTCCAGATATTATTATATTGTATGTGTATAATAGGTATATATAGGTACTATAATAATACGTGTGTGGTGTGTGTGTGTGTGTGTGTGTGTGTGTGTGTGTGTGTGCCATGTGCCGGAGCATAATATCATTATTTATACAGCCGTGTTATGATTATAGTCTCGCGAGATTATGAAATAACAGCCGTAAAAAATGAATTGAATATTAACGACTCGATCTTAGTATAGTATTTTATCCTCCGTTTTGTTGTCGAGCGATGTCGGCTAGAAATTATATGATATCATATGCACATGAAAAAACACCGTCACGTGGCTTATAAGTCGTATATTGGCCGATATCAATGGACCATATAAGTAGGTTCAATAATAATATACCTATTATATATTATTAGGCCTACGCTTAGACCACAGGTCCACGTGTATAGGTACAAAAAATACACTTGTCTCGTTTAATGGACCTACAGGAGTAAGTCAATACAAATTAAATACAAATTGAATAATGTATTGTATTAAATTATTTTAGGGTAAACTGTTCCAAATTACTAAAAATTATTACTAGGTTCTTTCAACAAGCATTGGTCATCAATGGAAGGAGTGTTGGTGTGATCTTTGCGAACATGGATGCAGTCAACAAATACAGAGAAGAATTGGCCACTGTGACATTGGTTGGGATTGATGGGACGTTCAAGACTGTGCCTCGTGTTCCAGCAGATTTGAAATGTCTCCTTACTATCCAGGTGGTTTTCAAAAGTGTAGTAAGTGTTTGATAATTGATATTTTTTATGAATAATCTAAATTCTTTTTTCTTAACATATTTCTCACTATTTACTTTTTATTTTTTTTTCTAGTCCTTTCCAATGGTCTATGCTCTACTGGGGAGCATGACTGAAGAAGTCTATGCGGCTCTGTTTGATATTGTAAGAAATATTTTACCTTTGAATTATCAACGTATTTGTTTTATTACAGATTATGAAAAAGCTCTGATGTCAGCCGTTCAACAATCGTTTCCGGAAAGCCAATTGAGATGTTGTTGGTTCAATTTTACTCAGGTAGTTTTTTAATAACTTAAGTGCACTTAGTGATCATAATTCATAATATAAAAAAAAAATAATATTTTTTCTAGTCAATTGTACGGTATTGTCACCGAAGGATGAACAGTGTTTGTAATTTAATCCGTACGAACCCAGTAGCTGCTCGAGTTCTCAGAATGGTAAATTTAAGTTTAATATTTGTATTCAATTGTATTTCTCTTTAATACACCATTGTGTTTTTAGGTTTTGGCATTACCTCACCTACCCGCAACCAGGAATGACCCGCGCTGTCCATTTTCCATGGAGGATGGTTTCGATGCCATCATGGACTACACAAGACAATTTCCTCCAATTGAACAAGGCATGAGAAACTTTCTAATTGGGTATGTGCAATATTTTTGGTTGATACAGGTCGGTCCAGGTTTAATCAAATTTGTTTTGGAGAAGAATATAGAACCAACAACTACTTGGAGTCTTTCCATTCTACACTTCTAACCCAAATGCAAAGACATCCCAATATATGGAATTTTATTCGTGAGTTTTTGCAGTACAAGGTGTATCGTGTTTTATATGTTGCATCCTTGTGTTAAATGTTTGTTGTTATCAGTATCATCATTATTATAATATGTATTATTTATGTTTCATGTTTAACCTCATAAAAGGTAGTGCTTACAGGATGTGTTGGTAAATGTTGCGTCCTTGTCCTATATGTTTGTGTTTTTGTGTATCTCATTTATGTCATGTGTAAACTAACTAACAAGAAGGAGTTAATGGTAAGCTAAGTAAGTAAATTACCTATGTTGTTTTAAAATTTAATTTTTAGTTATTTTTTTAATTTTTGTTTATGGTTATGGTGTATTTATTGTATGTATGTGTCTTGCTGTAACTTATATTACAATATAAACTATTACAATGTACTATTTTTTACTGATCAATTGATTTGCTTACAGAAAAACTGACTGTCCTTGAAAATCAGTATTTCGTTGAATTTGATCAAGCCAGAAGAAACCTAAGGGTGATTATTAATTTTTATTTGAACATAAATTGGTTTTTGGGCTGGTTACAGATATGTTATTTTTTCAACAAATAAACTTAATTATATATAATAATTACATTTCAGATTAGAGATCAAGCATCATGGAGGGAACGAGAGAACACTACCACTGTTGTTACGGAACAAACAACCGTGACACAGAAAAAGGTCTTTTTCAAGACCACCAAATAAAGACGATTGGAAAAATGGACACGATATGACGAGTGAAAATCACACATAATAGATAGGAATGTCCGTTCAACGATGTGATTTTCATTCGTCTAAAACATAGTACGCGGACCAATCAACGATGGACTGGATTGTCGAAAAGGGTATAAATACCGGACACTCTCGACAATCTAGTCGTCTCATCATCATCAGAACTGTCGCTGACCACGGTATCGCTGACCACGTTCCTGAAACGAAGCTGACTACGCTCCTGAAACGAAGCTACCGTATGACGGTTACTCTCCAGTCACCAGCGAAACACTCACTTACGTAAGTAGAAAATTCAATCATTCCCCCCATCTCGACCACGAGGCAAGTCACCTAAGGGGTGACACGGCTGGGTCTCGCACCGACGCGAAGGACTCCCAAATCATGACCAACCGGGGAAATCGCAGTCAACGCAAACGTAAATCCACTCCTCCATGCAACACCGTAAAGAAAGGACGCAATCAAACATTCTCACCACCATCCATATCTCAAACTAACCCGGTCACCGCATCAACGAGCCAGCGTGAATCTCCACCTTCGCCTTCTGTTGACGAAGAAACCTTATCAGAAAATTCATTATCAGAAGAGTCACTCCTTTCATCAACCACGGAAGACGACAAAAGCAGTCACCAGCCCTCTACAAATGACCATCAGCCCATACCAAAAAGAATCCCGCCATATTCTTGACGACAAAACCTGAGTACCCATGGCGCATCATAGCCAAAAATCTTTATGAAACACCCGGACACGAATATGTGGAAGCAAGTACCACATCCAAACTCAACGAAATCAAACTGAACTGCCCTGACGAAGCTGCTTTCCGCTCAGTACAGGCATTTCTCGCATCCATCCAAGATAAAGTAGGGTTCCACACTCATGCACTTCCCAGCCAACGCACACTAAAAATAGTCGTCAAAGGCATTCCTCTTGATATCACTGACCAAGAAATAACCGATGAACTTAAATCCCATGGATTTGAACCAACATACATCAGAGCTTTCTCAAAAAACGGCCACAGAATTCCTCTACACATGGTTACCCTTGCAAACCTCGAACAAGCTAAAGACATATATCAAATATCTAAACTCTTCTTTATCAACATCAAAATCGAACCGTATAGATCAACTGGTCCGGCACAATGCTACAAATGCCAAAATTTTGGCCACTCCTCCCTCCAATGCGGCCACTCTTCAAGATGTGTCAAGTGTGGCGACACCCATGCCTCAAACTTGTGCACCAAACCTCTGGATGTCGCGCCTAAATGCTGCAACTGCGGTGGCGCTCACACCGCAAACTATCGCGGATGCCCCTTCTACACTAACCTCATGAAACAAAAAGAAGCCCAATCCAGCAATCCCCATAGCCGCGAAAACAAACTCAGAACCACCAATCGCCCAACTCCGCCTGAACCATCTGCACGTCATGACAACACATCAACTCAGATCCACCCAAAAGCATCATTCGCTGAAGTCACCAGTGGTCAAAAACCAGCAGCAACTGAACCTTCTATAACGGCCACTAAAGTACTGCTCATAATACATAAACTATTAGCTTCAGCTCATGATTGTAAGGACGCCTCCACCAAAGATACCATCATAAACACCATCATGTCAATCATCGCAGAATTCTCGGCCCAAAATGAATAGCATTAATATTCTCTTTTGGAACTGTAATGGAATTAAGCACAAGAACAATGAACTACTCACCTTCGCACGTCTCAACAACATTCACATCATTCTCCTCCAGGAAACTAAATTAAGCCCATCAACCAAACTCAAGATCCCAAACTATTTTAACTACCGTCAAGACCGTCCACCAAAACCCAGATCCCCACCAGCGGGCGGTACTGCCATACTTGTCCACAAAAACATAATTCACAACCAAGAGGACATCAAGACTTCCCTCGAGTCAACTACAGTCAAAATCAAACTTGGGAACGACCAAGTCCGTATAACTTCTATGTATAAGAGTCCAAATTCTCCCCTGCAAACTAATGACCTAGACATCCTGACAAATCAAAATGACCTTTTTCTAGCAGCTGGTGACCTAAACGCAAAACATCAGTCTTGGAACTGTCGCACTACAAACCAGGCGGGTAGAATTCTCCATCAACATATGGAAACATCCAACTCATACTCCATTTGCGCACCTGACTCCCCAACACACTACTCCTACAATTCTCTACACAGGCCGGATATCCTGGACATAGCACTTGTAAACCTCCATCACAGAGAATATGTCCTCACAAATCATAATGAGCTAACGTCAGACCATAACCCAATTGTTATGACTATAAGCGACTCTCCTATCACGATTAACCCTCCGGCTGCCAGAAAAAGAATCAACTGGAAAAAATTTGAGCAAGAACTATCTCTTAAATCTCCAAAACTGACGACCAAACTATCAAACCCAACAGAAATCGACAACGAGGTTGATTCATTTACCACACTCATAAAGTCAACAATCGAAAAATGCTCCTACCTCATTAACAAACCTCAAACCAGAGATCCACTCTCCCCCGATATCTTACTTGAGATTGCCACAAAACGAAATTTAAGGAAAGACTGGCAACGCACTAGGCATCCAGCAGTAAAGACAATGCTAAACGCCCAAATAGTGTATGTCCGAAACCTCCTTAAAGAACACCGTCAATTAGCATGGGACCGTTTCACATCCACACTAAATTTCCAAGACCAATCACTCTACAAACTAAACCGTCGTCTGCTTCACAAAAAGCCAGCTTCCGAACCGTTGACGACAAACTCCGGTCAAAAAATCTACGACACTAAATCCAAACTGGAGCTGTTTGCAGACACAATGAGGGACCAGTTTACCGCCAACCCTGGGAACGAGCTATTGGAGGTCAGCCGATCGGTCAACGAACTGAACGGATACTCCACAAAGTCAAGCCTTTTCACTACCCCTGGGGAAGTGTTTGGAATTATTAAAAACCTACCATCCGCCAAAGCCCCTGGACACGACAACATTACTAACGCTGCACTAAAGCACCTTCCTGCCCCTGCCATCGTAAGACTAAGCAACTTAATCACAGCTTGTCTCAGACACTCTTTTTTTCCGACCTCCTGGAAAACTGCCACCATCGTCATGATTCCGAAGCCTAACAAAAACCACAGTCTACCAATCAACTACAGGCCAATATCACTCCTCGTCACGATGTCAAAAGTTTTGGAAAAAATTCTACTAAGCCATCTAAACAAATATTTTAAGCCAAGATCAGAACAACATGCTTTCCGACACGGACACTCGACGACTACGCAACTCACTAAATTGATTGACGACTTGGTAATAAATACAAATAATAATAGACACACGGCTGCCATTTTCTTGGACATGGAGAAAGCGTTCGACAGAGTGTGGCACGACGGATTAATCCACAAACTCCACACTATGTCAACCGTCCCCACATCCCTGATAAAAATCATTAAATCATTCCTATCAAACCGGAACTTCCAAATTCAAATCTCCGACCTCAAATCAACCTTCAGAACAATCGAAGCAGGAGTTCCACAGGGGTCATGCCTTTCTCCCCTATTATACACTCTATACATCAACGATCTCCCATCCTCACCTCATGTCACAACTTCATTGTTTGCCGACGACACCATGTTTTAATCTAGTAACATGTCGAAAAACTTCGCCATAATCCGACTTCAACGCCAAGTCACCACGACAACCGACTGGATTAATAAATGGCGTTTAAAACTGAACCCTCAAAAAACGGTATGCATACTTTTTGGAACCAGCCGAAAAGAAACCACGCGAAAAATCCAAATACAAGGACAAACAATCGACTGGAAAAACAAGACCACCTATCTCGGCGTCACACTAGACAAAGCCCTGCGCCTAAATGACCACGTCAAGGTCTGCATCAGGAAGGCTAAGCAAGCCAGAGGGGCACTATACCCGATACTTAACAGCAGATCACCCATTCCAATGCCAACCAGACTCTCAATTTATAAATTATATATCAAACCAATTTTACTATATGCCTCTTCGGCATGGGGTCCTCTCATCAGTGTATCAAACTGGGCAAAGATAGAAGCAGTCCAAAACGTGGCGGTCCGTATAATCACAGGTGCCCACTTTTTCACCAGAAATAACGCCATCTTAAATCCACCCATAAACTCTTTGCGAAACGAAGCAGAACTAGCGGCTAGGGTATTTTATCACAGAAATTCCCAATCAACATTCGCCCACATCCGCGACATTGGAACATCAACAGCTCCTCAAATACTCACACGCCGACCAAGACCAATCAACTTTGCAAAATTACAATAATATACTAAACATCCTGACAACCAGCCATTTAAAAATTCAAACATAAGTTATAGGCATCGCCTGACACTTACAAACACAGCTGGGGTTTTTCCTTGGCTCCCATTTCGAAGCAAAGCAAAGCAATCTAGTCAGTCCACTTCAAGCCTTCAATCTGTCAACAACTACTAGAAAAGTTCCAACAGAAAGAAGATACGGACCAGAAGACCAACCGCCGATTACCAGACGATACGCCGCTCTACGGCTGCAAGCATCGTTCGACCAACGACTACCAACAACAACGTCGCTCCACGGCTGAAGCGCCGTTCGACCACCGGCCACCGACGATACGCCACACCACGGTCGCAAACATCATTCGACCGTCAAACATCGCCGGTTACCGTTCCACGGCGTGAGACCGGTGCGAGTTCACAGGCGAACAACAACGACGTCAGTACCAGGATCCACGTGGCTGCCGTTTAACAGCTATCAGACCCGTGGCGACACCGATTCCTGCAGCAACGACATCAACCAATCACCGATCGCCGTTTACCAATCCAGGCCGATAGGACCGCCGGACTCCTCAACAACTCCCGGCGTTATAACACTAAACGGCCCTTTTCAGGGCCAACACGACACCGACTTCGGCGCTTAACTAAGCTGTCCGACCCGGGTCAGGTTCGTCGTCGGGGTACCGCTTGATTTAAGTCTGTACCGACGACGGCCGGCTCCCCAGCCCAATACTGATTGTTGTATAATATACATATTATATTATTAAACCTATCTCATTGTAAAGTAGGGTCCGGCTGTTGCCCGACCACCACCCAAGCACCACCGATTGCGCCGACTCACTTAAATAAGTCTGGTCGGCGCAAATCGACGCTTTACTGATCCACAATATTGTCGATATAATATATATTTTCTATAGCAATAGATATATGTGATTACCGCTATAAACCATCGTATTTTTATTTGACGATACGGGTTGTCCATTAGGATACCCCGTTTCAACTGGCGCCCAACCAGTGGCAAGAAGGCCACGACTCCGAGATTACACCGACAAAATGGTGAAGAGTACGCATGCAGATCGGATCCAGCAACTGGAAGACACGATGCAACTGCTACAGGAGAAAGTAAATACTCAGAACACCGCACTCGAAAACCTAACTATTGAGTTACGAGACGCTACGGATATAATTAAACAACTAATCAATGACACGGATACAAAAATAACGATCGAAGCAGCAAGACGTGAGAGGGACATCCAATTGGTAAAAACAGCGAGTCAAGACAACGCAAGTACAAGGGCAAGCAACATCGAACTAACAATGCCAACTTTTAGTGGCGAACCGAGCGAGCACCCGAAACAATTCTTGAAAAACCTGAACTCGTACTTATTGCACAAACACATCACCCAAGTTGATCGAATAATTACAATCGAAAATTGCATGAGAGGAAAAGCTGCAAAATGGTTCACCATGATCAAAGACTTGGCACCAAATGAAGATACATTTAAGACACTGTTTTTGAAACACTTCTTTTCGGAAGACCCTCAATGGGACATATTTATAAAATGCACGGAAGCAGGAAAAAAACCAATAAGCAATAACTTCCAGGAACACTTCCATTATTGGATGACAGAGCTTAAGCATCTGGACTCGCCAAAAATGGACGAATTACAGGCTATTAACCTAATAACAAAGCATTTCCCTATAGCCATTCAGGCTTACATACAGACAACGCAAGAAAAAAAGTTCCTCAACATATGGGAAAAGTTGGGTGAATTAGAAAATAATTACAACAAACAGAACAGTACCGATCAGCAAATGACAAATAATAAACAACCATTCACTAGTCGGTATACTCGTACAAACGACAACCAAACACAACCGTTTACTAGTCGGTACGGTAACACGAATGGCAGTAATTCACAACAAGTCGGGGGCCGATATACACAAACGGGGTCTACACAACAAAATAGCGTTCAACAATCAGGTCCACGACAAGCAACCCAACGACCAATAAATGGGACAGGTGGACAAACACAGTACGCATCCGGTGTGTACTAGTTGCGGTCATAATCAAAAATGACATACTAGTTGCGGTCACCCCTCAAAAAGGTTACATACTAGTTGCGGTCACCCAACAAAAAGGTTACATACTAGTATAGTTACATATTATTACTCAAACAATAATAACTAAGTATACTAAATAATATAATATAATATAGTTTATATAATAATTTAATATGAAATTAATATTTGGTTTATTTATTTAATTTAGAAAAATTTACTAATCAACATTTTCCTTCCCATTTATATCGAAAAGATAACAGACTTAGGACTGTCTACACTATTATTTATTGTGTAGGTATGGTTAAAAATGTTGATACTTATGTTTAAATTTGTGTCAAAGTATAATATGTTTAAACTTGTGTCAAAGTATAATATAATATAATAATATTAGGTATAATATTATATTATATTATAATATTATATATATTATAATATTATTAAGTATAATATAATAATGTCAAATAATTATTATTATATAAATTGTGTAAATTTTAAAATTTTGTTGGTATAAATTTAAAGGAAATCGACTTTAGAAATTCAAGCCGATTTATTTCGCCTTCTTCATAATACTGTATTTGTTGCGCTAAAAAATGCTCTTTTTCTATTGACTTTTTATTAACACGACTGTTTTTTGTACAATTCATTTTTAAATATCCATTCGTTTGAATTTCATTTAAAGCGTCAATAAATATAAAAATATTAGGGTGAGAGTGGTAAAACATGCTATTGAGCTTTGAATGAAAGCTTTCGCATGCATTGGTTGTTCGTGTTATGGAAGACGAACATTCAGCCCATAATGACGGTGGATATCTCGAATCTTCCCTTACATACACTTCTAAAATATAGTCTGTAAATGCAGTCAATTTTGAATTATTAGGTGGAAGAAGAGCCATAATATCTGTGACAAAACAATCGTCAACTTCATCTGGTCGTAGAAACGGAAGTCCGAAAAAAAGTTTCAAATATTCGGACATTTCACCGGGTTTCATATATGGTTTTGCTAGACCTAATGACTGCATTTTGCGAAACCATGCTTGCCCTAGGTGAAAACGGCATGCTTTCAAATTTGTAGTGGGCCACACGTCTTTAATTGCTGTGTGGATAGCCTGTTCGAAGTCACTGAAAACTCTATTTGGGATATAGTCACATAAATGATTTTTGAGATGATCTAATACAGTCTTGTACGCATTATGACATTTACTAGGCAACAACGAAAAAAACAATGGTATGTATGAGCTATTTTTAAATCCATGAATTACAAAAAGTTGCTTAAAAGGAAAAGGACAACTTGAAAATGTACCATCCATAAAAATTGAATCACATTGCTTAAGAAAATCAAGGTTTATCTGAGTTGTAAAACACACTATATTGTTCTGGACATCATTTATAAAAATCCATTTTTCATTATTTTTCGTCTGTATTTTATTAATTACGTCAGGAAGCGTCGCATGCAATTGTGGAAAGTCACGTGGCAACTTCGGATAAATATTCATTCGTGTAGTATGTATATTTTTCCTAATCAAAGAAATATCATTTGAGTCGAGTACACTTAGTGCTGTACTTGACATCTCAGAATGAATAATTTTAGAAGGGCGCTCACTAAACTGCTCTACTGCCTTACGTTTAGCACTGTTACTAACCTTTTGCCGTAATATTGATTGAAGATCGTCTGGTTCATGGTTATGTGTTGTATTTTGTTCACAAATGGTACCATTAACATCGTATTTTATAGCCGCATTACATGTTTTTTTACAACATACCCACCGTTGTACGTCATTCGCTAATGTACGATAAAATCGAAATTTATAATTATTAACGACCCGTAATGGTTTTAATTTTTCACTCAACATATTTTTCGAATTCATTTTTGTTTTACCGTATCAAAAGACGTAGGCACAATGAAAGCAATATTCGAAACTATGATCGGAGTATACAATTTAATCTATTTTATTTATAAACTTTACAGATAAGTAGTGGTGTTCCCACATATATACGCTGTGTGCATTATATCAAAAAATATGTTTATCGTATAATATACATTTCGCCTGGAATTGGAGTATAATAAAGCTATGACCGCAACTAAGATATTACCTAAATTGGCGTGACCGCAACTGTTATATCCGTTTATCTCAAAAATCGTCATGACCGCAACTAGTATGCAGCCTACGCATCAGCGCAAGATAAAAAAACAATCAGATACCTCGTAACACACGATGACACAAATGACGAGTCAGCCAATGAGGAGGGAGAGGCAAACATTATCGATGACGATACAAAAAACTTATACGGGGAGGCTATGGCGTAGGGAGACCAATAGCTACTGATCCCGTCAATTCCGAAAAACACATAAAACGAATATCATATAGCAAGCAAAACATAAGACTACAACCGCACAGAAAAAAAAAAAGCAATGAAACATCCATAATCACTGCAAGTGAACTAACGAAAGATGAAGAATACGATATCCAATTGAACAATGAAAAAAATGGTTGCCCATATATACACATGAATATCCTGGGTAAAAAATTCGAAATGTTGGTCGATTCGGGAGCCGAAATTAGCGCAATATCCACCGAACACGAAAAGGCAATACTAATATTAGACAATTCAACTCCAATACTTCCACTATCGGGCATGACTATTCACAATGCGACCGGAGACAAATCAATAAAGGTCAACAGACAACTGTTAATTCCCCTATCGATCGAAAAAACAGTAATACAAACCCCATTCATCGTGGTTCCGACGTTAAATGAGGGAGGAATTTTGGGCAACGACTTCCTCGAAACACACAAGGCAATAATAGACTTCGGAGAAAAAACGGTAACAATTACTGTTGAACAAAACGAACTAAAGATCCCATTCATCAATAAAAGGAACGGTGCACCAATGCACCTAAAAACGGTACAAACGGGAATATCGAAAGAACCTATTCACCCAAGAAGAATCAACATACACTCACATTTGGAACAAAAATATTTGGACAAAATTTTAAAAAAATTCTCAACTGTGTTCAGGAGTGAACCTGGGAAAATTAAGAATTACCAATGTAAAATAAAATTAAAAAACGACACTCCAATTTGTGTGAAACCATACCCAAAACCCATTGTCAAAACAAAAGCAGAAAAAAGGGAAAATAAGAAAAGAAATCTAAAAATACACAAATACGAAGTCGGACAACAGATACTTATAAAAAAACCACCAACAATCAAATGCAGAACACGGGAAAATAAAGAAACTGTTCAACCTTTTCAACGGGCCGTACGAGGTAGTAAAAATAATAAGCCAGAATACATTAGTAATACGAGACCCGACAACGGACAAACAACAGCTGACAAACATCGCTGAAATTCGTCCGTATTACAGACCAAACAATTGACAATAATAAATATCACGTATGGGATTGGTCAGTCGGATGGACCAATCAAAACGCACACAACGTCACGAAACAAAGTATATAAATCAGCAAAGTCGCAATCAAATCATCATTCATCAATAAGCAGTCAACATGAAGACTACAGGAAAATACGAGCATTTAAGAAAAGCCGCGGCAGAAGCTAGGCAGCAGACATTCAAGGTCGACAAGGTCGACGACTACGGACTAGCATCAGTCCGACAGGTGAAAGCAATTTCAACTGACGAGGAAGCTGAACGAAAAAGAAACAAAGAAAAACACTTATCAATAATTCAATGGATCACCGAAGTAGACAATGCGAGGAAAGAAAAACATGCAGAATGGAATCAGCCAATAGATTGGAGAATGGTAACAGGCCACACGTTACACAAATATATTCCATTTTAAAAGGATAATATAAACATTGCCCAGGCAGTTGATTATATAAAAGAGCAACTAGCCGCACACGAACGTTCGAAGAAAAGATGTAGAAATGAGGAGGAGACTACGTTGTTATGGCATATGAGTAACAACCAATTAAGAACAGCAGTATACAAAGCAGCACAGACACGGACACATTTGTTCCGCACAAATGAAAATTTGCGCTGAATGGTTCCCACCCCAGCACAAATCTGGGGGGGGGGGTTCTGTTACGGAACAAACAACCGTGACACAGAAAAAGGTCTTTTTCAAGACCACCAAATAAAGACGATTGGAAAAATGGACACGATATGACGAGTGAAAATCACACATAATAGATAGGAATGTCCGTTCAACGATGTGATTTTCATTCGTCTAAAACATAGTACGCGGACCAATCAACGATGGACTAGATTGTCGAAAAGGGTATAAATACCGGACACTCTCGACAATCTAGTCAGCCTGGTACTCTTAATAGGCCTTGGCCGCCCAACCATAGCAAATTGCAAATTGCAAAATCTAGTCAGTTTTTTTAAAAAAAAAGTCATAATTTCCATTCCCAAACCAGGCAAAGACCACAAACTACCCGTAAACTACCGCCCAATCGCTCTACTTTCCTCCCTATCAAAAATCTACGAACGACTCATACTCACTCACCTACAAAACATACTCCGTGACAAAATCCGCCCTGAACAGTTTGCCTTCAGAGCCGAACACTCTACTACCCAACAACTGACCAAACTCACTCACCAACTCAGCCAGAACTTTAACAACAACATAAACACCGCTTCTATATTTCTTGATGTGGAGAAAGCTTTCGACAGAGTCTGGCACGCCGGACTCCTATACAAACTTTCTCAACTCAACATCCCGACCGAAATCATTAAAATCATCGAATCCTTTCTCACCGACCGCACTTTTATCGCTAAAATCGAAGACTCTTTCTCGTCCACCAGACACATTCTCGCAGGCGTCCCTCAAGGATCCTACCTATCACCAACTCTCTACTTGACCTACATAAACGACATTCCGACGACTTCAAAAGCTCATCTCTCGTTATTCGCCGACGACACGATGTTCTTTACTTACGACCACAACCAAAAACGAGCAGCCATTCAGTTACAAGACCAACTTAACCTTGCAACCACATGGTTTCACCGATGGCGAATCAAAATAAACGCGACCAAAACTGTAGGTATCATTTTCGGACACTCAAATACCACCCACGTTCCACCACTACTACTCGACAACCACTCCATTAACTGGTCCGACAAAGCAAAATACCTCGGCGTCACCATCGGGCGCAAACTCACTTTTGGCAAACACATACAAAACATCACCAAAAAGGCTACCCGCATCCGAGGTATGCTTTACCCCATACTAAACCGCACTAGCCCCGTCCCAACGACAACGAAACTTAACATACTTAAACTTTACGTCTCACCTATCCTAACGTACGCTGGCTCTTCTTGGGCACCCTTTATAGGACCCTCTCAATGGAACCGCATCGAATCCGTCCAAAACATCGGCATACGCACTATAACGCGTATGCCCACTATCGTTAGAAATTCGGTCCTTCTAAAATCGACAAATTTCAAATCTATTCAAAACTCCATTCGTTCCCAAACCAAATCAATGTTCTACAAAAATTCTTTCTCGAATCATGCTCACATCCGACTTTTAGGTAAAACACACCCTCCCCCAAATACTAAACGTAAATTGAAACCCTACCCACTCTCTTGGGCAGACCAATAAATCTAACCATTTCTTTTAAATTCCATCCACTAGTAGAGGCATAAGCCTGGAATAGTTAACGGCATAGCCATCCCTTTTAATGCAATGCAATGCAATCTAGTCAATATATCATCATCAGTAAATTCAGTATCAAATCCGAACAAGTCCAACACCACTCAACTTGCAGCCAGCCAGCCAGCCAGCCAGCCAGCCTTCAGCAGCAGTTCTTCAAACAGCCGTTCTCACCGCTCTCAACAGGGCATCAGCGCCCACGGTTCACACCCGAACCATCACCTAAACAGCCGTTCTCACGGCTCTCAACAGGGCACCAGCGCCCATAGCAAGCCGCCGCGGAAGCGACATCTCCACCAACAGCCGTTTTCACCGCTCTCAACAGGGCACCAGCGCCCAAAACAAGCCGCCGCGGAAGCGACGTTGACGTCTACACAAATCAGCCGTTTTCACCGCTCTCCGACAGGGCACCAGCGCCCACAAGTAAGCCGCCGCGGAAGCGACGTCCCTCCGTCAACAGCTGTCGTGGGGCCGCGCCCTCACATAGCCACAGCCTACCACTAACCTAACCTAACCTCCCCAAACACCCTACACCTACGAAATGGCCAGGAACAACAAGCGTAGGAAGGCCGGAGACCCCCCGACCAAACCACCTCCGAAAATAGCTAAACAACGATCAGCTCCCCCTTCCCCAATACAATCAAATTCTAGTACTTCCGACTCTGAAACCCTAGACTCTTTCTCCGACTCTAGCACCTCAACCCACCACTCCCTATCATCACTTACTTCCGTACACTCAGTAAATACTCCACTCTCAACCGCCCAAGTTCCGTCCAAAACTCCTTCAATCTCCAGACCTCCACCTATCATATTGAGTTCCGCTTCCTGGCGGAAGGCCGCGCCCACCATCTATAAAATCCAAAATTTACAACCGAGCTCTCTATCAGCAAAATCCTCTGGCGACCGGTTAACCTTACGGGCCGCGGATACTACCCAATTCCGCCTGATCCAAAAGACTCTGATACACCTAGGCACCGAATTCCACACTTTTTCCCTCCCTGAGGAACGCACTCTTAAGGTCGTTCTCAAGGGAATTCCAAACGACATATCAACAGACGAACTCCAGGTCGAACTAGAATCCCTCGGTTACACCGTTCAACACGTCCGCCGCTTTGGAACTCCGGAGAAACCAATGCCCATTTGTGCAGTACACATCGCCGCCAATCATTCGGCCAAAGACATTTTTTCCATAGACAACTTGTTTTACCTACAAATCTCTGTTGAACCCCTCAAACCCTCCGGCCCGGCCCAGTGCTTTTCATGTCAACGCTTTGGCCATGGTTCACGTAACTGTGGTCATCCGCCACGATGTGTAAAATGCGCTGGAAACCACACTGCCAACGTCTGCCCCAAAACTTTCGATCAACCCCCGACTTGCTGCAACTGTGGTGGCTCGCACACCGCCAATTTCCGTGGCTGCCCCCAGTTCTTGGCCCAAAAGCAACAAGCAGCTCCACCTTCAACCCAAAACCCCGTTAGTCAACAATCCGTTCAACCAATCTCAACCACTCCACCACCACCTCCCCCCGCTCAAAACACTACACTGACATACTCCGCAGCTACTTCCAAACCAGCCCACACTCTTTCATCTTCAACACTCCCACAACTTAACTTGGCAACAATACTTAACCTGCTCACAAACCTACTGACTGCACTTTTAAACAACCAAGATCCCAAAACACTCATACAAACAACTATCCAAACTTTCCTGTCTATTCTTTCTCCCCAAAATGAGTAATTTAAAAATACTTTTTTTGTAACTCCAACGGCATTAAACACAAACTCAACGAACTACGTTCCCTCGCACTTCTTCTCAAAACCGATATAATTCTACTTAACGAAACCCGTCTACCCCCTTCTTCCAAACTTCACATTCCAAATTTCTTCACATACAGGAATGATCTGCCGCCCGTCCGCGGCTCGCCTGCTCACGGCGGCACGGCTGTTCTAATCCACCGACGCATCATTCACCAACCTATAACTCTTAACACACTCATTCAAACCTCCTCTGTCCTCATCCAACTAAACGGCCACGAAGTCCTTGTATCAGCGGTATACAAACCACCAGGTGCAACACTCACGTCTCACGACTTGGACTTGTTGACCCACAGTGCCGAATGGCAAATCACGGTAGGTGACTTCAACGCCAAACACCCTCTCTGGTATAGCCACTCGACAAACGCTGCCGGTCGCGTACTTTTCGATCACGTTCAACAATCGGACTATACCATTACTGCTCCCTCATCCCCCACACACTTCCCGACAAACGCTAGATACAGACCTGACATACTTGACATCGCACTCGTTCGGCTACCTTACCCAACTCAAATCGACAACCTCAACGAGCTATCTTCTGACCACAACCCTATCCTTCTGGAGACCTTGTGTACTCCGGTATCATCGTCCCCTCCAACGACTAACCGCTTCATTAACTGGACAAAATACAAGACAATTCTATCCAACTTACCAAACCCAACTGAACGACCGACCATCAACAGTGAGTCAATCGATTTGGCAATTGATACTCTCACCAAAAACATACAACACGCGATCGAAGCTAGCGTATTTACCCCTAAACACAAAAACTCTTCCTTTTTACTACCTGACTACATAAAACTTGAAATAACTGAAAAAAACCAATTACGCCGTCAATGGCAAAGAAACCGTGACCCGAATACCAAACGTCAACTTAACGCCAAAATCTCACTTATCAGAACTTTACTCGAAACTCACAAAACTGACCAGTGGGACATTTTTCTTAATTCTCTCGACCATCAGGACGGTTCCATATACAAACTAAACAAATGTCTCCTCCACAAACGTCCTGCATCCCACCCTCTTACCGGCCCCAACGGTCTAGTTTTTTCCGGCCATCGATCGGGCAGAGTTGATAGCCGACTCTCTCGAACTCCAATTCCAACCAAACCCTGGTCCCGACCTTCCAGAAGTTTCTGCCCACTCCAACTCTCTTCGAAACATAAATATCACCAAATCTAATTTATTCACCACTCCTGGCACAATCCAAAAAATCATAAACAACCAAAAAAGCAGTAATAATTTCCATCCCCAAGCCGGGTAAAGATCACAAACTTCCCGAAAACTACCGACCAATCGCTCTACTCTCCTCCATATCAAAAATTTACGAACGAATCATTCTCTCTCACCTTCAAACCAATATTCGAGACAAAATCCGCCCAGAACAATTCGCCTTCAGACCTGAACACTCTACCACTCTACAACTGACCAAACTTACTCACCAACTTAGTCAGAACTTTAACGACAACGTTAACACCGCTTCCATTTTCCTCGACGTGGAAAAAGCCTTCGACCGGGTCTGGCACGCCGGTCTCCTCTACAAACTATCCCAACTCAACATCTCGACTGAAATCGTTAAAATCATCGAATCCTTTCTCACTGACCGCACCTTCGTCACAAAAATCGATGACTCATTCTCGTCCACCAGACACATACTCGCAGGCGTCCCACAAGGATCCTGCCTTTCACCCACTCTCTACTTGACTTACATAAACGATATACCAACAACTCCTGAAGCACATCTCTCACTATTCGCTGACGACACTATGTTCTTTACTTTCGACAAAAACCCGAAACGAGCAGCCATACAATTACAACACCAACTCAACCTAGCTACCACATGGTTTCATCGCTGGAAAATCAAAATAAACCCTACCAAAACAGTAGGTATTCTTTTCGGACGTTCCAATACTACTCACATCCCACCACTACTACTCGACAACCATCCTGTGACTTGGTCAAATCATGCCAAATACCTCGGCGTTACTATAGGACGCAAACTCACCTTCGACAAACACGTTCAAGACATCACCAAAAAAGCCACTCGCGTTCGCGGAATTCTTTACCCCATTCTCAACCGTTCTAGCCCCGTCCCAAAATCTTCAAAGCTCAATATTCTAAAACTCTACGTCTCTCCAATTCTTTCTTATGCTGGCCCCTCTTGGGCACCCTTTATCGGTCCCTCACTTTGGAGACGTATCGAATCTGTTCAGAACATCGGCATTCGCACGATAACACGGGTATGCCCACTATCGTCAAAAATTCGGTCCTTCTAAATTCAGCAAATTTCAAGTCTGTCAAAAATTCTATTCACATCCAATCCAAATCGATGTTCTACAAAAACTCCTTCTCTTCTCATGCCCACATCCGACTCTTAGGGAAATCCCACACCCCACCAACCACAAATCGTATTATCAAACCCTACCCTTTGACATGGGTTCAATCTAGTCAGTCCACTTCAAGCCTTCAATCTGTCAACAACTACTAGAAAAGTTCCAACAGAAAGAAGATACGGACCAGAAGACCAACCGCCGATTACCAGACGATACGCCGCTCTACGGCTGCAAGCATCGTTCGACCAACGACTACCAACAACAACGTCGCTCCACGGCTGAAGCGCCGTTCGACCACCGGCCACCGACGATACGCCACACCACGGTCGCAAACATCATTCGACCGTCAAACATCGCCGGTTACCGTTCCACGGCGTGAGACCGGTGCGAGTTCACAGGCGAACAACAACGACGTCAGTACCAGGATCCACGTGGCTGCCGTTTAACAGCTATCAGACCCGTGGCGACACCGATTCCTGCAGCAACGACATCAACCAATCACCGATCGCCGTTTACCAATCCAGGCCGATAGGACCGCCGGACTCCTCAACAACTCCCGGCGTTATAACACTAAACGGCCCTTTTCAGGGCCAACACGACACCGACTTCGGCGCTTAACTAAGCTGTCCGACCCGGGTCAGGTTCGTCGTCGGGGTACCGCTTGATTTAAGTCTGTACCGACGACGGCCGGCTCCTAAGCCCAATACTGATTGTTGTATAATATACATATTATATTATTAAACCTATCTCATTGTAAAGTAGGGTCCGGCTGTTGCCCGACCACCACCCAAGCACCACCGATTGCGCCGACTCACTTAAATAAGTCTGGTCGGCGCAAATCGACGCTTTACTGATCCACAATATTGTCGATATAATATATATTTTCTATAGCAATAGATATATGTGATTACCGCTATAAACCATCGTATTTTTATTTGACGATACGGGTTGTCCATTCGGATACCCCGTTTCACTGTGTTAGCAGGTTATGTGCAACAACTCAACAGAGATGAAGACCTCACAGGATTTTTGAGAAGGGCTGGACACCGCAATGATGGATACGTACAAGGCATAATCGGACCATATCCACAAGTAAATATATTTTATAATTTTATTTCAATCTTGTAAATTTATTTATATGATTGTTTTGTTTTTTAATAGGATCAGTAAGTATTGTACTTGTTATGTTTTGGATTCTTTTGAAATGCAATCACAAACTGATGTCATATATACCGATATGGAAGAAGCCTTCGATAGGGTTAATCATAAATTATTAATAAATAAATTGAAAACGTATGGATTCACTGAACCACTTCTTTCTTGGTTTTATTCTTTCATCTCTGGACGCACCCAAATTGTAAAATATAAAAATTATGTCTCTAAACAAATTCTCGTTACCTCCGGTGTCCCCCAAGGAGACTATTTATCCCCAATATTATTTTGCCTTTTTATGAATGATATATCAGATGTAATCTCTCATTCTAAAATATTATTATTAGCTGATGATGCAAAAATATTCAAAAATATTAGTTGCACAAAAGACGCTATTGAACTACAATTAGATTTAAATAATATGTATAAATGGTGCCAGCAAAATGCTATGCACTTAAATTTAAAAAAATGTTTCCATATTACTTTTTCTTTAAAAAGACAACCTATTCAGTTAAATTATTCGTTGGGTAATATAAATTTATTAAAAGTTTCTACAGTACACGATCTTGGTGTAAAATTTGACTCCAAACTATCTTTTAAAGACCATAGTACTTTATATTAGAAATAAAGCGTCAAAAAAGTTAGGTTTTTTAAAACGAACATGTCGAAACTTTAGAGATGAATCTGCATTTTTGAATTACTACAAAATATAAATTTTAAAATAAATTCAATAAACCACCGACCAGTAAATTAATTCTACATAAAACATTCAGCTACAAACTATATGCGAAATTCTCTATCAAATATTTTTATGTCCACAGGCAACTCTATAAAAAATATTGATTTTTTTGGTAATTCTCTAAATACTTTTATGTCAAATGTTCTAGGAAATACCTAACAAATTAGGTACTAGAAATAAAATTAATATCTCGTTTTTATTTCATTGTATTTTTTTATTATAGAAATTTAAATATTTAAATATTTATTGTATGACATTAATAGGTACCTATTTGCTCTTTAAATTTTAAGTTATTTTTATTATTATTATCATTGTTATTAAAATTATTGTTATATATAACTCATTTTACTGTTAATGTACGTGTACAATATATTATATGAAAAAAAAAAAACTGTAATTGGAATTTATTTCCGTAATAAAGAAATATTATTATTATTATGTTTGTCGTCCGGTCGGTACCATATCAATATTTTACCTTAAATTACTAATAAAATGTATATTATATTTTAATAAACAACTCATTTTCAAATAGCAAATCGCTTGTTTTAAATTTGTTTCATCCATTATCCCTAGCTAATTGTCCAATAATTTTATATTTATTATCTTAAATAACTAAATTATTAAATATTACGAATGCCATGTTATTTGTAAGTTTATTTCATATAACATGTTAAGTATTGTGTAATTTAAAAAAAAAATCAACACTTAAGTGATTCATTCCAAGGAAGTACAATATTACAAAGTAGAGACAGATAAATATTACTACAAAGTTTTCCCGATGGATTACGAATTTGAAAAAACCACATCCTTTAAAAAAAATTACTATCTTTTTTGAAACCTTCAACGATCGAAGGTGAAGGGTCACTTAGTAATCGTAATATAACCCGTGACAGTTAGGGCGAATGGGTTTTCAAAACCTGAAAATTTGAAATAACAACTTCAGCGGAAAACGTTCGTTCGACCAAAGGAAACAGGTTACCAAAATACAGAAAATTTCCAACTGAAAATGTGGAAAAGTTATATTTCGACATTTCGTTAGTTGATGTTTGATAGATATGAGGCCCTGCTGGAAAATTCCGGCGTGGGCCATTCAAAAATTATTATGTTAAGTGAATACGGTAGCCAAAAAAATTATTTTGGTTACCAAGTAAATAACTTACCGTTAATAGACAACATTTCGACGGTAATTACTATGTTTTATGTTAATTTGGTTATCGTGGACGTCTGCAGCTGCAACAATGTGCACGTAATGATTCTGTAAATGATTTGTAGTTGTATGATGAATGAGTGGTAATGATTAATTTCTAAAAATATGCAATATGCAAATTGCATAAAAATTCCACTAAGGTATTTAAATATTGATGAATAACCCACAAATAAAGAATATAGAAGATAATGGAGTATACAACTTATAGATTGCATTTACTTGCCTACATTTTATATATATTTTATGCATAAGTTATTAAGGTACATACTTATAGAAGACTTTGCGCTGTATCGATGGGTACCGAGATCGAGGTTATCCGACTTTTGGTTCGGGAGTTATGATTTTTTGAGTGTTTTTTGTACTTAGAAAATTACGTATTTACGTGTTTTTTAGATTTTTTTTTTTCGTTTGATCACTACAAAATTCTAGAACCTGATCATTCGACGTACGTTCGTAATCATTTTCGAGATGTTGATGATTGAAATCCTAAGTTCATCAGTTAATAATTATACATATAAACAATTGTTCATATTTAAACCTCTAATAGATTTATTATGGATGTGATTATAAGAATAGGTAACTACTTAAACAAGTTACTTAGTAAAGTAGTAAGCTACTGGCACAGAATGTTCTATAAATATGTACCTACCTGTAATTGTTTTTAAAGTTCAACAAATCATTAGTTTTAGATGACGTTCAAATAAGATAATATTATATTTTTATGTTCCCAAACGTTTCGGTTTAGGCCCTTCTAAAACGTACTGCCGGAGCCGGGGGTCCTCGAACACCCCCCCCTAGGTGTATTTTTGAAAAGATTTAGTTTTTGTATGACGTTTCTGAAACTCGATATTTGTATAGTTTGGAGGTCGGTGACCAAATTCGGCGTCTTGTGTCGAGACCATAGGAGCCGTTTTTCTCGTTCTTCGTTCTTTTGGGGCTTCGAAAGTTCAAAATTTGCGTTTTTCGGAGTTTTCGTTGCTGACACTTAGATTTTGGGCGTTCTGAGCCGTTTTTGTAGTCGGTCTTTATGGAGCACTTTACGCCTGAAAGATTGGCACCGAGATCGAGGTGATCCGACTTTTAGTTCGGGAGTTATGATTTTTAAAGGGTTTTTTGTACTTAGAAAATTACGTATTTACGTGTTTTTTAAATTTTTTTTTTCGTTTGATCACTACAAAATTCTAGAACCTGATCATTCGGCGTACGAGGATTCAAAAAACCTCTATGGTCAAAATACGTACGACCATTATTTCGCCCGAAATCGTAGTAGCAAAAAGTTAGAAAACAAATTATGCTATTTTTCGTATTATCAAGGCGTCTCCTTGTGGTAACGTATCAAGTAATAATTATTTTGAACTTTTTTTCACACTTATTTTAGTAGGCGTGTAGCTCATTATTCATTAATGTAAATCGATAGGTATATAAGAATAAAATATTAAAACCTATAAAATAATAGGTCAATTTACTCTAATATATGTATTTGAGCTAACAACACAAAATTGGATGTATATTTTGAAATACTAGCTCCTTCAAAATAAGTCGTATCGTTATGAAACCTTCAAGGATCGAAGCAGACAACCCTCGAGATCAAATTTATTGTCTCAAAAAAGCCGCGACTCGATTTTAAGTTTGAGAAATTGGCAAAAGAAAATTTCCCGCCAATTTTATTTTTGAAAAAATCAAATTTTGAACTCAACACTCACCCCCTTAATATTTGAGTTTCAATACTTTTAAAAAGTGGGAACTGGTCTAGAGACGCTTCTGCTTCGATCCTAGAAGGTTTCATACAGATATGATTTTTATTGAAGGATTTAGGTTTTGTATAGGTTTTTAAAATTCGTAATATTTCGAAAACCTAAATCATTCAATATAAGTCGTATCTGTATGAAACCTTTTAGTCGATTGTAGCCTGTATGCTTAACTTCAAAGAATTATTATAATATTGTGCACCAAATGGCAAATATAACATATTCTATTATATATAATGATTTTTAGAATGACATTAGTTAACAAGAGTTTTTCTTACTCGTGCCTATCTGAATAAGTTTTTGATACTGCTTTTTATTTATTATATTCATCATTTAAGTTACTTACATAACACTTCAATGGTTAAAGTGATGTACTTATGTTACACTTATAATATATTATTCACAAATCTTATATTAATTAGTTTGTTTTTTTTGTTTGTTATAGTCAACAAATAAGAGCTTAGTTTTGGATAAACAAGGTAAAGAATATTAAGAATATCTTGGAACTAACATTGACTTTTCAACTATGATTCAGCTCATACATCTTCTTTGGACAATCACAAGTTTTTATTTTCAGCCAATTAATTTTTATCCTTACTGTTGATTTTTGTATATTTAACTGTTATTGGTGTTTTATTTACTTATTTTTTAACAAAAACATATTATGGATAGAATTTATTGACAAAATGTTAACCATTGTAATACATTATACAGACATAAATTTTCTAAATTTCGGTGCTGGTCTAGTTGACCTCCGCCAGGAAGGCAATTCCCCCGCCACTCAAGTTTAGTTGACGCCCGCCACTTACATTTTGTATTTTCGATAACCAATAATTCATAATTTATACAATATTATACATTTATTAAAAATTATACAATTATGAACAATTCAAGCGATCAAAATAAAAATATATAAAAAATATGGTAATACTTCATAATATTATATACCGCACCTGCTCTGATACCTATCTTATATAATTCATTTTACTACACGGATTTTACCAAATATAATTCTTAAAATATCTAATTAGAGAATTTCACACAAATACCTAACGTATATGATTTCGTACCTTTTTTATCCGCACTCTGCAGTATATCAGTATATTATACATTTTATAACATCAAAAATACGAGAGATGTAGGTAAGTGGAGAGCGTCAACTAAACTTGAGTGGCGGGGGAATTGCCTTCCTGGCGGGTCAACTAGACCAGTACCTAAATTTCAAACACAATTTATTTAAAAGATATAATTTAAAATAATAGTTTTATTAATATAGTTGGAAGTAATACTTCTAGTTTTAATAATATTTTGAATAATTTGTTTTTCTAATAATATTGAAGGTGTCTATTCTATCAAATATCTAGGAATATATATTAAGTCCCAATTAAAATAGAGCATACATATAAACTATACCATACATTTAGGTCGTAAATTCTTTTATGTTTTAAAGGCCTAAGGTTTATTCTTGATAAACAACAACTTAGAATTATTTATGTTTTCTTCATTCAATCAATAATTGTATTTGGTATTGATATACCTATGAGGTGGTGCTTATGAAATCCACTTGAACAAATTAAAATCGACTAAATAAATGTATTAAATTTATTTTAAAAGTTCCTATTCTTACTTGTACTAAATTTATTATTAAAGAATTAAATATCTTAGATTTTGATAAGATTCTCACTAAATGTATTTTACTATTAAGTTTTAAGCATCAAATGTATTTACCAACTTATTAATAATAATATTTATTGGCCAAAAATTGAATATTAATTACATAGTTAAATGGCCCATCTCACCACTGAGGATAACCTCTTATCGGTGATGATGGAGTACTATTTAAAGATGAGTTTGAATTTATAAATTTTATAATATTTTCAAAATGTTTTGTATAAACTGCATCATATTTGACTATAATTCAAAACCATAAACTTGTAAGCATAACTATAATACCAAATTTAAAAAAATATATAAATACAATTGTAATTAAAGTTGCCTAAATCATAAAATTTCGCTTAGTAGAAAAATGGTGATAAATATTAATCAATTCGCTTATTTATTATAAACATATTTTACAATTTTCTATAATGAAGAAGATTAATTTAGTATGAATTTTTACGAAATACAATGTATATATAATTAATATTATTTAAGTATTAATCAAGTATTTATAGACATTTTTTATTACTTTGTAACTATATTATGAACTCAAGCATTAGCTTAAAGCAGAGGTCGGCCACTGGCGGACTACGTAAACCAAAACACTGGACCCCGTCAACATAATATTGTACTTGATTATGTTATTTACTGTAAAAGTAAATGCTATGTATAATTATTATTATATTATTTTACTATAATTATTAATAGAAAATATATATTTCATTTCGTTTATCAAACTCAGATTATAGTTGTATCATAATTCATTGCAAATATTTTTTCAGGTAGGTAATAATCTGTTCTGTTTTATTACAATAACCGAATCGCGAAAATACTAAATATTATACAGATAGCGTTAAATTATTATTATTATTTACCTAATAGGTATTGTAATATTTTAATATAAATTAATTGGAATACCAACTGGATAATTATTTTTAATTTAATACTGCTATTTTTTCAATATAAAGATTTGACAAAGATTAACACTGGACCTCATTGATTTATTATTTTGCGCCCCGGGTAACCATATTTTTAAGCCACAACCCCACCAAAAAATAGATCCACTTTTTTGATTTTTCTTAATACACTTTAATTGTCAATTCGTCATGTTTTAATTACTATTATTAAAATGTAGGTATAAGGTATAACAAAATATAGTATATTATTATACACAGTAAAAAAAATCTACAAAAAAGAATATAATAGGTATAATGATTATAATTTTTTTTCAAAATATTACCCCATCAAATTATGGTACAAATCATAGTACAAGTTCTTTCCAAAAAAATATTTATTGTTACAATATTACACTGGACTACAGAGCCACAGCGGTGACCGGCTGCCCCCCTAAATATTTGGCCGCAAATGTCCCCGTTGCCCCCCTCATAAATATGGGCTAGTACATAGCATTCCATGTGACATCTCCACCACACAACTTAATTTTTTCCATGATACACACTTACAGTCACAAATTAGATATCCAATAGACAACAGTAAACATTTTTTCACAGTTAGTATTTGCTAGAACTTAATTTAAAAATGAGTTTATTGTGTATACCCTATAAAAATAAGAATAGTTTCAATGTTTGCAAAAACTTGGTATGTGATATAGTACATAACATTTAATCTCTAGTATTATTATGGTGTAGTATATCAACTAAAATTGATTTAGTTTTGCAATTATGTACCTACCAATATGTGTACTTATAACTTTTTACCCACTTAGATCTCTTAGTGATGTGTGTTTCAAGTGTTAAGTGCACTTTTTCCTTTAAAAAATAAAACAGAATTTTTAAAAATTGGCAATAAAGTGGTTTTTAGAATTATACAATAATATTTGAACCGCCCCATAATTATACGATAATTTTTGAATATAAAAATAAATATTTTCACGAAATATAATATAAATTAATTATAATAATTTGTAGGGAAGTTTGTTTTTTATGTTGGTACAAATGTTCGGGAATTTACTGGTTTTTTTTTTTTTTTTTCCTCGCCATGAAATTTCGGGAAAAGTATCTGATGCCCATGGCCATGGTTACAAGCAATTAGGGATGGCAATTTTTTTTTGAACATCGATGTTTCGATGTATCGATGTATATTTTACTAAACATCGATGGTGATAATATCGACAATTTAAAAAAACATCGAAGTCAAGAACTCGATGTATTTGGAAAAACATCGATATTTAAAAAAAAAAAAAAACATACTTTTTATAGGATAAAATTAATTATTATATATTATAATAATATTATTAATTATACACATTTAAAATTTAAATATACATAAGCAACTCTTTATTTTATTTATTGGAAAAATTAAAAAAAAAACACATAAAAAATTAAATTTAAATTATATAGAAAAGTAGGTAGGTACCTATTAATTATTATACATTTATGGCCAAAATTGATCGTCCAGATTGTTTAAAAAAATTAATTTCGATGCCGATTTCCCACATAATCGGTTTCTTGTTTTTGATATGGTGTTACTAGCACAAGAAAAAAGCCTTTCACTCGGGACAGACGTACAGACACCAGATAAATATTTTAAGGCTAAATTATATATAAATGGATACAGGGGTTTTAATTCTTCCCAAGAAATCAATGGATCAGTTTTTAATGATGATACAGGTGTAGATAAATACATGGTTAATTCAGGTCCTAAATGTTTTTGATTTCCTATATTAGTTTTATCAACATACTTTTTTAAAGATGTTTGGGCCAATTGTTTATGATGTCCCCATAAGTCTATAATAGTGAACACCGAAAAGTTCGGAGAGAATATTTAAATTACATATTAAGTGTCGTCGCTGAAAAAAATTGGAAGCCAACGAAGGAGATGATGCTGCAAATAGAAACATTCTTATACCCATGTTTCTTTGACTCTGATCATGTATGTCGGGAAATGACGATACAAATTGTGAAGACTCTGGTAGGCACTGGGACTGGGTGTGTTCAAGACATCGCACCAATTATCTGTGTAATTCAAAACCGTATAGCACCAAAATACCAATTTATGGGAGAAAGGAAGGAAGAATTCAGGATTTTTTATGTAGAGTTGCTGAGGGAAATCATCAAAAATTACGAGCAGTTGAATTTTCCATGTTTGGACGACATTAGTTTTCCAAATCGATTTGCGTCGAGGGCGTTCTTGTACCACGGGCTCTGGGCTCTCGTCCCGGCGACGGACTTCCGGTACCTCTTCCGGTGAAGGCCGTTGTACTACTGCTGTTTGCTCGCTGTCAACGATCTCCAGCAACCCTGCACGTCCGTCTGCAAGTTCGCTGCTGTTCGGAAGTGACCCGTCGAAGTACCTTCTCAAAGCACAAACCAAAATACGCGAGGGCACTCTTTTCGACAGCAAGGCGTCCTCTATCCTTGCCCATAAATCCGTATTCAAGACATTTGCCAGGTCTAAGGAGACCGCGGTGGACAGCCGAAACGAACACGGACGCCGTGTCCACAAAAATTGATCCTCCAATCCACGGACCAATGGCAGCGGGGACACGACCCTGCACTGAGGGGGTGCAGCTGACGGCGGCGTGTCCGTCCTGACTTGGGGGGCGTCAAGGGGCGTGGTTATTGCCCGGTTCAGGATTGAAATGTACATCCTGAACCGTGGTCCCGCGCAGTTTTCCAAGACGATAGCAACATGTCCCGGGTCGGCAAGTCGCCGCGGTGAGTCAGCCATCGTCGCCGGCTCCTGCGTCCCAAATTCAGACCGCAAAACCCGTCCGAAATCCGGTGCATCGCCCGCAGACTGCAATCCATGTCTGAAATCAGTGGTTTCCACTAACGAATCCGTAGAAACTTGCAGTGTTGACTCCTGCAGGCCGACGAATTCATCGCATAACTCAGACGATTTTCCACAACTATCGGTCTTCGACATTTTCTTGGATGAATATTGAATATAAAAATATATTATCACAGCAATATAATACGGGAAATTGACTTTTCAAAAATATTATACACAGTTATATAAGCGTAGATACTTCGAAATAATTAACCTGGACAAATAATTGTTTAATTCAATATATTGTATTTATATATAGTTATCCATAGCAACGTTATTTTGAAATAATATACATATTATAGCAGCTATAATATTATAATTTATTAATTATCGTTAAAATTTCATGTTAAATTCAAATTTAAAAATAAAAATTATGCCGAAAAATTAAGCAAGTAATAAGATTAAGTTTAAGTGTGCTAAATTCCCGGCTTCTAAATGCGTATTTTATTACAACCCAATAAGCTACCTATATAATTCCATATTATTATATTGTGTACGATTTAAATTGTGTTTAAATAAATGTTTTATTTTTTGGTTCCTATTTTTTTGACATTGTCTAGAATGAATATAATATTATAACCGTTGTAAGTTGTAAGTAATCTATAATTTATTATATATATTTTATATAGGTATACACAAACAATCGTAATTGTGGACAAAAAATATACTTCGTAATACAGCAACAACCGGTAACTATTTGCTGGTAACTAACGGACAGCCACACGGTCCCTCGTTTTTATATATTATGACATTAAGGGAAAACAAAATAAAAATGTGCTCTGCCGTACAGCAGGTCACAAGTGGGTCACTGTATAACGGATGGAATTAAATTTGAATTCAATGATATAATATGATTGTATGAGAAAAACGATTCTGAGCGGAGACGGTCTGTCAGTCTAGGTAGAAGACATATATTCTTATCTATGGTAGGTATTAGAAAAAAAATTGATCTATAATAAATTCCAAATTAATTATATCACAATATTCATTATTTACTTATAACGCGTTATACATCAACAAAAAACCGTGATACTTGAGCTCACCAGGACGTTTACACCAATAAATAAATAAATAAATAAATAAATAATATCCCTGATATATAATAATACACTTTAGAAGTTTCAAGTGCCCACGAATAATATTATACAATCACAACAAAATAACTAAAATAGTTATTCTAGGTTTTTTAATATGTAATTTAGTAAAAATGTCAACTTAAAATGACTATAAAAATAAACTGTGCTTCTGTATTTTTTAGATTTTTTCTCAACAGAATTAATTACTTTCATGGAATCTTGTTTTAAATTTTCATTTAATACATTTTTAACTACAAAATAATTATTCAATTTTAAATTTGATAAATTTTGTCAAAATTCGATCTTTAAATGCTTATAAAACGAAATTGTGACTAGTTATTTTTAATATTTTTCAAACGTCATTTTAACAACATAATTGGAGTTTTGTATTACATTTTCAAGCTTTTTTACCTAACAAATAAAGTTTATTGAGATTCATAGAAAAAAAAACTTAAAAAAGTTCGAATCTGAGTATATCCGTAAACAGCTCAAAACGAGTCAAAATTTTTTGAAAATTTTTTCATGTATAGAAAAGGCTAAGATAAACGTCCATTGAAAATTTAATGTCTTTAAGATGATTCGTTTTAGAGTTACACCAAAAGCCAAAATCGATTTTGTCAAAAGCCGATTTTGCGTAAAAATTACCTTAATTTCCCTTAATTTTTATGTTGTTTTTCCCTGCGCTTTTGAAAACAATTGGGAATTTTAAAATTTGACCTCCCGAATCCACCAACTAGATTCACTTTCCCGTCAAACAAGATACTGTCGAAGAAAATCGAAGCAGTTTTACTGCCCTAAGCCGTGATGACAGACAGAAAAATAAAATAAAAACACACATCATTGTAAAATCAATACATGATATATTCATCGTTCCACTCAGAATCTAAAAAATAAATTTTGTTCAGTCTCGGATTTGAGGGGGGGGCGATAATCCCCCCTCTAGAGCTTTTTTTTTTTACTTGAATTATAGCGCCGTACGATATAATTAATATAAAATTCATAAGTCATAACTATAACTTCAAAATTAATAAATGATACAAAAAAGGTATTTTTTTTCGAATATCTCATCAATTATATTGTTATTTGATTATCAATACAAATCATCGAATTTAAATAACACGATCATGTTCAAAACAAATTTGAAATTGGTTATAACACTTATAACCATAGATAATAAAAGAACATTTTCTTGGTTAGAACCAAAATTGCTGTAGACAACTATTGCTACGGTTTAAGTTTTATGTTATTGATAGAATGACAGATAAAATCGCCAAGCAGTGTTGCAGCGTGCTACACGTCAATAACAACAATAGTAATACCTATAGGCTATAATAATTTAAAATAAATTATAATATAGAAAAACATGTAAATGATTTCGGAATAACTCCCTGCTTTTATAAATTATCTTTCCTATACTAAGCATATATATTACTATAAAATATTAAAATAAGGCATTTCGAGTGTTAGGATTAATTTAATATCATACAGAAATGCTAGCGAGTTCAATGATTCGGAATAATGATTTGTAGCCTGAAATCTGTTGGGAAACGAAAAAAATTCTCGGGCAAAAAAAATTCTCAAGAAAAAATAGTCTCGGGGCAAAAAAATTTCATAAAACTGTTAAAATAATTTATAAAAGTTACAGCGATAACAATTTATACAACTAGCATTTTTATAATTATGTAATATTTTTTTTTTCTATTCTGACGTCTTACTCAATCGTATAGATATTTATATTTTTTTAATAATATTATTGACTAAGATTCAATGAGATCTGTTTTTATAATTTTATAATTATTAAGAGCTATTATTTTTGTTTAAAACGTAACGTTACAAATGTCTGTTTTGTATTTATTAAAATAATTTTTAAAAATTACAAGGATAACAATTTATAGAACTTAGATTTTTATAATATTATGTTCACTGTAAAACACCTGCTTACCGAGTGCAGAGCCAACGAGGAAGAAAGAAAAAAGCATAACATACCATCGAACCTGTACGAGATTATCGGTCCCGACTGCCTACCAGAAAACATCATAATATCATTCCTTAAGGCATCAAAATTAGAAAATAACATATGATAATAATTAGAAATAATCCACTAATATTGTAAAAAAATTTTTTTTTTCTCTTCAAAAGTTTATAATATGTATTTGTTTATATCTCAAAAGCTAATGACCTATGCTGTCGAAGCTTAAATGCTCAATAAAAAAAAAAAAAAAAAAAAAATATTATGTTATGTAATGTGATTTTCTGTTTTGTATTTAGTAGTTACCTATTATATTATTACATAATTATTAGATATTATTATCTTTAGAAAACAGACTTTTTACCCCCGAGACTTTTTTCCGGATACTTTTTTCCCGGGACTTTTTTTCCTATACCATCAAATCTGTTATCACTTCATTTTTATAAAATAAATTAAATATTTTGTTCACTGTGACCGTGGTAAATAAGTCTATTTTAATATTGAGTGTTGAATATTTTATTTTCATTGTTCATTGACAGATTGGCGACTGGTAAAAAAAGAACCATACAATCGTAGCTCAAATAAATTATTAATACATTTGTGTATTTAATATTGAATAAAAGACTGTTGAATTTTTAAACGACTTAATTTTTTTTTATATATAACAGATTTTTCATTGACTTAATATGTATGTATTGAAATTCTGTGATACCAATTCACCCCCTCCTTAAATGAGCTTCAGATCCACTACTGATTTTGTTTCTACATATTATATTCTAAGTAGTACTGGATGGTATTTTTCCCCAACAAGGAAAATTCAATAGTTATATTAGGTCAGGTTAGGTTGAATAGTTATGTATTATATGTTTTTGGGTATATAGTTCAATGGTAAAATATCTAGTAGCATGATACATTATTAATTAGGAATTTAATCAATTATTATTAATTATTATTGATCGAATTTTGGTATAATATATTTTATCGTTTTTTTAGATTCTGAGCGGAGAGAGGAAGCTATAGTGGTTTTAAAATGATGTTTAATTTTTTTTTTTTTTTATATATATATCCTGTATACAAAATTTCTACAAGAAGGGGTGCTTCGATGTCAACATATAGTACCTTATCTTTTAGAAAATTGGATCAGGATGGTACTTTAGAGAGGTCATTTTTCGATATTCTCAATAGTTATTTAATGCCACGGGAAAAACTACTGACAGATTACAAAAAACCGCTTAAAATGGGATTTTAATTTATAACGATTTGCTTTTCACCGTAGCCACGAATAAAAAATTATAATATTGTAATAGGTGCTATTAATTCAACTCAAAGGCTATGATAAATAATAAATATTTAAAAAATCCAGACTGATAAATCGTCTCCGCTCAGAATCGTTTTTCTTATGCAACGATATTGTATCATTGAATTCCAGTTTAATACAATCCATTATAAATTGAACCACCTGTAACCTACTGTACAACAGAGCGACATCCCCTTGCCCACTTTTTTTTTTTTTATTGATTTGCTTTTTTACGGTGATAAACAAAGCGTTACTCGAGAAAATCAGAATATAATAATAATGGTTATAAGAATTACCTTTTATAGTTCAATTCAAATATAGTATAATATAATAAAAAATAATAAAAAAAATGCACATTATGTTCTACATTTTACGCACTCACACACATTATACTGAACACTGATATTCTTATCACGGTGCCGAACTGTCCCCATTTCACTAATAGTGAGGTTTATTATACAGTTCAGTTTATGAACTATATCGATTTTAGCGATTTTAGTAGATATAATATCGATAATTATTATACAGGGTGATTTTTTTATCGAAGAACACTCATTATTTCAAAAAGTATTAATGTTTAAGAAAATATTTTTTTACATAGTTTCAAGTTGTTAAAAAACAATATTTTTATTAAAAAATTATATTTTTAAATATTTTTTATCCTTTTAATTTTTTAAGTTTTTTACTTTTTTGAATGACAACATCTAATTTTAATTTGATATTCAAAAACAGAATATTTTTCTGAGTATTTCGATACATAAAAATTGAATTTAGGGCAATTAGTTTATGAGTTATAAGTATTTAAAGTTTAGATGAGCGGAGTAGAGGACAAACATTTCGCGGGGTAACCCCGTACCACTCTACTCCGCTCATCTAAACTTTAAATACTTATAACTCATAAACTAATTGCCCTAAATTCAATTTTTATGTATCGAAATACTCAGAAAAATATTCTGTTTTTGAATATCAAATTAAAATTAGATGTTGTCATTCAAAAAAGTAAAAAAATTAAAAAATTAAAAGGATAAAAAATATTTAAAAATATAATTTTTTAATAAAAATATTGTTTTTTAACAACTTGAAACTATGTAAAAAAATATTTTCTTAAACATTAATACTTTTTGAAATAATGAGTGTTCTTCGATAAAAAAATCACCCTGTATACAGTCGACTTGCGTCCACCATATGGAACGCAAGTTACCGGTTAAATTTACTAGTCCAGTGGCGTACTCACGGGTAGGTTTCTAGGGTTCTGACCCCCCCCCCCCCTTTTCTATACAAAAATCTTATTTACAACCATTTTGATGCACACACATATTGCAATTGTTGGTCGTTTTTAATGGATATAAAATAAATTGTCGAACATGACAAAGACGTCGATGATCGTAGTTTTTGTTTTTATTTTTTCGGCTGATTTAGAACATTATTAATAAACGTCTGCCATAATCGATGGCGTACCATCGTCCATCAATTATTACCACGTTTATTGAGGCCGGGTAGATAGACTCTATAGATGAGCAGGTTAAATACACCGTAAATGTAGACTAAATCTGAGACTCACTGTGATTTGTTACGCAAAAACCGCCAAGAAAAAATAATGCAAATTATTTACTCAGACAAAACTCTAACCGAACTGAAATCCTGCGAACGGTAATGTTTACTACCGTGTAAAATATACCTTTTTTCGGGAATCAAGTAACAGCTGATGGCTGCTTGTGGATATATGGCAGTGGTATTGACTGTTTTATAGCTAATGTCGTATAAATGGTGACGAGACGACCGTTTAGTCGGTTTAGACAAACGATTTTTCATTTCAAACACGCGACACTCTATTACTACCGATTGTCCGAGCTGAACTTGAGTTATATGATTGCGAATAGCGTTGTGGGTGTGGGTGGTTGGGTGGGTGGGTGGGTGAGTGTGGGCGCTATAGATATTGACGAATGGTTATAGGCCTATAAATTATACAGCAGTTGCTTAAAGGATAAATCGGCCACACTGTAAATCATCGACAGATCTTGCCCAACGAAGATTGACCCAAAATCCAATGCGAAATAGGTATACCTAACCTATACTCGACCTGTCGAAACATTCGAACGATTACAGAAACGGCCTGTGAAATCGGAACAGATTAAAGTGAACAACGATTAAGAATTTAAACTAAAGATTGATCCTAATATTATCATCACACACGCCATTTACGTATTATTTACTGCAGTTCAAACAGCTATATCTATAAAACATATACCACATACCAAAGCCGTGTATAGAGCCTGCAACAGAGACTGGAACCGAACCTAAGAAAACGGGTTCTGGAACCTTTAAAATATTAAGAACCGGAACCGAACTGGAATTTTTAAATTAAACTTGGCATGTGAGTGTATACAAAATTGCTTGGCTCCAAAATTGTTTGAAAAACTGTACGAAATAATAAACTATAGTTGACTTAAATAAACGTTTTTACCACGAGGATGTGTCTAAAATTTACAAATTTACAAAAAAAAATTAAATTAAATTAATTTCCAGTATAAAAAAATAAAAATGGTGTACTGTAGACATTTTTAAATATTTATTAGAACGAAAGTTATTTAATTTGTCAGGCTTTTCTGTTACACCCAATTAAATGTTTGTCCAACTGTGTTCGAGTTTAAAAAAAAAGTAAGTACATAATATTATAAACATTGAACAAATATATTATATGAATGCATTTCTTTAATATAAAAAAATGTATATTCGTTTTATTATATGTAACCCTCCTCGTGTCGTATACCTACAAATTTCTCATTTTTTATTCCCCCAAATACCAAAATGATTGATCAATATTATAATATAATAATATATAGGTAGGATTATTTTATTGGTCCAATTCGTTTTACAACGGTTCCAAAGTAATTTAAGCTTGCGTATTATTTTTCTTTATTGCGGCAAAAAACGTTTCTCAGACCTTGAAATTGCGTCTTACAAGTTAGTTTATATACAAAACGGATATTTTATTATTGTATAATTCTATGAAACCAAATTCTCCCGAGACCAAAGATAAACTGCTAAAAAAAAACACGTTCTTAACATTTATACTGCAGCAGTGCGCGTTGAAAGCATCGAATTTATTTCAAAAATGGGTTCCTTCCTATACACCGAGCGATCCATTTGCCTGTAGTAAGATATACTCATTATTTCAAAAACTATAAACTTTTTCGAAAATGTATCGTTACTTGATTTCGAGTGTCGTTAAAAAACCTAAATTTTCAGACAAAATATACTATTTAAATTAAAAATTTTTTTTTTTAATCGCAACGCCCATTTTAAATTCCTCATTCCAACCCATAATAACAAAAGTTTTTGGGAACCAAACCGCGTGACTTAATGCCAAAACACAGTGGCCTATTTCCAAGGGGGGGGGATAAATCCCCTTGACATTTTTTTTTCTTGAGTTAAGTTTACTCATGTATTATTAAAATATACTCTTATTATTAATTGGTTTTTTTTTTATTTGAAGATATATTATGTTTTAATGTTATCAAGTTAGTTTTTAATTAAACACAGTTATAACTAGAAATTATGTCATTAGAATAATATAAACCACCTATTGGGTTATCTAAACATACTCTCCCTCAATGCACCTTTGTAATCATTATTATAATATGCATCATAAATGAATCCATTATTACTAGATATACTAGATAATAAAATAACATTATAAAACATTTTAATAATAGGTATAAATATTATTTTATTTTATTCCAATATAATTTGTATATCATTTATACCGCAGCAGTGAGTGTTGAAAGCATAGAATTTATTTCAAGAATGGGTTCCTACTTCCGAGTGATCCATTTGCCTGTAGTAAGATATACTCATTTTTTCAAAAACTATAAAATTTTTCGAAAATGTTTTGTTACTTGATTTCCAGTGTCGTTAAAAAACCTAAATTTTCAGACAAAATATACTATTTAAATTAAAAATTTTTTTTTTTAATCACAACGCCCATTTTAAATTCCTCATTCCAAGTTCCAACCCATAATAACAAAAGTTTTTGGGAACCAAACCGCGTGACTTATCGAACTTGAATGGGCTCCTACTTCCAGTCTTATAAAAGATACTTCTAAAAAGCATTTAAGTTCAAATACAAACACTTTTAAAAAGTATTTACAGATACTTTCAAATACTTTTTTTTTATGTGTTTTAACTAGCAAAGTATGATATGTACAGTATAAGGCTTATACTGTAAGCCACTAAAAATATTACAATATACCAAAATACAACGATCAACGATCTATAAATAAAAATTTTTAACAATTTCAAATTTGTATTACTTTATTTCCATTTGGCGTCGCTGTAAATAAAGTAAGAAGAAAAAAGTATTTAAAAATAGTATTTGATTTTAAAAAAAGTATTTAAATACTGTGCCCAAGTACTTTTTTCAGATGTATTTGAGTACTATAAAAAGTATTTGAACACTTTTACTCAAGTACTTTACAAGACTGCAGCCTACTTCCTATATAATACTATTCGTACACCGAGTGATCCATTTGCGGGCATAAGATAGGTACCTACTCATTATTTCAAAATCTATAAACGTTTTCGAAAATGTTTTGTTACTTGATTTGGAGTGTCGCTAAAAAACAGAGCTTTTCAGAAAAAATAAACTATTTAAATTTTAAAATTTTACAATATACCAAAATTCAACGATCAACGATCTATAAATAAAAATCTTGAACGATTTCAAATTTGTATTACTTTATTTCCATTTGGCGTCGCTGTAAATAAAGTAAGAAGAAAAAAGTATTTAAAAATAGTATTTGATTTAAAAAAAAATATTTAAATACTGTGCCCAAGTACTTTTTTCAGATGTATTTAGAATACGTATTTGAGTACTATAAAAAGTATTTGAACACTTTTTTTACAAGACTGCAGCCTACTTCCTATGTAATACTATTCCTACACCGAGTGATCCATTTGCCAGCGTAAGATACTCATTACTTCAAAAACTATAAACGTTTTCGAAAATATTTTGTCACTTGATTTCGAGTGCCGTTAAAAAACCGAGCTTTTCAGAAAAAATAAACTATTTAAATTTTAAATTTTTTTATAATCACGACGCGCTTTTTAATTCCTCATTCCAAACCATAATAATATCAGTTTTCGGGAACCAAACTGCATAACTTGATACCAAAACACGTGGTAAATTTGCCACTTTATATATTATTTAAAAAACATTTATCAAGATGACTTCGTTATTAATTTGCCCTTACAGAAAGGATGTATACATTATAGTTGTATACCACTTATAGTTAGTATCAATTTAAATTATTCTTAATTGTAATGCCTATACCTTGTACTTTTTTTTGATATTTGTGTATTAATACCAATTACTTATTATATAATATCTTACCTAATAGCTATGTCACTAACAGTTACTCTACTATATAGTATTTAATAAACCTTCTAGGTGAGGGCCATTAGTCTTGAGCATTCTTCCTTTCATTATGTTCTTAATAAATAATATTTTTTTGAGTACTTTCATACATAAAAATCTCATTTTGGACGAGTATAAGGACGAGGTATAGCAGGGGCACCTCGGAAAATGTCGGTCTAATGTACTTGGATCGTATAAACTTGAAAGCAATCTAAAGTATTTCTAAAAGCAAAAGCAATTTATTTCGATAGATATTGAAATAGTTTATGAAATAGTGAAATGAATTTGAATTTCATTATGAATTTCATTTGAAAGGGTAAACAACTTTTTTTTTTAAACAAAAAATGATAACGATAGAAAATAGTAAAAAACATAATTTCCTCCAAAAACGTTGTTTTTTAAACCACTTAAAATCTTGTAAAAGAAATATTTTCAAAATCGTTATAATGCGTTTTCTGAAATAATGAGTGGTCTTGCGTTAATATGGATCACCTGTATTTTAAGGAATTAATCTATTAAATCGTTCGAATATTTCTCCTACCGTTGTTTATCTATACGAATGGCTGCTAATGGGCTAAACATATATTATATGTATTTATTTACTTGGAAAAAAATCAATAAGCTTAACGATATTACCGCTTTAGGCGTTAGACAAGACAAAGTAAATATATCATAAATGATTACGTGTGTTTTCCAATGTATAACATATAATGGTACCTACCTATATATTCACCATCAGCTACCTCTATACCTAAGTACATTTTTCATGGAGAAAATTTAAAAATAATATATATTATTTCTGTTTGTTTTTTTTGGCATTTATATATAATGAATAGCTACATATTAGGAGCGCCCGCCCGAACAATAAAATACAATACGAATACCTATACTTATATTATGACAGTGGAAAGATTGTTTTCTCTCCAGTATTAATACATTATATACATACAACGATGAAAATGATTACAATTTAATTGTTTCACTGGGGTATAATATTATCATGCTTACATTTCATTCGGATTTCGTCAACAAAGTATTTTAACGGGCTTTTCTCGTGGACAATCGTTTCATAATATTTTTCACTGAGTTCCTCAAAAAAAAAATCCTTTTCGCTATTCCCAATTTTTTTATTGATATAGTCGTTGACAATATTTTTTTTCTAACTATATTTATTGAGAAATCAACTTATTTATTTATTTAAACACAGAGGTAATTAAAAACTAGAGTAATGAAGCTTAAGATCTGATAGAGTATCATTGAAAAAATTAAAATTCAACAAGTTGTTGGTTGAGGACCTCTTTTTTGCGGGGGATGGCATGTACCTTGGGGGAACTTTCCCTTCCGGTAATCCTACCCCAAGTGACCGAGTGCCGTTTTATGAAACAAACTACAAATAACAATGGATAGTGGCTGGCTAATCTCCCGCTCACTTGTCCTCTGTTTGAGGACCTCTGAAACTACTGACCAAAATATGTCATACTCATAGCTTCAGTGGTTCCGGCCAGGCGATAACGAGCCAAGGACAATAAGTTATTTTTTATAATGATATAACATGGATAGAAGGTCACACCAGACTCACCCATGGGTACCTGTTGTCCCGAGAGGAACCCCCTACCCTGTGGTGTCAATCTATCAATCAAACACATCAAGACCGAGTGTAACACATACTGTGATGCAAGGATCCGCCACCAATTATCGGAAGATATTTTTGAAAGCCTCGGACCAAACCTACAAGTCTCCAACCTAATCACCTTTCTCCAACAAACTGGATTATTCAAACTAATTAAAAAAAACATGTACATTATTATATACAATTGTTTTTTCTCCTTTCTTCTTTTTTTGCTCTAATATAATTTTATAATACATTTCTCCCAATTCCCTTGATGCCGAGGGTTATCTTTAAAATAAAAAAAAATATGGATAGATATAATTTTAAAACTACAATCAAATGGACGAAAAATTAAAAAAAATATTTACACTCAAACAGGTAATTTTTACGTACTTGTGAATAATGTTTGCCCTTTTGATTTCTTTCTGAATCATATTTTGCATTTAAGGGCTGTACAGCCTATGTATAATATAACATGAAAAGTTGTACATAATAATGATAACAATAGATACTTTTAACTTATAACTTATAACAGCTATTGTACAACGATAAAAGGTGTCATCATTGTTATGGAACGGAAATATTATATAGACGGCGGAAAATAGTTTGACAAAGCGTTGTCAATAAGAATAGGTAGCAGCGGACTAATGAAGATGGACTCGAATTCTTTGGGGAATTCGGAGATTGCATTTTCCGGTTGAACTCACTCACCATAGCTGTGATATTATGTCGTAAGGTCGTTTATAGTTTTGATTAGAGCTGAACAGCTATAGAGTAGCTATGGAGCGTCACTCTGTCGCGTTATAGGTAAGAATGGAACGATTAGTGTACTTGATCGCTTTATGTTTTATACTACCTAATTGAAATGGCCGAGACCCTCACCATTTTCAACCAAAATCCTACTCTTTCGTTTTAGGCCAAACCAAAAAGTTGAATAAGCAGTTTATATGTTATATATTTAAAAATCTATTGAAACCTATATACCCAAACATGGTTGTCAATAATTATTTGACTAAAAATAAGATACTACATAAATTGGTCTACATTTTATACAACTCATATTTCAAATAGTTATTATTATGTATAACTAGAGCTGTAAGCATGAACATTTTCAAATAAAATTTTTTTTTCATTGACATTTTTCAACTACCTACTTTCAATTTTTCAATTTTTTGTTCCTCACGGCATAGGTACACCATACACGAATACCAGTAGAGGTAGTCATAGACCGTAGTCATGATTTCAACTTCGTCATAATGTGTAATAAATAATAATAATTGTGTTAAACATTTTTAATTGTACGTAGGTATATAGTAATCCTCAAAAAAACTACTTCGGAGAAGTAAAAAAGGCTTTCTGTGCGTAAGTTGAAGAGATTGGGAGAAAAGATAGAACTTTGGTGTTAATAAAGATGTGAAATCAATCTCAAAGTTCTGTTCCAAAAAGGGCCACGGTTGAAAAAATAGAATTTGGGGCTTAATAAAGAAGTGAAATCAATACCCAAATTATGTGCCTCAACTTGAAAAAATATCTTATTCAAAAAAATTTCGATATGTTCAACTGTACAAACATTAAAAAAAAATATTAGCACAGAACGGCGTACAATAATGATGAATTAATAAAATTAGCCATAAATTGTCGACTTGTTTACGAGTTAATCTGTTTGATTCGAATTTTTTTGACAAACTGTAATTCACGCCGTTCTGTGCTAATATTTTTTTTTAATGTTTGTACAGTTGAACATCTCGAAATTTTTTTGAATAAGATATTTTTTCAAGTTGAGGCACATAATTTGGGTATTGATTTCACTTCGTTATTAAGCCCCAAATTCTATTTTTTCAACCGTGGCCCTTTTTGGCACAGAACTTTGAGATTGATTTCACATCTTTATTAACACCAAAGTTCTATCTTTTCTCCCAATCTCTTCAACTTACGCACAGAAAGCCTTTTTTACTTCTCCGAAGTAGTTTTTTTGAGGATATATATTATACGCCTATAATATACATGCAGTAGGTATAGATAAACCATAGAACAGCTCAGAACTTATATACATAGCTGCAAAAGTATATATTATAATATGGTAGGTGATGCCTATACCAACTTGATAAATTGCTGATTCTACGTTTCAGCGTATTCAACAAGACATTCATAATATTAAGACTTGAAAATCTAGTGTATTGTTAATGTTTTGATAAAAAGATTAACCAAAAAAAAACATATTGTTTTATGAACCTAAACTTAACAAGTTTATCATTAAGATGCATACAATAAAATTACAATGTTTAAATATGTATACATATCACAGTATCACACGTAATAATGCAGTGTACCTATAACTCCCATTACAATAGTAAATATTAAACATCATTCACTGTTGAAAAACGTATCTTAGTGTCGTTCAAATTTTAAATTTATGGTTCACAAGAACAATACAATACCAAAGAATATTTAAAACAAACGGACGCGTTCAATCAAATAACTATTTAAAAACGAAAAAAATAACATATACCTACAAATATATTAATACTAAATAAAACCTAGGAAGCTCTAAAATTATATTAATATAATAGTAGGTATATACCTTTATTTTATACCTCGTTGTATACCCTGTTATTAATTGTTATACGTACCTACACTGCTATTATAATGCTGTGATAATATTTTATAGTGCACTGTGTATACAAATGAGCTAAAAAAAGTTTTTATTTATTATCTTAATTTAGATACGAATGTAATAGTATAATAATGTATGTTCATAAATCTAACGTGTCATACTACTCACCGGGGATACTAACATTGAGAAAGTCTTACTGTCAGTCGGCGCCGTTTTAAAAAAGGAGACAAATGTTAAAAACATTTTTAAAACGGAAATTAGTTTCGAATGAAATTAGCGATAAAAATAAAAAAATTAAAAAAATATGCAAATACTAATATTATACATAGGTACCTACTTTCTACAAGTATATAACTCATGTCGTCCAAATTAATTTAAATCGTATTATACCGAATAATATAATAATACATGTGTTTCAGCATTATTAAGATACGATTTATGCGTATACATAATATAAAAATGAAATCTTCGACCTATGATTTTGTGCATATAAATACACTAGCCTACGGGTATTATAACTAGAAAATGACAAATATTAGATGGCACAGTATAATGCTATGTATTAATTATTGACCAAGTTTTCGTTAACTACCTACGTCGAGAAATAATATCTTTGTTATTTGTTTACTACGTTAGGAAATAACATGTTTGTTAAACGAGAAAAAAATACCTAAGTAAACAGCAAAAGAACGGTAATATAATGCTGCGGTAAACACAATAATATGTGAGTGAAATGATTTTGTTCCGTTTTCGTATTTTACAATATATACATATAGCTATTTAGATAATATTATAAATTTATAATACAATCCATACCCTGGTATAAAAATAATATAATATTATAGGTATTGAGGTAATGAGGTATACCACGTGATGATCTATTTAAAATGTTTATATATACATTAAGCATGTGATTAATTTTTGAATTTCATACGATATATACATTAACCTGACTGCACATAGGTACTATACACGTCAGTCCGCCAGTAATAATATCCTTCTGACAAAAAATCGTACAATTTGTTTCTTGTACTCGGCTCGTATTATTATATACTACACATATAAATATTATAAGATATATTATTATTATTATTAGTTACACACAGTCCTTAAAATACGTGTATTATACCGACATATATGTACGTACGTGATATGATTTATTATGGTGGCATAATATATTTAAACGTTAGGCCGGAGTAGCATAGTTGGTACATAATATTATAATAGTAATAGTTATAATACATTAATACCTATATATACAACTACTACCGACTGATAATTATTGTTTTCATACACGGGTCGGCTATCTATTTTTTTTTCCTCTTTAAAAATAATTTCTCTAATAAGAAGTCGATCAATCTCGACAACATTATTATATTATGATTTTAATAACTATGATTATGCTGAAATCCGGTTAAACGATTCTCGATTTTACCGATTAAATTGTCATTAATTTTTTATTTGTACCTTCCGCGTCTGTAAACTGCACCAACGAAAAATAATGTAAAATGTTATTAAAACCGCTAAACGTCGAATAAATCGAAGAATAAATTAAATCGTGTCATCCGGTATTAAATTATCCAAAAGACGTTGGGCAATATATAGGTGTACATCCCGAAACCCTGTATAAATATTTTGACAAATATCCTACACTGCAGTATTTTATTATAAATGCATATAAAAAAACACTTTGCTAAACGTTTATTTCATATGATATAGGTCCATATAATATTATAACGATTAAAGGTTACAATGTAATAAATTAGCTGACCTGGCAAACATTTTATTGCCCGCAAAGATTTTTTTTTTTTTGGCAGTGGTTAAACCCAACTAAAACAAAAACCAATGGGAGTAGGTACCATCTGAACTTATATGTGAGTATGGCTTCAATAGTTTTTGTAGTTTCTGAGATTATGGTGTACATACAAACACACAATAATTTATATTTATATACTTATAAGTTATATTATATTATATAGGTAGGTGTAGAAGATAAAAATAATAATCGCCGGTGGAGAAGCAATTTCTTATAAGTGACACATAAAATAATACGTAAATAATAGGGTAAAAAAGAGTGAAATATCATAATATGATTATAGATAATAATTAGATATAGTAGATAATTACAAGTGTGTATAAAATTAAGTACCTAAGGAAACATTATGAACTCGAGCTCAGGCTTCGGGAGACAAATTTGTTCGCATTTTTACTGTATAATATTAATATTATATTATATTAATTTATTTATTTCTTGAAATAACAATACATCTATCTATCTATATCTACCTACGGGATAGTAATTTTATTAATCACGTTATACTTCTGTCTACGGTTCTAGTCAAATGGTTAATAACTGATTTAAATGGAGTTACTTTTAAAGTTAATATTATCTTTGAACATTGAAGCTAATCAACTTTAGGTGATATAACGATTTATATATTCCAGAACATTTTGATGTATAGACTTTGCTTGTTCGACAGTTCACCAACGATATAATATATTTTTATAATTGAAGAACTTCTATCGTTTACTTATTTGCTATATTATATTAATCCCTGAAAAGATGATTCGTCGCTATGCCATAAAAATATAAAATACATAAATAGCTATTCCTCATTCGGCCCATATATTATGTATATAGGGTTCGCATTAATAGACACAATATAATAATATAATACATGCACCTTATATAAATCATCTAAATATAATTTTGTATAGCTTTAAAAAGTGATATAAATCATAAACATGTAAATATAGTATTGTAGGTGTACCTACTGTTATACTATTGTTAGAGGCTATGAAATATTCAACTTTTTGTTATAATGAACTAATACACCTATTACCTAAACGAGAAAGAATCTTTGAAATAGTATCAAAATATATAGTGTGGGTGCTTCAACCCCCCTCCCTCCATAACTTTCCTCGTACGTACCCACAATCCACCCCTGATCATAATAAATGAAAATAATGATAATATAATAACATAGACATATAGTAACTACTAACTATTACTGTTGACAAGAATACGAGACGCCATATGTGAAATCTGACTGGATAGCGAGCAAATATTTGACATGGTATATGTGTATTTGTTCAAATGGTCTCAGCCCGCAGATAATCTCTTTTATTGTTTATATTTGTTTGGGGTGTATAGTCAACCGATTTAATATAGTGAGTCAAAAGTGCTTTCGAAATGAATATAGGTACCTACTGATGTTTATTGTTTGTCATCGATTATTCATAAGTCTGACAGACGTTCATTTCAACGTATTTCTTATCTATAATAATGTATATTATACGTACAAACAAACAACCCCGAAAAGTTTCGTAAGTGAGTATTGGCACTGACTTTTTGTCGGTTATTTATTACCAAACAATTATTTTAATAATAACATTACAATTTTAACAAATATTCGTATATCTCCTCCCTCTGCCAACTGAATTCAATTTGCTACCAGAAACCTCCCTCAAAGTGGATGATCAGAGCATTTTTTTTATTAGAAAAAGTGTCTTATGGCAAAAAAAAATTAAAAAAAAAACAACAGAACATCATTGTACAACTAATACGTTCTTCGCAGTGGTTATAACTTATAGTCAATAAGAATTAAGAATGATATAACAGCATTCTATTAAAATTTAATTTATTCCTTTTTTATGAATGTGAATGTGAATGCATTCTTTTGGAAAGCGAATGCATTATTGTTTCTTAAATTAATGTTCCAACCCCTACCTATAAGGTATTGAAATATACTCACAACGCTTATAATTTATAAGACATCGAAATATATTATATATATTATATATGTATATTATAATACATACCTATATAATAATATGCTATATTGCCTATATATTAGTATATATTACATTTATATATAAATATTAAATAAATAACATTAAACAAATAATGTTAAAAATTATTTACACATCATAATATTATGTATAGACGTAGGTATAGTGTATTATATATTTATTTATTTGTTTCACATACGTACACTAAATAATAATATGGTTGTTTATGAAATGTTTTCAAATATTTTCGACTATCAGCTAATAAAGTTTATAATATCTATTATTAAAAACTTGCTATTATAATTTGAAATGAATAAACGAAAGCATTATGTCATAGTTGAAAAGTGGAAGAGGTTGTGAGAAAAGCAAAAGGCTTTAATTATGATGGTAGGATTTTAGTAGAATTATATTGTATCCCAATTAAAAATCGGAATGATGCCTCTGCCCCCAGCTGATAGGTTAGGCCCCATGCTTTTCTTAAGTCCTGGATAGTGTCGGAGAGTACCTCACAGATTCGAACAGGGTTTTTTTCAATATTTAAAGAGCATACTACCAGAGTATAAAGAATAATATTATTACGTATTTATATTGAGACACTGTAGAGCAGGTTATAACGTATAAACATAATTTTTTGCACCTACTTCTGTCCACGGAATATATCAGTGCCGCCATCTGTCGAGTAAATTTTCTTTTTAAATTAGAAAAAAAAATGATATTTAATATTGAATTTATTCAAATTTTGATTATTGGAATTTTAAAACGTGCTTCAAAAACATATTTTAACATTCTTGTGATTTTGTGAACTACTTACGCCTGAAGGAATGTCCTGTACATATATACACTTCTGTTTTTAAAATTAGAACCCCCCTCCCCTTGACTGAATATTATGTAGTACATAATTTTTTTTCAACATATTGGTGTATAACTGATTCGAAAGTCGAACGAGTTTTAGTTATTAAAATGTTTATAAATATTAAGGATTAATTCATTATTAAGTCAGTAAAATGTACCTAATGTCGGATCTATAGTATTTATTATAGTTGTTCCATATATTATGTAAATCATAAAATTTATTAATAGACTGATATAAATTAAATAGCCACAGCCATATCTGCCAAACACATTACCATGAACCTATAACCCTTAGTACACTAAGTCAAATAACTCACTAGTAGGTAGTAAAAAAAAACTACTTGTTGTAATTTTGATTTTGATACGTACAAAATGTTCAAAAAAATTACCCGCTAAATAATTTACAACAGATAATGGGGGTTGTCATTTTAAAAACTGCAGAAGTTTGTATCCTCAGAGGGCAGGACACACTCTTTAAGTAGTACGAAAATTCTCAAAAATATGAACATATGGCCTTTAATAAATTGTAATATTTACAAATTCCAAAAATCAAATATATCTGCATAATTGAAGAAGAAAAAGTAGACGAGCGTGTCCGATGAATATAATATATATATATACCTATCTATTATATTATATAGTTGTAATGAGTTTTTGTTTAACAGGTTTGGCGCCATGAGACCCATTTTTGGTTCTCAACTATATTTTTATGATTGCCAACAATGATTTTACAATATTTGTTTTTATTGCCATGATATAAAAAATGTAAATATATTTTTCATTTTTTAGGTTAGGTTATTAAAAAAATAAAATTGTAATAATGATCTTAGGTTTTCGCTATTCTTATCAAAATATAGTGCCCAAACTGTAGATAACGAATTTAATGATAAGAAACCGATAAATGAGAACCAATTCTGGGTATCAATTAATAAAAACACAGTATTAGTGAGACCCAAATATGGTTCTCATGGCAATATAAAAAATTTCAGCGAGAACCAAAAATGGGTCTCATAGCAACATTGGAAGAAACTTTAAAAACGCACATGGCGCTCAACCTGTTAATATTATCATATGCATAATGACACAAACATGTGTGATACAAACCGTTTCATATGGATGTATATGACAGGTATATAGGTACGGACATTTTTAAACATTTTTTGTTGTCAAACAATGATACATATTTTAGTGATGAATGAAATTCATTGTCACATCGAATGTTATTTCAATGCATACGTTCCACGCGTGACGTCTGCGTATAAATGTATGCGGCCGAACAATAAATATTTTGCAAACAATAGTGCCGATAGCTGATAATAATTAAAACTACAGCGTAACTGTAAAACACCGCGGAGGTTAATATCAATTTATAATAATATAATATTATACGCGCACTCGCGCCATCGCAACAACAGCTCCTCTATTACTTGATCATATTATTAATCTGTTATTATATTATTTTATGCATATTTCTTACAAGCGTACCTTTAATATATTATTATATCAACGTGTTGCCGATGTTACAGTCTAATATTATTATTATTATTATTATTAGTTTTGTCTTAAAAACAATAGTCAGCGTTCCCGATAAGACTACATAGGTACCTTCCTCCGCAAGGACCGACGAACGAGTCGATATTGGTTATAGGTCGTTCGAATGTTGGAGGCATATTTTGCTTTCTTTTTCTGGTTCATAACAATATTATTATTGTGAAACTCTGTGTGAGCTTTAAATATGACTTATGCTACGTCGTATGATAAATGTGGAAGAATTCAATTAATTTTATTATTTTTAATTCAGTGCAATTGTTTTGATAATTTATTTATTTTTGTTTTACATTTTTTTCCAAAATAGGTTAGGAAATTTAAATTTGATCAAATATAACAGACAACTAACATTAAATACATATTATTATAGATAATGTTTCTATTCCATTTATTAAAAGTTTTTTGTTTTATGATATTGCCTTCAGGCGATACTTGAAGACGCCTACACGCATATTTTAATTTTAAATTATCAATTATTCTTTAATTCATATTATATAAGTACCTACCTAATAGATTATTTATGAACCATTACCATATTGTTAGTAGTAGAAAAAATTAAAACTTTAAAAGTTTAAAACTTACTCAGAGTTAATGCGACAGATAATCAAAATAAATCGTTAAAATTGGTTAGTATTTTTTTACTCTATAAGCAGCCTCAGCCACACTTTAACTTCTATATATTATAATGGATAAGGTCAAATTATGCACTTGATTTAAAAAAAGATAATGGTCAAACTGCGCTGAGGTAAAAACTGGTAAGGTCGACGAGCCCGGATTAGGGGGGTCCAGGGGAGGGGGGCACGGTTCCGGGGCCCATTGATTTTGGTTGTCCATATTTTAAATATATTTATCCCCAAAATATTTTATTTTTTTAATGCATTCAAAACAGTTTTCAACAAAATAAATTAATTTTAGTATATAGTAACTAATTATAAAATAAAAATGTTCTCAATTTTATATTACGAAACATTATGATGAAGTTTTTATAAAATGCGGGATTTGTGAACTACATTGTAAGCATATATGAAAGTCTTTATTGCTTATGATTGTACATGGTAATACAGTACAAATTATCCAATAATCATTCGTAATATTGTAGTGATACAATTTTTTGAAGTTGAAGTTGAAATGGGGCTCACTTGTGTGTATGGGTTTGATGATCGAACTGGACTCGGTAAAAAATAGGTAATGGATCGAAAAACTTTATTAGAGTTCAAAAATTTGTTTGAACAAAGCTATCATGAATGAATAGGACATGTTAAACATTTTGAAAACACTCGTTTTGTTTCCCACTTAAAACAGGCAATGGTTTCAATCAAATTATTTGGGGCCACAGTCACACTGGGGTTAACACGCATCGAATTAGGGCCATGATCCGACGATGATTATGTATAGGTATAGAAAGTATAATATTATATAAGAACAATAAAATTATGATAAAATATTACCTTCGATATTATAATATAAATTCTTGTAAGTGTGCGCGCGTTTAATATTATTATTTTCTATATGCTGTCGGTACGCGTCTCCAAAATTATTATATGTTAATATTGAAATATTAGCATTTGATTTAATAGAATTGATATTCGGCGCCACGCTGGCCTGTGTCGGTATTCGCCGAGGATAATTAAATAAACAACGTACCTATCTAGAATTTTATATAATATAGATTAAGTTTCTATTAAGTAGGTATAAATTATACTACTTGCATATATTATAATAATTTTTATAGAACGTTTTTGTCCTCGATATAAAGATAAATAAACTTATACAATTATTATTATTATTATACATAGCGTTATAGCTACATCATAACCGTACGATAATGTGTGTAGGTTGATATAGGTTTAAATATACACAAATTCTATCGTATATTATAATAGTACATAATAGTTTATAAAAGTTATTAACAGTATAGCAATAATAATATGTTTATATATAGATGAATATTACACGGAGAAACGTAACTGATCGATCAAAATGAATTTCGATATGACATTACAAATTCCATAAATTAACGATAGGTAGTAAATTTAGGACGGTTATGTGTTTATATTAGTTATGCCATTGGCTATATACGTCATACTATATAGGTAGGTACCGCTGTGCGAAGCTACGATATATAACTAAAATGTATATATTTTAATATCACATTCCATACATTATATTATTATATATTTTACATAAATTATACATAATAATATGTACCATAGGTAGGTATATCTTGTTATTGAATTAAATATTTTATATATAAGTAACGTTCATACCATTACAATATATATCTATATAAAGCAAGTACCACACACCACTACGCTGGAACAATATTATTGTATTATATATTTATATAGGACACTGTCAAAGGGCAGATTTATGGGGAGGCTGTTTGGTCAGTTGCCTATAGAGTGGCAAATTTATAGAGGCACCCCAATGGTAAAATCACAAATTTATCGTGACATTTATGATCTCAAATAAAACAAGAAAGATTTGAAATTCATTGGTACCTATATAGTTTTATCAAATGACAGTGAATCAAAAACTCGTTATATTTTGTAGGAGTCGTTAAATAAATAAATCAAGACGAAAATATTACTTTAATCTATTATGGTTTAATTTTTATATTACGCGAGTAGGTATGCTATAATATATAATTATGACATTTATTTTATTAATTGAATAGGAAAATTATTTTAGAAAATTGTAACTGTTAATTATGTGTTATTATTAATTGTATGATTCTACTTTCTTTTGAAACGTGCCAGTGATCAAAAAAAAAAAAAATTGGAGTGAGTGTGCCAAATACCTAGGTACGTGCCTAGGGGTGGAAAATATTTTAAATGCACTTCTGCAGGATACCGTATAATATTATTATAATATACCTATACGCATATCACGATAACTGTATATTATATTAAATATTTTAATGTCTAATATTAATGCCATACGATGGGATTAAACATTTTGCTCAACAACCAGCAATGGTCACAAGTAAGCACGTCATATTTTATTTGAAATTTAAATAATTTTTTTTACTTGTCTTTCTACCACATACAGTATTATATTAGAGTCAAGTTGATCGCTTATCTTATAAAAATATATAATCCTGAACCAGGCAACATTATAATCACAAGAAGAATCTACAGGTATTAAAAATGTTTTAAATGTTAGAACAAATGCTGATCTAAGTTATATTATCATCATATTATTATCTTGTAATTGTTGAGCTATAATAAATTCTTGGTTAAAAAAAAACAAATATACTGATAATAATACGAAAAATTTTAAAAATGGATGTTCTTAAAAAAATGTGATTCCTTATTAAGCCTGATTTCTGGACTCTTCGAGAATTGGACTATCATACTGCCAAACTACTGAGATTTTACTGTGAATTGTGATAGATAATAATATTGAAATAGTCTAAAAAAAAATTACTACAGATATTCTAGAAAAGAACACTAAGGAAGTTGCTTCACTGTATAGTATAGGTTTTGAGTATAGCTCACGCCATTGAGATAAATGTATTATATACAGGGTCACTTATTTAGGTCACTGTAGGGTGTAAATTGATATGTTTAATCATAAATCAATCTAGGTTCCTTATACGTAAAACGATGTTCTTTATTACAAAAGATATTCAATTTAAAAATATATTTATATTGTTAAGGGTAATTTATTTTTCTAATGATAATTAGGTATTGATTATAATTAGAAAATGAGGTTAACTAATTTTTTAAAAAACCTTGCACAAAATACATTACATATTATTATGCTATCTTAATAATCATATTATTATTATTATAGCTATAAGGTATTAATTGTTATTTTATACATATAGCCATATAGGTAATATTATTATAATTTATAATTTATAACTATAGTAATACTTACGTGCAGAAGTACCTATAGTAAGTACAATGATGGAAATACGAGGTATGTTCATGGTATTAAAAATAGCTTAAAAATATATTAGTCTAATCAAAGAAAATATCAGTGTATGTTTAGAAAATTATAATATTAGTAATGACAAAAAGTTTCAAGTATCGAGGTTGATATTTTTGGAATCTGAACAAAATAGCTAAAAGCCTAAAACCATTGGAGGTAAAATCCTACTATAGGAACTTTCGGCTTTCAACCCATCTCCCCCCTAATAGTAACAACTATAGATCAAAATATATTCTATACAAGAAACCACTATCGAAATCAGAACGAAACAAATTGTCTGCTCTGAATACATTGACGTGAATAAAAAAAAAATAAACACGCACACACACGCACGTTATTACAAAAAAAAAAAAACGTCTCTTTAACACAAATACGATATATTTTCCTCGGTCCACTTGGAACCTAAAAACATAACTACACGAGTACACGACAATAATATTCTGCACTGCGGAAATAAATAACCAGTTTGTCGAATTTAATCAACCATTTAAATAATATAATCTAAATATATTAATGTATATCAATAGAATATTAATCGACTTGATTGGCCGTAAAAAAAAAGGGTAAAATACTAGAATACATATAAATACATTATAAAAATATATAATCGCATAAGTGTCTGCTCTGAGCATTATAGGTTCGCAGCTGTTAAAAATTCTACAGTGTTATTCAACACGGAATGTTTAATTTAAATAGAATTTGAAAAAAAAAACGTTTGAAGTAAATAGTAATAATATAATATTATACTCATGTTACGCGTACAAATGTATTAATACCTATATACCTTTACGACGTATCTATACGTACCTACGCGACGTAAAAATATAATATAATGATTAAAAAAAAAAAATCTTATCGTATAATAAATCATACTAGTTTGGTGAAAACCACCAGCGGAATCGTTCCACGAAATACCTACAAGACGACGGCGACATCGAACGAAATCAAATTGATCGATATTATACCGAATTGAATTAATTTCCTTTTTTTCTTTTTTTTTTAACCGATAAACACGTTTTTGTGTCTAAATACCATCTGATAATAATTCTAATAAGAATGAGTAATAACAGCGACACCCCAGGCAACATAACAAGTACCTATATGGACACTTAAAAGGATGTCAGCGCACTATTTGTTTTCTCTCTCTGGCTCACACGTGACATAGACAAAACGCATTTGCACAGAATCGTTTTTTTCTATGTTTTTAAGTAATTTTAGAGTAAAATTTAAAAAAAGATGGAGAATAATTTATTTGAAGGAATAACATATCGATTTGCCTAAATATTGTCTCAAAACAATTTAAACATATTAATTTAAATTTACATTTTTTTGTTTGTTTTGAAAGTCGAATACAAATTCAAATAACAATAAAATATAAAATCTATCGTCAAACGCGTCATGAGTGACGTATAAAATAATATGTATTCAATAATAATAAAATATTATCAGTAGAAAAATTATATGAAACCGGCGACTTAAATTCGACTTGAGTAACAATGTAAAATTATTGTTGTTAAATCGCAAATAAATTAAATTTATATTTTGCAAATTGTAATATTGAGAAGGCATTAAAACTTGGAAAGTATAGGTAAAATCATTACCAGCATGTAAAATGTAAATAACAATGAATCAAATCGTCTGTATAATTCGCTTGACTCAAGTTACTTGACACAATATAATATAATTTGTCATTTATGTCTTATGATATTGACTTATGCATACAACAAATAACGAAAAATGTAAAAAGAGTGCACCGAAAGTTGCATTTAATACTCCCATGAAATAGAATTATAATAATAATATAAAAAATATTTTTAATTATTATTATAATAAAATTTATCATAATATTATTATTATCATGGTCCACACTTTAGAATATTATCGTTCCCGAGAAATGACCAGCGCTATCTGACGGATAAAAAATGTAAATCAAATTTCCTGTAGAATACAATACTATTGTATGTATATTAAAATTATTAATTGATCAATGGAATTTAAGTCGATGTTTAATTCATATTATAGAAAAACTGATCGAATTTCTGAAATCTATAGTACTTATAATATATAACCCTAATCCCTACTAATACATAAAGTCTGTCTGTAAATATTTTTATATTCTTTTTACTTTTTAGATTTAATACTTAAGGTTATAAACGTAAATAAATATTAAATTGCATTTATAAATTATTGTAGTAGCATACTAGCATAATATATAGATATTTTGTGACTTGTTCATGTTGATTTATATTATATTATTGTTATTTGCAGTATTATTTAAAGAAAACAAGTGTGAACTAATTTAAACTAATTAATAAGTGTTAATAATATAGTGTTTTATATTTTTTTTAATTCAATTAATTATACCCAATATAAGTTAGTTATAATCTATAATTATTATTTTTTAAATTACATTTTCATAAATGAAATTTAATTTAATAAAAACTTGCTTACTCTCGGTTAACATGATCGAAGACCGAGGTTTAAAATATCCTATATTATATTTTGTATTATTATTTAATATCTATGAGCTATACTTATGATCACAGTTAGTACCTACATTGTTGGTTATATACACTAGTCCATATGCTAAAATACTAGTAACTAGTGTATACTAAGGACTAACTAATTTGAAGCGTCCTATCCAGAATTCCAGGTAAAAGTTATTTATAAAGAAAATTATTTAATCTATCTACACTTTTTCCTATATCATTAAAATTATTATTGAATTTTCATTATTGTGTGTCATAACTATTTTGAGGTAGGTATTAAGTTTAAATTAATAACCATTAATATCTTAAGCTAGACAAAAAAAGAAGCCAATTTCCTAACTATTCATGTGAATAAGTCATAACTTTAGGTACGGCTGTTTAGATTATACTTTCATAATATTGGATATCAATAGTATTGAAAAATTCTATAAAAATTAATTTTTGTATTTCCAATGGCAATATATAATATGGTTTATTGAGGGGTTTGAGAGTAAAAACACCTATTATCATTATTGTAGAAGTTAATTTATGCCTGTATAACGGTCAATTGTTTATATTTTAATTACTAGGTACTCAATAATTCAAATTAAAAAAGTAAAATAACACAAGTTTTAGAGCTGAAGATTAAAATATTGGAAGTTAAAAATAAAATATTGAAAATTGACTCATGTACAGGACTAGATGAAATTCTTCTCTTCAATGTGTATGGTAAATTAATACGTTTTCAAACTATAATGTCACTCAGCAAGCTATATTATTAAAAATACTAAACTAAGTTTCAGTGTTTGACCTAAATTCACATTTGTAATTAGTGTGTAAAGTGCTGCGTTATTGACAGCAATTTCACATGAGGGAATTCACTCATATATATTTAATACACAGTCGCTCACACTAATCACTAATGAATTTAAAGACCGGATTTATATTCTCTTAAAATACATAAAATATGATGCTAATATTCTCTAAAAACCCTTCAAATATTCTCATTATATTCTCTCAAAAATTTAAAAAATATGCTAAAATATGCAAAAATAATCAAAAAACATCATTATATGCTTTAATATGCATTTATTTTTTAAAATTTTTTTCAACTATATTTTTATAGTGAGATATTAATTAGGTATTAAGAGTTGCGTATTATACCTAATGGAATAGTATTGCATTTTAGCAAGAGTAGGAATTTGGAATATAATATAAATATAACAGTATAATATTAAAACACAAAAACAAAATTTTGATATTTGAATATTTGATAAACTTATAAGTTGATCTTATCAGTAGATATACATAGATAAACCTTGATAATACTGCTTGTTTTATTTTTATCAAAATGAAAAAAATAAATAAATAAAATGTAAATTGTCAAAAAAAATTTTTCAGAGTACCGTAATATTAAAATTAAAAATAAATACAAATTTTTGCTCACAATTTACGAAATATTCCAGAATATGCTAAATGGGTTGAATATTACATGAACTCTTCTCTAATGTGAAATTGGCTGAAATGTAGTCACTTATACTGAATTCAACAACTGATGTGTCAAAGCACGATCAATTTGTTTTTGTGTATAAGTGTAGGTATTGTAAACAAAATTTGAGGATTTTTAATTTGAATAATTTTTCGATAATACATTTTCATCCCATTTCATCAAATCCCACTTGGCTGACAAAAAAAACCACCTGTATATGGATTGATAACAAATTCCATAATTTGGCCGAATAATATTTTTCTTAATACCACTTTTCCTAGGTTCTTACTCATCAGACTTTGGATGGGTAAGCACTACGTCCTGGGAACTAACCGTTAGAAAAACGTGCAAAGTAATGCACAGTAGGTATATTACTCACTGTATGTACCTATATTTTACTTTACATGGTTATTAAAAATTTAAATTACACCTATAAAACTTTTAGAGTGCCTATATTATTAAAATAAAAAACTGCACACTAGTGAAGCCGGAATATTCAGCATCGAAACAGACCATATCGTATACATATACTATTTTGTTTTGATCAAAGAATTAAAAAACCAGCAGCAACATTTTGAGCTTGGTATTTTAGTTCAAAAAGATGTAATCAAGCTCCAAAAAATAAGGATAAAATACAAAACGTTAGAAGAAAGATTAAAAACTGCAAAAGAGAGGTAAATAGTTATCAGTTATCATATATTCAACATGGGTAGTGGGTATATATATATTATATACATTTATTTCACCTGAGCCAATTTAAATATCTTACCGAAGTAATTGCATAGTGTTTGACCACAATACTCCACTGAAAATATTGAAATATTACCATATATAATATATGTATATCGCCCACAAGCAGTGCATATTTAAAATATATTCAGATTAATAGATTTAAAGCTATTATAGGTGATTGCTATTTTTGAAACCTGAACATTTAATATAAGGTTCACTTATTTTACTAAGCACCCACAAATGATATTAACAATTACATGGTTTTCGACAAAGATTTATTCAACCTACAGACATAATTTATTTACAGTACCTACATTAATTATTACTGGTCTATCATGTCAATAGAACCACAACAACAAAGGAACCGCCTGACAAATTTCTTCGTCTGGCGCCAAAATGAACGACGAGGGGACGTGTGTGTCTCGGACTTTCCGGTTTCCATATATCACTGGTGATCTGCTGAAACTTTAGGTTTGGCGTTGATCGCCACCCAATATCTGCAGCTGTCTCGCCAGCTAATTTTGGATGTATGCAGATGTTTGGCTCAGATACACAGAGCCTGCCGTCCAGAAAACCTTTGGAATCAAAATTTTTCGACGATTCTGGTTTCCGTACATCGCTGGTGACCTGCTGAAACTTTAGATTTGGCGTTGATCGCCACCCAATATCTGCAGCTGTCTCGCCAGCTAATTTTGGATGTATGCGGATGTTTGGCTCAGATACACAGAGCCTGCGGTCCAGAAAACCTTTGGAATCAAAATTTTTCGACGATTCCGGTTTCCGTACATCGCTGGTGAGTGGTGACCTGCTGAAACTTTAGATTTGGCGTTGATCGCCACCCAATATCTGTAGCTGTCTCGCCAGCTAATTTTGGATGTGTGGGAATGTTCGGCTCAGATACACAGAACCTGCCGTCCAGAAAACCCTCGGAATCACAATTTTTCGAAGGTTCCGGTCTTCGTATATCATTGGTACGGTTAAACTTGAGATTTGGCGTTGATCGCCATCCAATATCTGTCGATTTGGCTGAGGAATTTTCACACATCGCAGCCATGTTAGGCATAGATACACATCTATATGACATATTTATTTGAAAATATTATATAGGCACAATTAACGGAGAAGATTATACAGAAATACGTATAGGAATGAAATTTATCCGTAATGAACACAAGAAATGAATATTGACAAGTGGTAACTATGTGACACAGATATGAATTGTAGATTTTTGAAACATTCACGTACATGGCAACGATATTTTAGTTGTTTGTGTTGTTTTCTTAGAGCCAATATTAATAATGTTAATGAAGTTGAGAATTTCATAATGCTTTACCAAGAATTTTCGAAAACTAATTGGATTCGTGTTGGTCAGCTTGACAATCCATCAAGGTAAGTAAAAATAGTTCTCATTATTTGATTAATATTAATGTATAAGACATTTTTTTTTCAGAGTCATGTTTCATAAATATTTCGTATGCCAGCACAGTAAGGTGAAATTGAAGTGTGTCCGAATTTTTTTTTTTGTCTAATATTTATATATTTTCAATGATCGTGTAACCCCTACCTACCTCTGACTATGTAGGTAGACATGTTTGTATTATTTTTTACCTACCTTAATATATTTTGTTTACTTAATATTTGCATAACATTTTAAAAAGGTTGAATTAGTTAATATTTACACATAATTTATAATTTAATAAATTATAAATGTGTAAAAAAATATTATTTATACACCACTGCTGATGTAGGTAGTAATGTAGTGTACCTACAAATATAAAATTGAAAATAATAACAGGGCTTTTCAGTCATCAATGAACTAGACTACCAAACTAGACGTCCAAAATTGTTTTTGCACCATTCATGTGAAGTTACAACAATGTCTTTAATTGGATTTTTAAACCGTTAGCTTCATATAGTAGCTACCATTTCATATATTATTAAAATAATCATTGAACACTAGTTCAATTCGTTCCTCTAAAAATAGTTATGTCTTCATTATAAATACAATACATATAATATTAATGTTAGAGCATGAAATTTCAGTAAGGTACCTATACCTATTTTAATTAAGAATCTTATGTTTTAGTAAAAATAAAACATTTAAGTAAGATTGGTATTTTGTTTCTATATGTTAGGAAGAACCTAGACAATCTTTTTAGCTAACACAAAAGGTGTGTACTAGTACAATACACTTGGTCCAGTAAGAAATGTTCACTCTGAGGTAGGTATAGGTACCTACTAAAGTAAAAAATAAAAATAACTGTGTAGAGATCACATTCTACATTAATTTATTGAATTATAATAACATAATAATATTGTTTAATATTAGTTAGGTACCTTTTCCTACTAAATAGTTATTTTAATTTGTTTAAATTAAATAATATAATATAATATTTAAATTAATATTATATTATATTATTAAATTAAATTATTTGATAAATGATAAAAAAAAGCGGGCAATTTGAAATGGGCCAATGAGAATGTGGTATATATACCTCTGTGGCGTCCTGGGTTTCCTAATACGCTCCCCGGACCCCTCCGTCCACCCGGCGACAACATTGAATTGAAACTGTCGGCCGGTAGTTTCGATGAATCGGCGACCGTCGTCCAAATTCCCAAAATAATATTACTTCCATCAAAATAACTATTTATAGGTTTTAGATTTTGTGGCCTTCCTTAGTTCCTTCCATAATAATAAACAAAGAAAATAATAACAAAGAAATAATATATTATTTTCAATAACTTCTATATTTCTATATTTTACTTTTTATTTTTAATTAATATTATCTACAACTTTACAAGTAGCTGGTTTTTTTTAAGGGGAGTCTCAGTCTCTCCTGACGAGCCAGGCGGCTCGTCCCTAAAAATCTGAGACAGATACAAGTGGTACAACAAATATTTTTTTCGAAAATAGTTCGTGTAAGAATACGATTTAAAATCGCGGAAATTTTTATTCGCACACAAACAAAGCTTACACACACACCTCCGTGAAGTTGGCCCCCCGACTTTCACATAGAGACTCCAAACTAGTACCAATATTTAGCAACCTTTTAGCAACTTTGAGCAACCAAAGTTAAAAAATTTGCTAGGCAGGTAGTCATAATTAAAAAACCTTTAAGACGAAATATAATAAACAAATCAATACAGATATCAATACAGTAAGTTTTCACTTTTCCAGGTATCAGAAAAAAATGGAAAAACAGCTAATAAGAACTAGAAATTAATGAATATTTTGTTAATTCTGAGCACCTATGGAGTGACAAGCGGTGCGGGTCCAGCGTATACATTATAATATATATCATGAATATCACTTTATGTATAAATAACCGTAATAATATTGTGGTGATTGTACCATAGAGTAATATTACTCAGTGGATTTAAACGGCCATAAGAAAATGTAAAATAACAAAACTATGGAGGGTTTTTATGGTTTGAACCAGGGCTTGAAACCGGTAACCGATTTTTCCCGGTAACCGGTTACCATGAGTACTTTTTGGACTGGTATCCGCTTCCCGGTTCTCGAGTTTCAATTTTGAGAAGCGGTTATCAATTACCGGTAATCACGGAATTTGATAAAGGGGGAAATCTATAACGGTAACCGTTTATTTTTAGAACCGGTTAATTAATCGGAAGTATAAAATCTCAAACCAATTAACGTAAAAATAATTTTTTTTAATTATATTGAATATTCTAAATAGAAGAAAATAATATTTATAAAATACTAAAATAGATTATTTTAGAACTACTAAGTATTAAAATTTAAAATTACCAAAACAAGCGTGTTTGATTGCGGAATCGTATCGGCGCACTAACAAAAAATTCTCAGTAGTCAGTACCTATGATATAGGTACTGAATACTGATACAGTGATACGAATGGTAGAAACATCGACGAATGCGGGCTGATACATATATAATATAATATATATAATAGTATATAACTCTTGCATGTACGATATTGTACCAAGTACTAGGTAATAACTAATAGGTACCTTATAACTTATAATCAGGGACTGTTTTGATATTCATTATTTAATAATAAGTTAGTTACATTAGTTCGAAATAATAGTAATACTGAACAAAACTGTGTAGTACTATACTAAACATGTTAAGTTTGATGAAAAAAAATAGAGTAGGTATTAAAACAAAAAAAAAGGTGGGTAAGTGGATGTCGCTCTGCTGTACAGTAGGTTACAAGTGGGTCACTGTATAATGGATGCTATTAAATTTGAATTCAATGATACAATATCATTGTATAAGAAAAACGATTCTGAGCGAAGACGGTATGTCAGTCTAGGTTTAATACAAATTATATACATATCTATGGTATTAAAAAAAAAACTGACCTATAATAAATTCCAAATTAATCATATCACATTATCACAATATCCATTAGGTACTTATAACACGTTATACATCAACATCAACAACAAACCCTGATACTATCATATATATATAATAGTACACTTTAGAAGTTTCAAGTAGGTACCCACGAATAATATTATATAATCACAACAAAATAACTAGGTTTTTTAATATGTAATTTCGTCCAAATTTGAACATAAAATGACTATAAAAGTAAACTGTGATTGTATATTTTTTAGATTTTTCGGTAAGAGAATTAACTACTTACGTGGAATCTTGTTTTAAATTTTCAATCCTTAGCTATAAAAACTGAACATTTTATAATTTATTAATTACGATGATTAATAATTTTCGAGATTTTGAAAAATTCTATCAAAATTCGATGTTAAAATGCTTATAAAAAAAAATTGTGCCTATGTATTTTTAATATTTTTCAACTGATATTGTAACAATATATCAGGAGCCTTGTATTAAATTTTTACACTTTTTGGCCCAACAGATAAAACTTAATTGATATTTATAGAAAAAAAAAACTAAAAAAATTGAAAACTGAAAATGTCCGTAAACGGCTCAAAAAGTGTCAAAATATTTTCAAAATTGTAGGGTGTATAGGAAATGCTAATATAAACATTCAGTGAAATTTTCATGTATCTACAGTAATTCGTTTTTTAATTACAACAAAAAAAGTAAATTGCCACATGAGAAATCGAGTGAATATCCAATGTTGTAAAAATTTGAATTTCAAACGCTCATAAAAATTTAATTTGACTTTCCGGTAGAAATTTTTTTATTGATAAAGGTAGACAATCTTATGAGTAATCTTGTATTAGATTTTCAAATCTTAGATTTAAAAAGAAAAATTTTTACGAATTCTTAACTCAAAATAATTTGCTAATTTTCGTGATTTTTCCATATTTTGTCAATTTTTGAACTTTAAATGCTTATAAAAAAAAATGGTGACTAAGGATTTTTAATATTTTTCATCTGCCTTTGAAACAACATATTAGGAGCCTTCTATTAAATTTTCAAGCTTTCGCAACCAACAAATAAAATTTTATTGAAATTTTTAGAAAAAAAACTAAAAAAAAATGGAAAATGAAAATGTCCCTAAACAGTTCAAAATAAATCAAAATATTTTGAAAATGTTATCGTGTATAGAAAATGCAAATATAAACAACCAGTGAAAATTTCATGTATATACGTTCATTTGTTTTAGAGTTACACCAATAACCAAAATCGATTTTTTGGAAAATCAATTTTGCGTAAAAATTCCCGTTTTTCCTTAATTTTTATGTTGTTTTTCCCGGCGCTTGTGAAAACTACTGGGAAATTTAAATTTTGACCTCCCCAATGCACCAACGATATTCACTTTCCAATCGAAAAAGATACTGAAGTCGAAAATCGAAGCATTATTTCGACTACTTATCGTGTACACAGATACAAAAAAAATAAAAAAATAAAAAAATAAAAAAATAAAAAAACACACATCATTGTAAAATCAATACATTCATCGTTTCACTCAGAATCTAAAAAATGGTTTTGTGAGGTAACCGGTAATTTTGAAGATTTAAAACCGCTTCCAAATAGATAACCGGTAATCCCATTTCTTCAGGAGCGGTTTCAAGCCCTGGACTTTGAACTTTGAAATGATAAAGATGACAATAATAACAATTGTCATTTTACTTATTTTTGATTACGGGAACTTGTATTGTTGTACGATGTAAATGGTACCTATGAACTTACCTACCTATAGTGTGTGCATTTTAATATTTTAAGATCCAAGCCTAGCTCATAATTTAAATCATAATTATACACTGTATTTAGGACTTTTTTTTCTTAAGTGTTTTTTACCGCGTATCAAATTTGTGACAATTTTTTCAAACTTAAACTTTAAAACCCATTTTAACTTAGGAAGTTTAATAATTTGTATACATAATATGTACCTAATACCTATACATTTTTTACTTTAGGTAATTGGATGAAAAGTACATTACTGTTGGACCCCACAGTATCTGGGTGTCTAGGATGTATGCGTGTTCCTCAGTGTGTGCCGGATATGGCACAATACATCCTGCTCAATTGAATGGTTGTTTTTGTTCAAATTGTACTGAACCTCAACCAGAAACGTGTGACGTTTGTGGTGATTCAGTTGATGGTATCATCAGCATGTTTTTGAGTTAAATTTTGATGTATACATTTTAAAGTTATAAATGCAATATAATAAAAGCTCAAATTATTGTTTGGTGTATAATTTATGTTTTAAGATACAGGTGTATTCATGAAATTTTATCTTCCGCCAAATATATACCATAGTCCATTGGTCTAGAGATATTATAGCTATAAGCAGTGGTCACAGATATATAAAGTAATATTACTATATATATCTGTGGCAATGGTGTATTTAGGATTTTGACAATATTCCACACCATTATTTTTAACTTGCAATTCACTATGTCATGCGAGAAGTTCAAAAATAAATCATATAATGAACTTCGTTTTTTTGACAATCGGCAACCCCATTCGGTTTGTGTGGGGGCTACGGATGGTACCCGTTTTTTATGTGAGGCAGATAGATCGTCACAAAGAACCCTGGTGGACGGTGGTCACCCACCTGGGAGCCTGCTCGACCTCTGCTCACATTACTATATTAGTGACTGCGTCCAATCACCGCGATTCACCAGGTCACCATACAATGAACTATAATACCAACCCCGTTAAATGGTATATTATATGTTTATATTATATTTACCAGTTTAAATTCTTGCCAAATGTATTATATTATGTAATATCAACAAATTGTATACAATATTACAATCCTTAAAGCAATAGTACTGAGTAGTAAAATAAATAATGGTATATACTATATACAGATTAGTGTAAATTGAATCATTTGTTGGTCGTTGCCACAGCGATAAAATCAATTATTGAAGTAACTTGATCGTCATATTTAAAAGTTGATTTTGAAAGGATTTAATATAGATACTTGTATATTTTAGAAAATTAAGGTTTCGGAAATATATTAAAAATATATTGAACTAGGTACGTTATGTTATTTGGTATTAGCAAGACTTTAACAGTTAACCTAACTATTAATTAATCGTAGAAATTATAATAAACTAGGTATAATATCAATGGTTCATAGTCAAATACAATTTTATTGTTTAGAAAACCATGTAAACATTCAAATTAATAATTATGTATATTATTAAAAAGTATCTTTTTGTGACACTGTGACGGTATATATGAAAAAAAAAAATTAAATATGTCCATTTATGTACATTATTACCTAATAATCGTTAAGGATCAAATGTGTGCAGGTTATTAGGTATTTTTTCATTGCTCAACATTTAAAAAAAACCCAAAATATATAGATCAACTAAAAATTTGATATAGGTATAGATACAAATAGTATGTATTATAATAATTAAAAATATAAAATGTATCAAAAAAGGTTAAATGTAAGGATAGCTGAATCAAAAAACTTGAAATTTTACCCATAGACCATAAGTCATTTGATATTAGAAGTTCAAAAGTAATGAACATATAAAAATGAAAGGCACACATTTTTTTATAAGCATTTTAAACTCAAATGTTGACATAATCCATCATAATCGCGAACATTATCAAATTTTTTTCTATTTAAAAATGTATATAATGTTCAATTTTTATAGCTAATAACTAAAAGTCCCCCCAAGCCCCCTTCATTTCCGCTTATGCTCGTATACATTTTAAACATAATATAACAAGCCGGTTCTAAATTTTACTGGCAATTAGAGTGTGACCGTGGAGAAGTTTTAGATTTGAGACCAAAGCAGTAGCGACTAAAGCGACAGTAAAACTTGAAAAACATAAAACGGGGCATGAATAACGACGTTAAAAAAGTTTAAAAAAACTGACATAACCGTGGTACCGCTTACAGAACACAGACAAATTTATAACATTTTAATAACAATCTATAAACGCCTGTAAGTAACGTATAAATATCTATGAAAGCATGACAAATAGATGGCTAGGTACGTCAGAAAAAATACGAGACGTAGCCAAGGAACAATGTACATATGTATTCTTTATCTATGGACACGTAGTTCGGTTAACGCATCGCACCCTTGCCAACCATATAGTCGTAGGTCACCTCATTTCATTGGCCGTTAGTTGATGAACACCTGGGCGCTGGGGACCGTTCATTTTTGAATTTTTGGTGTCCGAAATTAAGTTCAATTTATTTTCAATATTTCACGAGATGTATCATATGTATATACTTATACTTTACAATCAATTCTAAATGCTAAGGCAGTGGCGCAACTGAGTAAAAAACTAGGAGGGGGAGGAGAAAAAATGTATAAACCAAAATCAAAACTCCTCCCCACCGTTTTAACAAAATATATATTTTGTTTTAAGTATAGATATTACGTACGTTACCGTCCTAATTATACTATGGTCTATGGCTAATTGTTTGTTTTTACACAAGTCTTAAAGGAAACTTGTTATGGTTTCGAAACAAATTGTAGGTATAGGTTGTAGGTACCACTAATGTTGATAAATATTATTTATTATGAACTATTGGAATACCTATCTGTTGTAGGTGATATTTAAAAAAAAAATTAACAAAAACGCCACTGTCGCCACAGCCCACTGGTTATAGTAATTACTAATTTGTATTATTATGTTAATAAAATCAATGGTAGCAGCCAGTAGGTATACTGTATACTTACTAGAAATTAATAGATATACCAGAATTCGTTGTTTCAGATTATAATATTATAATATATACCTCACTACATAAATACATGATTACCTAAAAAAAATCAATGTTTATTGTATTTGCCTATTGTTATTAAATAATATTAAAATTATAGGTACAAAATAACTAGATTTTTTTTAAACAAAATTTGTTCGACCCAAGATTTATAAAGGTTAGTTTACCTTTATAAATTCACTGTTATATGTTAGGTGTCGTGACTCGTGAGGGTATCTTCTGCAACGGATGCATGTTAGATTTGAATCTAATGATTTTGGATGTGTGAAAACTAAAATAATATACCTGCTTTGAAATGCTTGATTTCAAATTAAAATATTTTCAGGTCAATTCATGTCTAGTTTATGTATGTTACAGCCTACAGGTGAAATTCTTGGCGCTAACTGTCATATAAATATATAATATATCAGTATCGATGAGCAGTGTTATAGATGCGCCTTCGGATGGTTTAGTACACACAACACAAGTAAGAACCAGTTAAAAAATAGGTATTTTGTTTTATCAATAATTTTATATTTATAATATTAAATCATCATAAATCAATAATTCATGAATGTAGATTGTTTTAAAATTACAAATTTAATACGAGGGACGTCCAGAAAGTAAGGTTACAAAGGCTGTAATATAATTATATAATAATATAATAATATAATTACATTATTGTATTTAAACACAACAGTTTATGGTTTACAAATTGTATGTTAATTTATTGACTTAGTGTAGAAAAAATAATAAGCTATATAAACCATAGAGCATAGACCAGCGTTTCCAAACTTTTATAACCCCGGCACCCTTTGAAACCTTAAGGATCCACCTCTTAGGTTCCGCGGAACACGCTTCGGGAATCGCTGGTAAAGACTATGTCCACAAATGGTGTATAGATCTATGATGTTAACTGTTCAAACAATAAAACACTTGTATGTTTTAACAAAATTATGTGTACATAATTTAAAATTTAAATTATACAATTTATTTATTCTATGATGAAGTTTATAAAATGAGAGTTGTGACTTATACATCGTACTCCCATAGACGATAGTCTTAAATATTATATATGATTGACGTGTTAATATAGTAGGTGGTAACATAGAACAAAGTTATACTGTTTTATACAGTCGTAAAAATGTAGGGAGCCATCTAAGGTAATAAATAATAAATACATTTTAGGTTATACCATTGTGGCTCAATTGACAAGCTTATTACTAGTCGACATAATCTTGAATGCTTCTAATTTTAGTCAATTGCTTTTGGAGAATAGCGTTTTGCAGTCGAGTACAACATAATCAATCGAGTTAAGTCTCACACGACTTCTAGTCGATCGATCAAGATAATAGGCCGAATATATTTCTCCCTATAGGGGGGTACGAATCTTATGACTCCACGGGTAACTGTTTTCCCGTATGTAATCTAAGCAGTCCTTGTGACCATTCCACTCGGCGTACTTGCACGTCAAATCATTCCATTGGCACCCGTTTTCCCTCGCGTAAACCAGACAGTCCTTGTGACCCATCTTCGCGGCGTTGTTGCACGTCATCACGTCCCAAGGGCACCCGTTTTCCCTTGCGTAAATCAGACAGTCCATGTGACCACCGTACGCGGCGCTGCTGCACGTCCACTTATCCCACGGGCATCCGTTTTCCCGGGCATAAACCAGGCAGTCCAAATGTCCACCTGACGCGGCGTTGTAACATGTCGACTCGTCCCAGGGACATCCATTTTCTCGGGCGTAAACTAGGCAGTCCATGTGACCGTTCTCAGCGGCGTTGTTGCACGTCATCACGTCCCAAGGGCATCCGTTTTCCCGGGCGTAAACTAGGCAGTCCATGTGGCCGTTCCTCGCAGCGTACCTGCACGTCTCCTCGTCCCAAAAACATCCATTTTCCCTAGCGTACTTTAGACACTCCAGATACCCCAATCTCGCAGTCCGGTCACATGGCTTATCGAAGGGCACTCTGGACCATTCGTCCCAAGGGACGCCGATCTCGTGCGCGAGTTTCAGGCAATTTATGTGCCCGTGCGACGCTGCCTCTTTGCATATGTTTCTAAACCTCTCGTCGTCGGAGGAGGCCAACAGCGCCCTGCTGTACATTGTGTGCCTATCGTTGCCCTCGTTTCGGGTTTTTTCGATTTTTAACAATTCGAACAGCGACTCGCAACACGATCGCAAATCGACGTCCGGTACATCCAGCGAGTCGAACCTGTCACGGTCGATCTGGTTGCAAGCGTAGTACGCAGTTTTCAACAAGCTGGGTACTTGGTACGTTCTCTCGTTGTCCATCGTAGCCGTCCGCGCCGCAAACGTACAATAATAATTGCTTACACGCGTAAAGGAAACGATAACTCCGAATGGTCGCTCAAAACATTTATCAATAATTAACGATAGAACGATGAAGCGCCCGCGTTGACTATACGAATTGACAACTCGCGAGAAAAATGTATGTTCAATATTATAATAATATTACTGTCAATCGGCGTGTGACCGTGAACACGATTTAGATTTTAAGGCAGAGCAGTAGCGACTAAAGCGACAGTAGCCAGTAAAACGTGAAAAACGTTAAAAAATAAACCTGACATAACCGTGGTACCGCTTACAGAATACTGACAAATTTATAAAATTAACTACGCATAAATGTGTATGAAGCATGACGAAATAGATAGCTATTCAGCAAAAATACGAGACGTAAACACGTACACATAGGATAAGGAATGAGAAGTAGGTATGCTCAATGATCAGACTGCGCATATATTTTTAAGGGGCAATGTATAATTTATATAGGCAACCAACGATAAACATAAGGTGACGTCATGCGTATACATTTAATCTTTTTTGCACAAAGTAGTATGCACAAAAACACAAGGCGATGCACATGCGAACTAGGACGAAAACACGGTTCGAGTTCATCGTACTTCTTATGCACACTTACTTCATTATCTCTGGACACGTATTCCGGTTATCGCATCCCACCATTCCCAACCGTGGTCGTAGTTGGCCTCATTTCATTGGCCGTTATTGATGAACAACCTGTCCGCGGGGACCGCTCAATTTTTAAATTCTAAACTATTGTTCAATTTGTCTTCACAATTTCAAAAGATGTATCATGTATATTATACAATCAATGCCAAATGCTAAGGCAGTGGCATAACTCAGTACAAAACTAGAAGGGGGAGGAGAAATAATGTATTAACCAAAATCAAAACTCCTCCCCACCGTTTTAACACAATATATATTTTGTTCCATGTATAGTGTCGTACACCTATCTCTCGATAGTACACTAAATAATCGTTAACGATATTCACACTATATTAAATAACTTTATTGAACATAAACAAACACACAAAATACGAATCTCGATGGATCGCTTATACAAACTACGGGCCTCGTTCGAGGTACGTGGTTCTTACGTCCTTAAATATAAATATATAATTTTACAAATTGGTGCCTCAGCTCATTTGCTTAGTTGACCTAATATTATGAATATGAAACATTTAACTATTCAGCATAAAGTAAATATTGGCACATACAACATTCCCTTATGTTATTAAAAAAAATATGTCCCCATATTTTAAATTTAAAACTGTGCACTGTATAATGTGTTCAAAAATTAAGAAAAGGGAGAGAAAAAAATTTTTACAGTTTGCCATTTGTTATCCTAACAGAGCTTACAGTATACATATGTAAAGTAATATATGGTTTAACAAGTTTGAATATATAATATGAGATGTTTCGAAAAGAGGTTTAGGTGAATTTTTAACATTTTAGAAATTAATTGACTATGGTTAGGGAGGGGTGATTAGTGATTACAATATCGGCTTATAGGTGAACGCTACTTGCCTTATTAGTTATACATATTTTTGATATTTGGAGTGTGGAAAAGTAAATAGGAATTACATGTATATATTTTTGTGAGAAGAAGACTTTTAGGATAGGATAAAATTTATAATATTTCAAAATCTTCTATAGTTATTGTTGTGTCCAGAATTCTATTTTTTTTTTTGATTTGTCAATTTGTATATGATTTCTTCACGCTGACTGTCATCGGAAATTATTATATTTTGAATTTGATGCTGAATTTGTGTATCTTTCTCTTTTATCTTCTTGTTTGCGGTGTTCACATAACGATTATTTATTAGTTTTGTCTGTTGAACGGTTTTCGACATCATAAAGTAGGTAAGTGTATAATATTGTATATTTATTCTTTTTTTTCTGGAAAGATTTTGGTTAATGGGGGGGGGGGGGGGAAATAGGTATAGAAAAGAATACTAGACGGAGTAAAAAAAAAAATAGAATATTATTGATGCTGTTTGCTGAGTTTACTATTTCGTTCTCTTTCTTCGTTGTATTTTTTAGTTTGAATCCTTTTCTAGTGACACAAATATTGTTAATATTTAGTAGTCTTGGAGAAGTGTTGGTTGACCGTCGTGTATGCCTTTGTTTAGATACTAATTTCGTGTTAAAAAAATAAACTTTTTATTATATGATACATTATTTTTTTTTTTTGATATTTCATTGTTTACATTTTTGTGAAATTGATTTTGTAAGTAAAACCTCATCAGTAGGTTTTTTTTTATGGTGAGCTTTTACTTGGGTAATTTTTTTCATATAAAATATATTATCACCGTACCTCCCTAATTGTACTATAGTTTATGGCTAATTGTTGGTATTTACACAAGTCTTAAAGGAAACTTTTTATGGTTCGGAAACAAATTGTATGTTGGTTGTAGGTACCACCAATATTGATAAATATTATTAATTATGAAATACTTCAGAAGAGTTCTTTAATAAAAATATGCACTGTTGTAGTATCTGAGTGGTAGATGATATTTTTGAAAAAAATTGCAAGAGGGGCAGGTATTCCCCCACAATAACACCACTGGTTATAGTTATTAGTATTATTATTATTCATCAAATCAATGGTATCAGTCAGTAAGTATACTTACTATAAATTAATTTGTAGGTACCAGAATTCGTTGTTTCAGATTATAGATTCCTAATTACATAAATACATACATTTATTATAAGATTACCTACCTAAAGAAAATAAATGTTTAGTGTACTTGCCTATTGTTATTAAATAAAAATATTTAAATTATACAAAATAAATCTAGATTTTTTTATGAAAAAGAAAATTGTCTGACCACAGATTTAAAAAGGTGGACAGGTGGACGGTTTGATATCCTTATTATTAATAAATATATTTTATGATATTATTGTAATTAAAGTAGGTAGTTAATATAGGCAAATTATTGTTTGGTGTATAATTTATGTTTTAAGATACATGTGTATTCATGCAATTTTATCTTCCGCCAAAGATATACCATAGTCCATTGGTCTAGAGATATTATAGCTATAAGCAGTGGTCACAGATATATAAAGTAATATTACTATATATATCTGTGGCAGTGGTGTATTTAGGATTTTGACAATATTCCACACCATTATTTTTAACTTGCAATTCACTATGTCATGCGAGAAGTTCAAAAATAAATCATATAATGAACTTCGTTTTTTTGACAATCGGCAACACCATTCGGTTTGTGTGGGGGCTACGGTTGGTACCCGTTTTTTATGTGAGGCAGATAGCTCGTCACAAAGAACCCTGGTGGTCACCCATCTGGGAGCCTGCTCGACCTCTGCTCACATTACTATATTAGTGACTGCGTCCAATCACCGCGATTCACCAGGTCACCATACAATGAACTATAATACCAACCCCGTTAAATTGTATATTATATGTTTATATTATATTTACCAGTTTAAATTCTTGCCAAATGTATTATATTATGTAACATTTGACATATCAACAAATTGTATACAATATTACAATCCTTAAAGCAATAGTACTGAGTAGTAAAATAAATAATGGTATATACCAGGGGTGGCCAAACCGCGGCTCGCGTCATAGACTTTTACGACTGGCATCTCTATAATTTTAATATGAATTTATGTATTTGTGCGGGCCGGGAGCATAAAATATTAATACGCGCGCCCGGACACCAATAACTCACCTTACACCACTAACACCTAATTCCTGGAATTATGGAGAACAAGCTGGATGTGTAATGGTGTAATAGCTCGAACAGTAGTGGTCGGGATCGCCTAGCAATTACTGTCGGCTATGTAGTGCGTGTTGTGTAATTATGTGTAATTGTGTATAAATATGTGTATGTGTGTAGGTGTGTATACAATTAAACAAATAGGTAATAAAAAATGGTAACACGGTTTCTGATAGCTGAGTTGCTGTATAATACACAATAATAATAATAATAATACAAATATATAAAAATCACAGCAACACAGTAGGTATAAAAAATATGATAGTAAATAAATATATAATAATTAGTGCACGGCTATTATAGCCAGCAGCATAAACAATATAATAATATATTAGGTAATACACGCTCTTAGCCAAGCGGCATAAAATATAATAAATAATAAATAATAATGCACGACCCTTATGGCCGAACAGAATAAATTACAATAATATTAAACAGCCCTTCTGGCCCTATCGAAACAATATAATAAAATAATACGGCAAACTTTATGAGCTGCTATTGATAATAAATGATGTGGCCCTTATGGTCCAACAAATATATAAGGTGAATAATAGTTAAAATATATTAAATTAAGATGTGGCCCTTATGGCCAAACAGAATAAATATAAATTGACCAGCTATTTAAACTGTTAGCTTGTATGCAGGTATATAATATAAAAATGATATGTGGCCCTTCTGGCACGGTAGTATTATAATTATAAAATATCTAAGGCCCTTTTGGCATAACAACTAAATGTGTAATATTGTAAAATAATAATATAATAATAAAAACTCACAGTTTGTGGAGCGCAGTCTAGCTAGCTGGTCCCGTGCTAAATAAAAATACAATATGCCGTGGTACTCGGCGTAAAACAAATATAATAATAATAAGTGACGATTCACACACGTAAAAATACAATGAATATTGAGAAATGGACCAATATAATAATGATAATGCCCTTATGGCTCACAAATTCACAATAATAACACGGTATAATTTATTAAATATAAAAGGGTGGCGAATTGCGCTTATGACTCGATATTAGAACAAAAAAGACAACAACTATAATATTATTTTACACTTCGGTGTTTGTGGAACGACGAACGAAACAGGAAGATTCACGCCCGCCGTGCTAAATAAATATTCGCATAGACGGCGCGGCGGCGTGCGATAACGTTTAATCTACATATTATATAATTCACAAGACACATTCAACGATAATAATAATAAAACAATACAAATAGTGATATGTGAGTGTGTGTGTGTCCAGCTGTTCCCCGGTGACCGATGTCCTATATTCTTATTTTTCTTTAATTGGGTAGGTACTATGTTGCGTAATGCTTTTATGTTGCGGCGGCAACATTCTCCCCCCGTTGAAAGTCTTGGGTTTCAACCGGTACGATTTCCTTATCAGTCGGTAGCCTACATAGTTTGATAACTGGACGACGCATATGCGTCCCATTTGCTGTCCTTAGTGTGGCAACGCGTGCTACACCATCAGAACCAGGATGTAATTCAGTGACCAGGCCCAACTTCCACCTGGCTGGAGGCATACAATCATCCTTTATGATCACAACATCGCCCTTTGTTAGTGGTGCGCTCTTACTCGTCCACTTGCCACGAATTTGGATCTGTGGTAGATACTCTTTCGACCAACGCTTCCAAAAAGTTTGCATCAAGTTCTGCACAAGTTGCCATCTACGAAGGCCCTTGGGCTCTTCCTTGGATATGTCTGGCTCATCCGGTAACAGCATAGCCCCTCCAATTAAGAAGTGAGATGGGGTTAACACAGCCAAGTCGGAAGGGTCACTATTTAGAGGAGTCATCGGTCTCGAATTGAGACAAGCCTCGATTTGGCACAGCAGAGTTCGCATTTCTGTGTTCGTGAGTTTGTGATCAGATATCACTCTCTTCAGGTGGTATTTCATACTCTTCACGGCACTCTCCCATACACCGCCAAAATGCGGAGCAGAGGGTGGGTTGAAGTGCCACTCAATGCCTTCCTTTTCTAGGTCACCACTGGCTTTCTTCATCATTGCGACTAACTCCTTTTGAGTTCCAACAAAGTTTGTGCCGTTGTCACTGTATAGCTTTGCACATTTTCCTCTTCTCGCCATAAAACAACGCAATGTCGCCATAAACGACATACCTGAGAGATCGTCAGCCAATTCCAAATGGATGGCCTTTGTGGAAAAGCAAACAAATATTGCAATCCAAGCCTTCTTAGCAGCCACACGTCTCAAACCGCTCCGAATATATATAGGCCCCGCAAAATCTACGCCTGTTACAGTGAAAGGTCTGGTACACTGCACTCTATCTCTTGGGAGCGCTGCCATGATTGGTTGGCTGAAACGTGGCTGTGCCTTCGTGCATTTAACACAGCGCCATACCACTGACCTTGCGGTTACTCGGCCTAGCAGCGGCCAATATAGACGCCTGACTTCCGACAACAAGAGCTGAGGTCCTCCATGAAGAAGCTCCAGATGGTATTTTTCAAATATCATCCTGGTTACTTTATGAGCAGCAGGCAATACCACAGGATGTTTGTGTTCATCAGCCATATCTGAATTCTCGAGCCTTCCACCTACAAGTATTAAACCATCACGCAGGAAAGGGTTCAAGCTCCGCAGCTTGCTATTCCTTGGTACTTCGTGCCCCTTTTCTAGCGACAAGATCTCTTTGCCGAAGCACTCGGCTTGAACCATTCTTAGAATCGTTTTCCTCGCTTCGTTCAAGTCTGGTATTCTTAGGGATTGAGGGCCATTAATCATCTTACGCAGGTACCTCGTATATATCGTTAACCAAGCTACTCCTCGTAGCATATGATTCCAATCTGAGTAGTGTTTTAATATACTGTTCACTGGGTTGGTCACTGCAAGTACTAGTTTGACTTCACGCACTTCAGGCAGCTCTTCATCCACATGGTTTATCGGACTTCGGATCCAATCCTTTTCGTCCCTTTCTAACCAGGTAGGTCCATTCCACCACAACCTTGTCGCTAATAGCTCCCGTGGCCTTAAACCTCTTGAAGGGATATCCGCTGGGTTTTCCTGCGTGCCTATATGATTCCACTGCTTGACTTTTGTGACATCCAAGATTTGCGCTACTCGATTGGCAACATACGTTTTTAGCCGGCTGCTTTGGCTGTTCAACCATCCTAGGACTATGGTTGAATCCGTCCATAATTTGAACTCATGAATGTTGATTTGCCATGACTCAGCAACTCGTTGAGCCAGCTCAGCTAATAATAATGCACCGTTCAACTCAAGCCGTGGAATTGTGCTTCCCTTTAACGGAGCCACTCGTGTTTTTGCACATAGGAGCCTGGAATGCCACTTTCCGTCGCTGCTCTGGGAACGAATATAGATACAGGCCCCATACGCTTCCTCAGAGGCGTCACAAAACCCATGTACATCTATGATGCCGGTACGTCCGGGCATAGCCTTTCTGGGAATGGATATTTCTCGTAGTCGCTCAAGCTCATCATAGAATTGACTCCATCGTTGCTGAATGTCTATTGGGAGCCGTACATCCCAGTCTATCTTCATGGACCACAGCTGTTGTAGGAATATTTTTCCCTTGACTAAAACCGGTGACAGAAACCCGAGTGGGTCGAATATTCTGTTCAAGTCAGAGAGTATACCTCTTTTCGACAGTGCACCTGCGGTGGATCTTGCTGTGATGTCATATTGAAAATGGTCTGCGACTGGTTTCCACTGCAGCCCCAGTGACTTGACTGTGTCGTCATCTCCTATATTTAATACAAACAAGGGATCGTCAACAGGCTTGGACATGCTTCGCAGAACCAACTCGGAATTGGAACACCATTTCCTTAACGGCAACTTTGCTGAATCTAGCACTAAGCTAACATCTCTTTGTAATTGACAGCAATCATCTTCCGTATCAGCCCCCGTCATTAGATCGTCCATGTAGAAATCCTTGGAGATCACTTTTGCAGCTTTCGGGTATTCCTTCTGAACACTTTCTGCGAGTGCTATAAGACAATAGGTGGACAAGAATGAGGCAGGGGTCGTACCATACGTGACTGTTGTAAGCTGATATGAACGGAGTGATTCTTCGGGGCTGGATCTCCAGACAATTCTTTGTAGATCCCAGTCTTCTCTTCCCACCTTAATTTGCCGAAACATTTTTTCTATATCCGAAGTTAAGACAAATTGATGCTTGCGGAAGCGAACGAGTATTGAAAATAAATCTTGCTGAACAGTTGGACCACATCTCAATACATCATTAAGTGATACACCAGATGCACTCTTGGCCGAGGCATCGAAAACTACTCGGACCTTTGTTGTCAAGCTTGACGCCTTTGTTACCGAATGGTGTGGTAGATAAAAGTGATTCTGAGTCTGAATCGAATCTTCCAACACTTCAACCATATGTCCCAATTCAATATATTCGTTCATAAAACGTATGTACTCATCCTTTAGTAGCTTATCATTCTGCAATCTTTTCTCTACATTTAAGAACCGAGCGGTCGCCATAGGTAATGTTGCGCCTATTTCACTGATTGCCCGCTTGATGGGAAGTCGGACGACGAAACGTCCCTCTTCATCACGAGTCGTGTATTGCTTAAAATGTTGGACTGTTTCCTGCTCTTCTTGACTTCTGTTGTTCGCCTTCGATGTCCTTCCGTAGCTTGCATCCTCAATGCTACTGAGAACCTTCCAATCTTCCTCTATCGTTTGGCCCATTGAAATTGGTGTTGGTGAATGATGGTTAGAAAGTTCTCCTGTCACAAGCCATCCGAAGTTGCTCTCATATAGGGTTACTGAGCCTATGTTAAGTGGTATTTTTCTTGTTCCCAAAACATCGAAGAACGAACCACCTCCAATAAGCAGATCAATACCTTGAGGGTGGTGGAAGTCCGGGTCAGCTAGATATGTAGACACAAACTCTGGTATACCCCATCCATCTGCCGGCTCTGGGCAAGACGCTAACTCCCCTACGATATTAGGCAGTACATAGCAAGAAATCGTAATACTGAATTCACTCGTTCTTGATTCAATTTTCAATTCACTACACGACCTTGCTCTTAAGCGATTATCTCCAATACCACTTATTGGCAATGAAGACCTTTTGCATGATAGCTGTAGTAGGTTTGCGCATCTTTTTGAAACAAAGTTGACCTGGGAGCCGCTATCCAAAATGGCCCTGCACTGGCGATGTCCACCATATTTATCTTGCACCGTGACTAAAGCTGTTGCGAGAAACACATGTGCATTTCCCATGGTAATTTCTGCTGGTACTGGCGCTGATACTAGGATTCCGGAAATAGCCGGTGTTTGACCCTTATCCGGTTGTCCCCCTTGTTGCAGCTCTTTCTCTTCTGTTTTTTCCTTCCTTTCAAAGTGCAATAATGAATGATGGTTGCGGTTACACGTTCGACACCTGTAAGTGGATCTACAGGTATTTGCCATATGCCCCGGAGACAAACAATTGAAACATATTCCCTTTCCCTGTACAAATGCTAGGCGTGCATTTAGCGGGACTGCCTTGAACTCCTCACAGCTATATAGTTTATGCGGGTTAGTACAGTATTGACAGGAGGCTGTATCAGCAGATGCTACTAAAGCTCGCTTCGCTTCGGTTGAGGAGTGTTTGACACTGGTTCTCTTTGCTGGTTCCCCTCCCACATTAGTTTTTATATCTCTTTTTAGTCCAGAAGCTGCTTGTGAAGACTCAAAGGCTACACACCGACTAGATAAGAAATTCTCCAGATCACAGTACTTGGGAAGTTGAGTGTTTTGCTGCCTCAGTTGCCAGCCATGACTAGTGGCAGCATCCAAGCGGCTGACGATTATAGTCACTAGCCACGCATCCCAATGCTCCGTTGGCTGATTTAGCACTCTCAGTGCTGCAACATGGGCACTAACATGAGCATGTAATGCTTGCAGATCTTTAGCTGTCGGCTGTTCTACATATGGTGATTCCAGAAGGGAGCGAATGTGTGATTGAATGACAAGACTGCGATTGTCATACCGTTGTTTCAGACGTTCAATTGCAACTTCATAGTTCGCATCTGTCATTGGAATTGACTTGATGAGGTCTAACGCAGGGCCACTGATGCTTGACCGGAGATAGTAGAATTTTTGGGCTGGCGAAAATCCACCATCGTCGTGTATCATAGCACGGAAACAATCGAAAAAGGACTCCCAATCCTGGATATCGCCGTCAAATGTTGGTAACGTAATGGTGGGTAATTGAGCACGGCTGTGACCTGCTGACATATTAAAGGTTGAGTTGTGGCAACTGCTGTTGACACTCTTCTTAGCATTAACTATTTCTTGAATATTCGAACGAACATTGAAATAGTCAGATTCAAACTTATCGCGTTCTTCTTCTTCCTTGTCCAAATCATCGACAACAATTAATTCAAGTTGAGTTTGTATGTCGTCAAATTTTTGGTTTAGACGCGGCAGCTCTTCTTGGCGGAATTCTAACAGTGATATCGCATCAATTGATGGGTCGAATCTCTCAACAAAGTTTTTCATTCGTGTTAGAGCCGCTTTAATGATACCACGTTTTTTTTTGAGGTCCTTCACCTGGCCTAACATAACATCATCTAACCCCATGATTGCGATAAATAATTAACTTCAACGATGTTTATATTTAATAATTGAGACTAATGTGATTTCAATCTGACTAATAGACAAATTAATTACAAACAAAACCTATCTCAGCTGTCAAATTCAGAAATAATAAAACACAACAATATAAATAGAAAAAATCACGTCGAGGTCACCAAAATGTGCGGGCCGGGAGCATAAAATATTAATACGCGCGCCCGGACACCAATAACTCACCTTACACCACTAACACCTAATTCCTGGAATTATGGAGAACAAGCTGGATGTGTAATGGTGTAATAGCTCGAACAGTAGTGGTCGGGATCGCCTAGCAATTACTGTCGGCTATGTAGTGCGTGTTGTGTAATTATGTGTAATTGTGTATAAATATGTGTATGTGTGTAGGTGTGTATACAATTAAACAAATAGGTAATAAAAAATGGTAACACGGTTTCTGATAGCTGAGTTGCTGTATAATACACAATAATAATAATAATAATACAAATATATAAAAATCACAGCAACACAGTAGGTATAAAAAATATGATAGTAAATAAATATATAATAATTAGTGCACGGCTATTATAGCCAGCAGCATAAACAATATAATAATATATTAGGTAATACACGCTCTTAGCCAAGCGGCATAAAATATAATAAATAATAAATAATAATGCACGACCCTTATGGCCGAACAGAATAAATTACAATAATATTAAACAGCCCTTCTGGCCCTATCGAAACAATATAATAAAATAATACGGCAAACTTTATGAGCTGCTATTGATAATAAATGATGTGGCCCTTATGGTCCAACAAATATATAAGGTGAATAATAGTTAAAATATATTAAATTAAGATGTGGCCCTTATGGCCAAACAGAATAAATATAAATTGACCAGCTATTTAAACTGTTAGCTTGTATGCAGGTATATAATATAAAAATGATATGTGGCCCTTCTGGCACGGTAGTATTATAATTATAAAATATCTAAGGCCCTTTTGGCATAACAACTAAATGGTAATATTGTAAAATAATAATATAATAATAAAAACTCACAGTTTGTGGAGCGCAGTCTAGCTAGCTGGTCCCGTGCTAAATAAAAATACAATATGCCGTGGTACTCGGCGTAAAACAAATATAATAATAATAAGTGACGATTCACACACGTAAAAATACAATGAATATTGAGAAATGGACCAATATAATAATGATAATGCCCTTATGGCTCACAAATTCACAATAATAACACGGTATAATTTATTAAATATAAAAGGGTGGCGAATTGCGCTTATGACTCGATATTAGAACAAAAAAGACAACAACTATAATATTATTTTACACTTCGGTGTTTGTGGAACGACGAACGAAACAGGAAGATTCACGCCCGCCGTGCTAAATAAATATTCGCATAGACGGCGCGGCGGCGTGCGATAACGTTTAATCTACATATTATATAATTCACAAGACACATTCAACGATAATAATAATAAAACAATACAAATAGTGATATGTGAGTGTGTGTGTGTCCAGCTGTTCCCCGGTGACCGATGTCCTATATTCTTATTTTTCTTTAATTGGGTAGGTACTATGTTGCGTAATGCTTTTATGTTGCGGCGGCAACAGTATTTGAAAAAGTATAATATTTTATTAAATTAAATTAAATTATTAAATTCCAGTGTATAGAAAAAAATTTGTAAAAATAAAGTATTCTAAAGTATTGTTATCTTATTCTTCACATTTTATTAAATACCATACCTTAACTTATCTTATTTACAATAATACAATATCTGATATATATATATATATAAATTATATAATAATATGACCTTTTTTTTACATTTTGGCTCTTCCATATTTATTAATATATTTGGTGGCTCGCAAGTCATTTCTCGCTGGCCACCCCTGGTATATACTATATACAGATTAGTGTAAATTGAATCATTTGTTGGTCGTTGCCACAGCGATAAAATCAATTATTGAAGTGACTTGATCGTCATATTTAAAAGTTGATTTTGAAAGGATTTAATATAGATACTTGTATATTTTAGAAAATTAAGGTTTCGGAAATATAGTAAAAATATATTGAACTAGGTACGTTATGTTATTTGGTATTAGCAAGACTTAAACAGTTAACCTAACTATTAATTAATCATAGAAATTATAATAAACTAGGTATAATACCAATGGATCATAGTCAAATACAATTTTATTGTTTAGAAAACCATGTAAACATTCAAATTAATAATTATGTTTATTATTAAAACGTATCTACGTGTGACACTGTGACGGTATATATGAAAAAAAAAGAAAATTAAATATGTCCATTTATGTACATTATTACCTAATAATCGTTAGGGATCAAATGTGTGCAGGTTATTAGGTATTTTTTCATTGCTCAACATTTAAAAAAAACCCAAATTATATAGATCAACTAAAAATTTGATATAGGTATAGATACAAATAGTATGTATTATAATAATTAAAAATATAAAATGTATCAAAAAAGGTTAAATGTAAGGATAGCTGAATCAAAAAACTTGAAATTTTACCCATAGACCATAAGTCATTTGATATTAGAAGTTCAAAAGTAATGAACACATAAAAATGAAAGGCACAAATTTTTTTATAAGCATTTTAAACTCAAATTTTGACATAATCCATCATAATCGCGAACATTATCAAATTATTTTCTATTTAAAAATGTATATAATGTTCAATTTTTATAGCTAATAACTAAAAGTCCCCCCAAGCCCCCTTCATTTCCGCTTATGCTCGTATACATTTTAAACATAATAATTTTTAAAAATTCTGAATTACAAAAAAAAGAAATGCATGGGACTCTTATCAATAAGATATATGTATAAATACATAATTTAAAATTTAAATTATACAATCCATTTATTCTATGATGAAGTTTATAAAATGAGAGTTGTGACTTATACATCGTACTCCTATAGACGATAGTCTTAAATATTATATATGATTGACGTGTTAATATAGTACGTGGTAACATAGAACAAAATTATACTGTTTTATACAGTCGTAAAAATGTAAGAAGCCAACTAAGGTAATAAATAATAAATACATTTTAGGTTATACCATTATTGTGGCTCAATTGACAAGCTTATTACTAATCGACATAATCTCGAATGCTTCTAATTTTAGTCAATTGCTTTTGGAGAATAGCGTTTTGCAGTCGAGTACGACATAATCAATCGAGTTAAGTCTCACACGACTTCTAGTCGATCGATCAAGATAATAGGCCGAATATATTTCTCCCTATAGGGGGGTACGAATCTTATGACTGTTTTCCCGTATGTAATCTAAGCAGTCCTTGTGATCATTCCACGCAGCGTACTTGCACGTCAAATCATTCCATTGGCACCCGTTTTCCATCGCGTAAACCAGACAGTCCTTGTGACCCCTCTTCGCGGCGTTGTTGCACGTCATCACGTCCCAAGGGCACCCGTTTTCCCTTGCGTAAATCAGACAGTCCATGTGACCACCGTACGCGGCGCTGCTGCACGTCCACTTATCCCACGGGCATCCGTTTTCCCGGGCATAAACCAGGCAGTCCAAATGTCCACCAGATGCGGCGTTGTAACATGTCGACTCGTCCCAGGGACATCCATTTTCCCGGGCGTAAACTAGGCAGTCCATGTGACCATTCTCAGCGGCGTTTCTGCACGTCATCACGTCCCAAGGACATCCGTTTTCCCGGGCGTAAACTAGGCAGTCCATGTGACCGTTCTCAGCGGCGCTGCTGCACGTCTGCTCGTCCCAAGGGCATCCGTTTTCCCGGGCGTAAACTAGGCAGTCCATGTGACCGTTCTCAGCGGCGCTGCTGCACGTCTTCTCGTCCCAAGGGCATCCGTTTTCCCGGGCGTAAACTAGGCAGTCCATGTGACCGTTCTCGGCGGCGCTGCTGCACGTCTCCTCGTCCCAAAAACATCCATTTTCCCTAGCGTACTTTAGACACTCCAGATACCCCAATCTCGCAGTCCGGTCACATGGCTTATCGAAGGCCACTCTGGACCATACATCCCAAGGGAGGCCGATTTCGCGAGCGAGTTTCAGGCAATTTATGTGCCCGTGCGACTCTGCCTCCTCGCATGTTTTATATAATATCTTGTCAGTGAATGCAAAATGGGACCTGATGATCATGGTGCGCCTATCGCTGTCCTCATTTTGGGATTTTGGGATTTTTAATATTTCGAACAGCGACTCGCAACACGATCGCAAATCGACGTCCGGTACATCCAGCGAGTCGTACCTATCACGCTCGATCTGGTTGCAAGCGTAGTACGCAGTTTTCAACAAGCTAGGTACTTGGTAAGTTCTCGCGTTGTCCATCGTAGCCATCCGCCCCAAACGTACAATCAATTGCTTACACGAGAACAGGAAACGATAACTCCAAATGGTTGCTCAAAACATTTATCAATAATTAACGATATAACGATGAAACGCCCGCGTTGACTTTACGAATTAACAACTCTCGGGAAAAAATTATGTTCAATATTATATAAATATTACTGGCAATCGGCCTGCGATCGTGAACACGTTTTAGATTTGACACCAAAGCAGTAACGACTAAAGCGACAGTAAAACGTGAAAAACGTAAGACGGGGCACGAAGAACGACGTTGAAAAAAGTTCAAAAAACGGGACATAACCGTGGTACCGCTTACAGAATACTGACAAATGTATAAAACTTTAAGTACAATCTACAAATACTCTTGTAGTTAACTACGTATAAATGTGTATGAAAACATGACGATAGCTATTTTAGCTATTTTTGCTATTTTAGCAACAAAACGAGACGTAAACACGTACATTCTTATCTCTGAACACGCACGGAGAAAACAAAAATAGTAAGATTGACTGTACATTATAATTGCTATAGGAATAACTATAAGGGTGGTCATATTTACTAAAATATCATAGTCATAATAAGTAAATCGTTTAAATTATTTCATCTATTCAATAGTTATATCTACTATAGTTTGTTCAACAATTTTATTATAGTAATTTTTTTTTCCGTGAAAACTATTATCTATGCTCTCATTTTAAAAAACTTCATCATAGAATAAATGGTTGTATTATTTGAATTACGAACACATAATTTACATTGTTAGAACATACAATAGTGTTTTGTTGTTAGAACAGTTTACATCATAGATCTGTACACCATGTAGTGTAGGTATAGTCTATACCAGTGATTCCCAAAGCGTGTTCCGCGGAACCTAAGGGGTGGAACCTTAAGGTTTCAAAGGGTGCCGTGGTCATAAAAGTTTGGGAACTGCTAGTAGCTAGTTTATACTCTAGATTTATATAGCTTATTATTTTTTTTACGGTAAGTCAATAAAGTAACATACGTTTTGTAAACCATAAACTATAGTTTACAGTGGTTATGTTTAAATACAATAATTTAATTATATTATTAAATTTGTGATTTTAAAACAATCTACATTCATGAATTATTGATGTATGATGATTTCATATTATATTAATATAAAATTATTAATAAAACAAAATACCTATTTTTAACACTGGTTCTTACTTGTGTTGTGTGTACTAAACCATCCGAAGGAGCATCTATAACACTTCCCATCGATACTGACATATTATATGACAGTTTAGTGTCAAGAATTTCACCTGTTACATACTTAAACGAGACATGAATTTCCCTGAAAATATTTTAATTTGAAATCGAGTAGGAATACCAAATTTGCCCCCCATTTTTTTTGAATATGTTCTATCCAACGATAGAAGTTAAAAGTTCACATGGCGTGTAACTGTACATTTATAAAACGTTCAACTTTTATAGCTAAGGATTGAACATTTTAAACAAGAAGGATTCTTATAAATGTAGTTCATATTGTAACCAAAAAACTTATTTATAACCACAGTTTTTTTTTTGTAGATATTATATAGTTCCAAATTTGGTCAAAATTAGATATTTAAACGAAGCATTACTATTTTAGTTATCTTGTTGTAGTTTAAAAATATTATTTGTGTGTACTTGAAACTTTTAAAGCAGGTATATAATTATATTTTATACAAACAATGACATTTTCAAAAGCATTTTTGTTTCAGAAAAAAATAAAAATGAATTTAACTTTTACCTACTGTAAGTAATAGATAATAGTAAAATAAACTATTTTAATCACAATAATATCATAAAATATATTTAGTAATAAAGGAAGCCAGACCGTCCACCTGCCCACGCCCACCTCTTTAAATCTGTGGTCAGAGAATTTTTTTTTCATAAAAAATCTATATTTATTTTGTATAGGTAATTTTAATATTATATAATAACAATAGGCAAGTACACTAAACATTGATTTTCTTTAGGTACCCAGGTAATCATATATATTTATGTATTTATGTAATTAGGTTAGTATATATCATGTTATATAATATTATAATCTGAAACAATGAATTCTGGTACCAATTAATTTTTAGTAGGTATACTGACTGCTACCATTGATTTTATAAATTATAATATTAATTACTAAAACCAGTGGTGCACTATATTATATTATATGATTAACATATTAATATAGTACCTACTTGGTACCTATTGTTGGTAATTGTATAATTTTATACAGTCGTAAAAATGTATAAGGAAACAATTTTTTAAGTTAAATTTAAAAAGGGGCTCACTTTGATAACAAATAGAAAATAAATGATAATAAAATATCAATTTTAAGTTATACCATTGTGGTTCATTCGACAAGCTATTATTACTAGTCAACATAATCTCGAGTGCGACTAATTTTAGTCGAATGCTTTTGGAAATAGCGTTTTTCAGTCAACTTTCTACATAATCAATCGAGTTTAGTCGCACACGACTTCTAGTCGATCGATCAAGAGAATAGGGACTCATAGTCGTAGAGTGATGATTTTTTTTGGGGGGTGTTATCCCCTTTTTTTTGGTATGAACGACGCTGCTGCAACTTCTTGCGAATTACTTCGCATAAGGGCTATATAATAATGATTCAGGCACAGAAAATAATATATTCTACAAAATATATAACTAAGGAAAATATTGTAAAGGAACAAAATATAAAAAGAAGGACTAAAGAATCTTTAGCAATACAGTTCTTCATATAATTAGCATTTTTTATTTAAAATTTTAATTATCAAATAAAATATTTTTCCAACATCAAAATGAATAATGGAAAATGTTTTCAGTTCTCACCAGTGGCGCAGCGTGGATTTCAGTTTAGCGTATGCGTTGAAATAGTAAGTTAATGGAATCGTTGGGGGCTATTCTGTTTTTAAAATGTTACTTTAAAAATACAAAGTTTTACTTATTCATTAATATATATTACATTACCTAGTACATAACAAAATATTATATTTAATAAATAAAAAATAAATCACTTTTTAAAAATGAATGCACGACGCACGTTATAACCTATAATGGACTGTCAACTATATAATTTTTTCAAACTGGCCACACATTTTTTTGTTTCTTAAAAGAAACGGTGGTGGCGAAATGTCCGGCGGCGAAACGTCCGGCGGCGAATCGGTCGGCGGCGAAACGGTGGCGGCGAAATGTCCTAGACCCGAAACAAATTTGAAACAAATTTATAACCTACTTAGCAACGAATCCGAACAATAGAAAAAAAGTTGCAAATGCAACAACATCCGAGCCCTACTTATTACCTATACAGTGGAATTATGTATAATAATATTAACTTATCAGGTGGCACCGTCGGGAGCCTTTCTATTCTTATTCTTTATCCTTAACGTCATTGTAAAACTGTGATGTAGTCTGTACTTTATAGATAAAGAAAAATTGAAATTTACTTCATGGATTAAATACACTTTTGTGAGGGCAAACTCCAATTTCAATATAAACTATGAGGTACGAACAATTTTTATTTTAGCCTCTGGTGCTTACAAAACCCTACGAATTACTTACAAATGTTTGATAAAATGTGGAGCAAACATTTACGCATTGTGCGGCCAACTTCATGGCCCTTAGTGTAGGTACTGTACCGTATTGTATTTTGAAAGTAAACTGACCACACCCATTTTCATATTATATTATTATTACCTTACACATTATTATGATATTTTTCCTAGGGTCGGCGATTTTTAGTCCGCAATTCACAGTTCGTATATTATAATTCAGTGCATATATTATACAGTAAAATTATACAAAATAATTAAAGACCTGATTTTTGTGTGCAGCTAACGCCTAAAAACCGTGCAATTAAAATGCTAAAATGTGCAAAATTATGCAAAAATAATTTTTTATTAGGAATTATGTAACAATTTTTTCATTATGGGCACTTCAAATTTTATTTTATTCTAAAGGTTTTCATTTAATTTCGATAACAGTGTCTGATTAATGATTATCCACGCGATTTATCGATAACGGCTAAACGTACAGGGATAAACTTGATTTTAATTAAAGTTGTATATAGTTTTAAAATATTGTATTAGGGATTTTTATCAAACACTGATTTATACTTTTTCATAGAGTATTAATTGTCTGTCCCTTTTCATTCTCAATTTTCTTGGGTCCATCTCTTCTTTCTGTTTAAACTACATCTATTTGATAATTTAAGTAGAATTTTTGTTTTTCGAGTTTTGTAATTTAGTTTGGCAACTGGTACAATCAATGTGATCGAAAAAATGATAAATCAGATATAATAGATGTAGTAATTTTCCGTTAACCGATTTTAACCGATTTTGCGAAACATTTCCCGGTTTTAATTATTTTTTTATTTCTCGACGCTTTTGAACACTAATGGGAATATTTTGACCTTCCAAATGCATCAAACATTCACTTATTCCCATCAAACACGATACTGAAGTGGAAAATGAACCATTATATTTTAAACTACTTATCGTATACACAGACACACACAAAAAAAAACACACATCATTGTAAAATCAATACTAATCTAAAATAAAAATGGGTTCGTTACATCAAAATAATTTAAAAAAAAAACATCTATATAGTATATAGAGTATGGTAGATGAGTATAAAATGGTGACCATATTCGCCCCGGTTTCGTGCCCCTGTCGACTCTCGACTGCAGTTTTCCCCCGGGGAATAACCGGTCTTCAGAAAGTAGACTAAAATTTAACTGAAATCAAATATATATTCTTGGAGGTGGCCATGGAACAGTTGATCAACTGAGTGCTAGACATTTTCATTTGATAATTTCAAGTATACTTATCATTTGGGCACACGCGAGTGAATGTTATAATAGTAATTATGGTTAACAAAATTGTACCTAATATTATTTATTTCAATTATTTGTTTGAAAATAAATTATTATTCGAATAAATATAGGCACCTATCTGACTGTATAGAATCACTAAGGTACTTCCATATACTTGACGACGTATATTTTTTTATAAAATCTGTTCACTTCACAACAAACTTACTTAGTCATACGCTCGCTTGAATTGTTGATACGTTTATATCAATCGTGTAATATAATATACAATCGTCAAATCAAATGTCTCTAACGCTCTTCGGTATCGTGGTTAGAGTTCTAATGATATTGGTACTGCTGAAATTAAGAACCATCATCAGATGGAAGGCAATTATCGATGATTGGATTCAGCGGAACACGACTACAGTTCGGTGTCTATTTACTGTCTTATACCTAGCATTAAATTTAAAGGTGTCGGTGCCGGTCACTTATTAAGGAGTAAAATTTAGGCAATTAATTGACATGTTGTTTCGACCTTGCGCGGAACGTGCATGTGTGTGAGAATGTAAATCGATATAAGTGTGAGTGAGCTATAATTACATTCGCTGATAAATATATGTACGCACATCCACAAGTCAGTGCAAGACTGCGATGACTATTGCCGAAGCACTATATTTTACACACGGTGCATGTTCTGTTAGATAGAACTTGGGTTGACACGCTACCGCGTGTCTAGATAATACTCCTAGAATAGGAGAAGGTGAATATAATTAGGAGTTAGGAAGTTTAATAATTTGTATATTTAATATATGTACCTAATACCTATACATTTTTTACTTTAGGTAATTGGATGAAAAGTACATTACTGTTGGACCCCACAGTATCTGGGATGTATGCGTGTTCCTCAGTGTGTACCGGATATCCGATATGGTACAATACATCCTGCTCAATTGTGGCCATTTTTGGTGTTGTTCAAATTGTATTGAACCTCAACCAGAAACGTGTGACGTTTGTGCCTTGTGGTGATTCAGTTGATGGTATCATCAGCATGTTTTTGAGTTAAATTTTGATGTATACATTTTAAAGTTATAAATGCAATATAATAAAAGCTCAAATTATTGTTTGATGTATAATTTACGTTTTAGGATACAGGTGTATTCATGAAATTTTATCTTCCGCCCAAGATATACCATAGTCCATTGGTCTAGAGATATTATAGCTATAAGCAGTGGTCACAGATATATAAAGTAATATTACTATATATATCTGTGGCAGTGGTGTATTTAGGATTTTGCTGCCCTGGGTATACCTTTTTTTTATTCTCTCCCCCCAGTTTTATAGTGGACATTTTTCTTACACATAAAAAACCTATTTGTAAAACACAATATTGTAAAATCATTGCCTTCGTCGCTCCGCTCAGAATCTAATAATATTGCAGTGGTGGATTTGAGGGGGGTGACATTGCGATTACCCCCCCCCCCTAGGGATTTTTTTTTTACTTGAATTACAGCGCCGTATGATATAATGACTATGAAATTAATAAGTTATAACTATAACTTCAAACTTAATAAATGATACAAAAAAGGTATTTTTTTTTTTTTGATATTCTATCAATTATAATGTTATTTGATTATCAATACAAATTATCGAATTTAAATAACAAGATTATGTTCAAAAAAAATTTGAAATTGGTTGTGGATAATAAAAGAATATTTTCTTGGTTATAACCAAAATTTCTGTAGAAAACTAGCAACGGTTATAGTTTTAGATTATAGATAGAATGACAGATGAAATCATTTTACCGTAAAGCAGTGCTGCAACGTGCTACACGCCGTATCAATCTGTTAGGGAACGGAAAAAAGTCCCTGATACAAAGTCCCGGAAAAAAAGTATCCGGAAAAAAGTCTCAAGGAAAAATAGTCTCGGGGGAAAAAAGTTCATAGAACTTTAAAATAATTTTTATAAGTTACAGCGATAACAATTTATACAACTAGGATTTTTAAAATTATGTAATATTTTTTTTTCCTATTCTGTTCAAATGTTCCTGACAAGTCATCTAACTTATTGTTAGCGATATAGAAATGTATAATATTTTAATAATATTATTGACTAATGTCGAATGAGATATTTATTTTTTTTATAATTTTATAATTATTAGCTATTATTTTTGTTTTATCTGTTTTGTATTTAGTAGTTACCTATTATATGATTACATAATTATCTTAATATAAACCTTTGTCTAAATAAATAATAAATCGTCACTTAAGATGCAACACCTCATATCTCATTTTTCTGAACTTTGTTTATTATAATACACACAATTAAATGTAAAATATTTAAATATCTACCTATGTACCTAAATTTTGTAAGTAACTAGTGTTGTAAAATATTAATTGTACCAATACCAAGTGGCGCCGAACTAATTTTTTTTAGGTGTGGAAATGAACAATTACCTTTATCCACCTACCGACATTGGATATTGGATATTAGAACTAAGTCGTGGGGGCAACCCCAACCCCACCAATTTTTAATCTAAAAATATTTTCATAAGTTATAATATTTACCTCATTATGTTAACATTTTAGCATTATTTAATATTTTAACATATTACAGTAAGGATCATCTCCAGAAAAAAGCCTCCTCAAAATGAAAACCAAGTTTTATCATCTAAAAATGATATTCACAGTTACTGATTTAGTTATTTAAGCTTTTAGCTAGGTAGGTACCTACATCATAATATCATTCAGTAATAATTAGAACTATTACATTTTTTTTAGTATACTGTACAATAGTATACTTATATTAAGTAAAAATATTAATAATTGCTTTAGTTTCAATGCCAATATCATTTTCCAGTGATACTCATATCTTCCTATACATATAAATATATAATAGAATAATATAGGTGATCTAGATGATATTATACATACAGTTATATTTATATTGCAGCTATTTAAGTAATTTATTTTACTAATAGTAAAACAATGTGTTGAATTAAATTTTACTTAAAACATTGCATTATAAAACTTCATTGTATGTTTAAAATATAATAATATAAGTAAAAGGTATAAGTCACCACGAATAATGTTTTTGAATTAAAACGAAATAATGAATATCGTTAATCTTCGTTTAAACATCTAATTTCGTCCAAGTTTCAACTTAAAATTCCTGTAAAAAAAACTGTGCATATATATTTTTTAGATTTTTTGGTAACAGTATTACTCACTACTCACTCATGAAAAATCTCGTTTTAAATTTCCAATCATTAGCTATAAAAATTTAACATTTTATAAATTTTTAACCCAAAAAAGATTTGCAAATGTTCGCGGTGTTGAGTGCTGACTAATTTTGTTAAAATCTTTTTTAAAAAAATTTTTCGAAATTCACTTTTTGTCATCTTGGCGTAAGGGACATAGATAGCGCTGACTCTGGTATCGATATATTATCGAATAGGTACAATTAATTAATTTGATCGATGTTTAAGTGTTTTTTGTAAGCGACAAAAATTGTATATGGTTATAAAAACCTTGGTCCTAAGCACCACTAAATGATTTCGAAAAAATGTAAAATATCGTATGCGACGTTATTGCTGCTTACCACGTTTTATACGTTTTCCAGCGCGTTTATCTGATAACGTTATTGGTGATGACGACTAAACGGAGTTGGGAAATCTGATTTCTTAATAGTAATATTAATTATTCTTTTTACTGTTTTTAATGTTTTAATAACTACTGTATTTACTTGTTTGAATATTTCCATGTTGCGTGTGTTATTTTAATCAAATCATGACTTCCAGAAGTCGAGCAAATAAATTAATCGCCGCTGCTTTCAAGCAATGCAATAATGAAAATTATTTTATTATAAACGCAGAGGTGTTTCTACTTTTTACCTAAAGACTTTTATATTGTTATAATATTGTTATTAATACAATGTTGCTATTTTTTTACTTATTAACTAGTCAAGAAGACTTTATTATTATGCAACATTAAAATATTATTGTTATTAAGTTTTTATATTAATATTTTTTTTTTTTTATTGAACAAACATAATATATTTACAATCTGTATTTACAAGTGATACAATAAGTAAATGTGATGATTTTTGGTAAACAGGAGGGGGAAGTCACCCAGTGGCGGCACCCCGAGGATATTAATATTATACTTACAGTTGATTTATTTTATTTCATTATAAACAGAAGAGTTTCCACTTTATAACTAAAGACTATTATGTTATAATTGTTATTGATATAATATTGCTATTTTTACTTATTAACTAGTCAAGAAAACTGAATATGAACTTCATAATATTATTATGCAATATTGAAATATTATTATTAAGTTCTTATTTACAGGTGATTTTATTTTATTTTATTATTAATGCAGGGATGTTTCCACATTTTAATTAAAGACTATGTTATATTTTTTTATTTAAAAGATAATTTTATAATAATTTACTAAATAATCAAGTACACTGAAATAAAAACTAACTATGCAGGACCAAATAATTATGTTTTCATGTAATAAAAGTAATGTTACAGTTTTTATTTTTATTAAGAAAAGGTATTTCTACTTTTTGAATTAATTATTATCTTGATACAACAATTATTTGTTTAGTATTACTCGAAAATATTGTTACATGACGTAATAATTTTGTTATGAACTATTAATTAAAAAAAAATTGAAATTCAATTATTTGGCGTAAGCGCATTTTTTTTTTTTTTTTTTTAAACTTAAGTTAAAATTTAAAATAAAATTATTTTAAGTATTGTTATTATACAAGAATAAATTTTTGGTATAGTTACAACAAAAAAATGATTGTTCATAAATGTAGAACAACGCAATCTCCCTTAAATGGTTTTTGGGCGCTCCTGAACAATTTGGTGAATGGTGCTTACGCCAATTAGCCTGCGAACAGTCGAAATGTCCACCTGACGCGGCTTTGTAACATGTCAACTCGTCCCAGGGACATCCATTTTCCCGGGCGTAAACTAAGCAGTCCATGTGACCGTTCTCCGCGGCGCTGCTGCACGTCTGCTCGTCCCAAGGGCATCCGTTTTTCCGGGCATAAACTAGGCAGTCCAAGTGACCGTTCTCAGCGGCGTTGCTGCAAGTCCGCTCGTCCCAAGGGCATCCGTTTTCCCGGGCGTAAACTAGGCAGTCCATGTGACCGTTCTCAGCGGCGCTGCTGCACGTCTTCTCGTCCCAAGGGCATCCGTTTTCCCGGGCGTAAACTAGGCAGTCCATGTGGCCGTTTTCCGCAGCGTACCTGCACGTCTCCTCGTCCCAAAAACATCCATTTTCCCTAGCGTACTTTAGACACTCCAGATACCCCAATCTCGCAGTCCGGTCACATGGCTTATCGGAGGGAACTCTGGACCATTCGTCCCAAGGGAGGCCGATTTCGCGAGCGAGTTTCAGGCAATTTATGTGCCCGTGCGACTCTGCCTCCTCGCATGTTTTATATATCTTGTCAGTGAATGAAAAATGGGACCTTAAGATCATGGTGCGCCTATCGCTGTCCTCATTTTGGGATTTTGGGATTTTTAATATTTCGAACAGCGACTCGCAACACGATCGCAAATCGACGTCCGGTACATCCAGCGAGTCGAACCTGTCACGGTCGATCTGGTTGCAAGCGTAGTACGCGGTTTTCAACAAGCTAGGTACTTGGTAAGTTCTCGCGTTGTCCATCGTAGCCATCCGCCCCCAAACGTACAATAAATTGCTTACACGAGTACAGGAAACGATAACTCCAAATGGTCGCTCAAAACATTTATCAATAATTAACGATAGAACTATGAAACGCCCGCGTTGACTATACGAATTAACAACTCTCGTGAAAAAATGATGTTCAATATTATACAAATATTACTGGCAATCGGCGTGTGACCGTGAAAACGTTTTAGATTTGACACCAAAGCAGTAACGACTAAAGCGACAGTAATACGTGAAAAACGTAAGACGGGGCACGAAGAACGACGTTAAAAAAAGTTCAAAAACGGGACATAACCGTGATACCGCTTACAGAATACTGACAAATTTATAAAACTTTAAGTAGAATTTACAAATACTTGTAGTTAACTACGACGTATAAATGTGTATGAAAACATGACGAAATAGATAGCTATTTTAGCAACAATACGAGACGTAAACACGTACATTCTTATCTCTGGACACGCACGGAGAAAACAAAAATAGTAAGATTGACTGTACATTATAATTTCTATAGGAATAGCTATAAGGTTAGTCATATTTACTAAAATATCATAGTGACATAGTCAAGTTATTATAGTTATTCGAACTGAAATATGCTATTTTATCTATATTTTTTAATTAATTTAAACATAAAAAACTGTGTTAACTATAAAATATAGAAAAAATTATCATAAAAATAACTATATTTACATAGTCATAATGAGTAAATCGTATAAGTTATTTAATCTATTCAATAGTTATATCTACTATAGTTTGATCAACTATGATATTATAGTATTTTTTTTTTCCGTGAAAGCTAGTACCTATCTATGCGTACGATGTAGTTCACAACTCTCATTTTAAAAAACTTCATCATAGAATAAATGGTTGTATAATTTAAATTACGAACACATAATTTACATTGTTAGAACGTACAAATAGTGTTTTGTTGTTAGAACCGTTTACATCATAGATCTGCAGTATACCATGTAGTGTAGGTAGTCTTTACCAGCGATTCCCAAAGCGTGTTCCGCGGAACCTAAGGGGTGGAACCTTAAGGTTCCAAAGGGTGCCGTGGTCATAAAAGTTTGGGAACTGCTAGTTTATACTCTAGATTTATATAGCTTATTATTTTTTTTATGCTAAGTCAATAAATTAACATACAATTTGTAAATCATAAACTATAGACTATAGTTTACAGCTGTTATGTTTAAATACAATAATTTAATTATATTATTAAATTTGTGATTTTAAAACAATCTACATTCATGAATTATTGATGTATGATGATTTCATATTATATTAATATAAAATTTATGATAAAACAAAATACCTATTTTTAAAACTGGTACTTACTTGTGTTGTGTGTACTAAACCATCCCAAGGCGCATCTATAACACTGTCCATCGATACTGACATATTATATGACAGTTTAGTGCCAAGAATTTCACCTGTTACATACTTAAACGAGACATGAATTTCACTGAAAATATTTTAATTTGAAATCAAGTAGGAATACCAAATTTGCCTCCCAATTTTTTTGAATTTGTTCTATCCAACGATAAAAGTTAAAAGTTCACATGGCGTGTAACTGTACATTTATAAAACGTTCAATTTTTATAACTAAGGATTGAACATTTTAAACAAGAAGGATTCTCATAAATGTAGTTCTTATTGTAACCAAAAAACTTAAAAATATTTATAACCACAGTTTTTTTTTGTAGATATTATATATTTCCAAATTTGGTCGAAATTAGATATTTAAACGAAGAATTACTATTTTAGTTATTTTGTTGTAATTTAAAAAAATATTATTTGTGTGTAGGTACTTGAAACTACTGTAACTAATAGATAATAGTAAAATATACTATTTTAAACACAATAATAGCATAAAATATATTTAGTAATAAAGGAAGCCAGACGGTCCACCTGCCCACCTCTTTAACATGTTAATATAGTACCTATGTGGTACCTATTGTTGGTAATTGTATAATTTTATACAGTCGTAAAAATGTATATTGATACAATTTTTTAAGTTAAATTTAAAAAGGGGCTCACTTTGATAACAAATAGAAAATAAATGATAATAAAATATCAATTTTAGGTTATACCTTTGTGGTTCATTCGACAAGCCAATTATATTACTAGTCGACATAATCTCGAGTGCGACTAATTTTAGTCGAATGCTTTTGGAAATAGCGTTTTGCAGTCGACTTTCTACATAATCAATCGAGTTTAGTCGCACACGACTTCTAGTCGATCGATCAAGAGAATAGGGACTCATAGTCGTAGCGTGATGATTTTTTTTTTTTTTTGTTGTTATCGCCTTTTTTTTGGTATGAACGACGCTGCTGCAACTTCTTGCGAATTACTTCGCATAAGGGCTATATAATAATAATTCAGGCACAGAACATATTATATATTCTACATATATAACTAAGGAAAATATTGTAAAGGAACAAAATATAAAAAGAAGGACTAAAGAATCTTTAGCAATACAGTTCTTCATATAATTAGCATTTTTTATTTAAAATTTTAATTACAAATAAAATATTTTTAGGCATCAAAATTAATAATGGAAAATGTTTACAGTTCTCACCAGTGGCGCAGCGTGAATTTCAGTTTAGCGTATGCGTAGAAATAGTAAGTTAATGGAATCGTTGGGGCTAAGCCCACCACACCCCCTATTCTGTTTTTAAAATGTTACTTTAAAAATACAAAGTTTTACTTATTCATTAATATATATTACATTACCTAGTACATAACAAAATATTATATTTACCTAATAAATAAAAAGTAAATCACTTTTTAAAAATTAATGCACGTTATAATAACTATTATAATGGACTGTCAACGATAGCGTATGCAATACTGATCCCCCATACACGAGTGACGAATATACAACCATAATCGTTCTATGTTTTGTTATTAATATTATCGATAAGAACTATAAATAACTGAAAGTCTGTACCTACTCGTGTTTAATCGCCTACTTGCATACTGCTTAGGTACATAATAAACAAGGTACTGAGGTACTACTGTTCTAGCGACTAAGACTTATAGCACGTCGCCGCCGCGGTGTTACGGATTAATCAATCCTAATGAATAATTATTATTAATGAACTTGGAAAAAATCCACAAAATATTATATTAAGAAGCACTAATTAATAATATTAATATTATACTAATATTAATACAATGAAATTTAAAACATTTTTAAAAAAATATAGAATTTTAATGTATAAAAAATAATTTTTTCTTTTTGTGAAGTGTATGCTGTGCATAGGTACACAGCATACGCTACGCCACTGGTTCTCACATATGGACATATAAAACGGTAAACATTTACACAAGGAGCTAAACAAATTTCTGGGGGGGCTTAATAGAATTGCGGCGGCGCCTGCGCATACACCCGCAACCCCCTGTCTTTTGTCGGGGCATACGTCTATTCGGCCACGCGTTTCCCGGCAGTGGGTCAACTAGGAAGTCATCGTTATAAGCCTGAAATTCCATGATGCTCCATTGTTCCCTCTTCGTAACCAGGCAGTCCATGTGACCACCGTCCGCGGCTTGGCTGCACGTCCACTTGTCCCACGGACATCCGTTTTCCCGGGCGTAAACGAAGCAGTCCAAATGCCCACCTGATGCTGAGACGTTGTAACATTTCGACTCGTCCCACGGGCATATTTCTTCCCGGGCGTAAACTAGGCAGTGCGTGTAACCGTACTCCGTGGCTCTGCTGCACGTCCACTCACCCCACGGGCATCCGTTTTCCCGGGCGAAAATAAGGCAGTCCAAATGTCCACCTAACACGGCGCTGAAACATGTCGACTGGTCCCACGGGCATCCGTTTTCCCGGGCGTAAATTAGGCAGTCCATGTGACCGTTTATGGCCGCGTTGCTGCATGTACGCACGTCCCACGGGCATCCGTTTTCCCGGGCGAAAACCAGGCAGTCCAAATGTCCACCTAACGCGGCCTTGTAACATGTCGACTGGTCCCACGGGCATCCGTTTTCCCGGGCGTAAACTAGGCAGTCCATGTGACCGTTCTCCGCGGCATTGCTGCACGTCCGCTCGTCATAAAGGCACAATTGTCCACTAGCGTACTTTAGAGACTCCAGGTCCGCGGGTCTCACAGACAGGTCATACGCCCTATCGTTATCGTCCCAAGGGACGCCGATCTCGTGCGCGAGTTTCAGGCAATTTATGTGCCCGTGCGACGCTGCCTCTTTGCATATGTTTCTAAACCTCTCGTCGTCGGAGGAGGCCAACAGCGCCCTGCTGTACATTGTGTGCCTATCGTTGCCCTCGTTTCGGGTTTTTTCGATTTTTAACAATTCGAACAGCGACTCGCAACACGATCGCAAATCGACGTCCGGTACATCCAGCGAGTCGAACCTGTCACGGTCGATCTGGTTGCAAGCGTAGTACGCAGTTTTCAACAAGCTGGGTACTTGGTACGTTCTCTCGTTGTCCATCGTAGCCGTCCGCGCCGCAAACGTACAATAATAATTGCTTACAGGTGTAAAGGAAACGATAACTCCGAATGGTCGTTCAAAACATTTATCAATAATTAACGATAGAACGATGAAGCGCCCGCGTTGACTATACGAACTGACAACTCGCGAGAAAAATGTATGTTCAATATTATAATAATATTACTGTCAATCGGCGTGTGACCGTGAACACGATTTAGATTTTAGGGCAGAGCAGTAGCGACTAAAGCGACAGTAGCCAGTAAAACGTGAAAAACGTTAAAAAATAAACCTGACATAACCGTGCTACCGCTTACAGAATACTGACAAATTTATAAAATTAACTACGCATAAATGTGTATGAAGCATGACGAAATAGATAGCTATTTCAGCAAAAATACGAGACGTAAACACGTACACATAGGATAAGGAATGAGAAGTATGCTCAATGATCAGACTGCGCATATTTTTTTAAGGGGCAATGTATAATTTATATAGGCAACTAACGATAAACATAAGGCGACGTCATGCGTATACATTTAATCTTTTTTGCACAAAGTAGTATGCACATGCGAACTAGGACGAAAACACGGTTCGAGTTCATCGTACTTCTCATGCACACTTACTTCATTATCAGCTCTGGACACGTAGTCCGATTATCGCATCCCACCATTCCCAACCGTGGTCGTAGTTGGCCTCATTGCATTGGCCGTTATTGATGAACAACCTGTCCGCGGGGACAGCTCAATTTTTAAATTCTAAACTATGGTTCAATTTGTCTTCACAATTTCAAAAGATGTATCATGTATATTATACAATCAATGCCAAATGCTAAGGCAGTGGCATAACTGAGTACAAAACTGTAGAATAAACATGTATACATACATGTATATATTTTTGTGAGAAGAAGACTTATAGGATAGGATAAAATTTATAATATTTCAAAATCTTCTATAGTTATTGTTGTGGCCAGAATTCTATTTTTTTTTCGATTTGTCAATTTTTATATGATTTCTTCACGCTATCATCAGAGATTTTTATACTTATTAATTTGATGCTGAATTTGTGTACCTATCTCTCTCTTTTATCTTCTTGTTTGCGGTGTTCACATAATGATTATTTATAAGTTTTGTCTGTTGAACGGTTTTCGACATTATAAAGTAGGTAGGTGTATATTATTGTATATTTATTTTTATTTTTATTTTGGAAGGATTTTGGGTAATGGGGGGGGGAAATATAGTAAAGAATACTAGACGGGGTAAAAAAAAAAAAGTACAAGATTATTGATGCTGTTTGCTGGGTTTACTATTTCGCTCTCTTTCTTCGTTGTATTTTATAGTTTAAATCCTTTTCTAGTGGCACAAATATTGTTAATATTTAGTAGTCTTGGAGAAGTGTTGGTTGACCGTCGGTATGCCTTTGTGGCTTTGTTTTGATACTAATTTCGTGTTAAAAAAATAAACTTTTTATTATATGATACATTATTTTTTTTTTTTGATATTTCATTGTTTACATTTTTGTGAAATTGATTTTGTAAGTAAAACCTCATCAGTAGGTTTTTTTTATGGTGAGCTTTTACTTGGGTAATTTTTTTCATATAAAATATATTATTACCGTACCTACCTAATTGTACTATGGTTTATGGCTAATTGTTGGTATTTACACAAGTCTTAAAGGAAACTTTTTATGGTTTGGAAACAAATTGTATGTTGATTGTAGGTACCACCAATATTGATAAATATTATTAATTATTATGAAATACTTCAGAAGAGTTCTTTAATAAAAATATGCACTGTTGTAGTATCTGAGGGGTAGATGATATTTTTGAAAAAAATTGCAAGAGGGGCAGGTATTCCCCCACAATAACACCACTGGTTATAGTTATTAGTATATTATTCATCAAATCAATGGTATCAGTCAGTAAGTATACCTACTATAAATTAATTGGTAGGTACCAGAATTCGTTGTTTCAGATTATAGATTCCTAATTAGGTACATAAATACATACATTTATTATAAGATTACCTACCTAAAGAAAATAAATGTTTAGTGTACTTGCCTATTGTTATTAAATAAAAATATTTAAATTATACAAAATAAATCTAGATTTTTTTATGAAAAAGAAAATCGTCTGACCACAGATTTAAAAAGGTGGAACAGGTGGACGGTTTGATATCCTTGATTAATAAATATATTTTATGATATTATTGTAATTAAAGTAGGTAGTTTTTTAACTATTAGACATTTAATACGTTTAGTACCTATTACTTACAGTAGGTTGAAGTTAAATTAATTTTTTCTGATAAAAAAATGTTTTTGAAAATGTCATTGTGTGTATAAAATATAATAATATACCTACTTTAAAAGTTTCAAGTACACACAAATAATATTTTTAAATTACAACAAAATAACTAAAATAGTAATTCTTTGTTTAAATATCTAATTTTGACCAAATTTGAAACTATAATATCTACAGGGAAAACTGTGTTTATAAATATTTTTAAGTTTTTTGGTTACAATTTTGAAAAACATTTATGAGAATCCTTGTTTAAAATGTTCGATTCTTAGTTATAAAAGTTAAAAATTGTATAAATGTACAGTTACACACTATAAGAATTTTTAACTACTATCGTTGGAAAGAATAAGTTCCAAAAATTGGGAGTCAAATTTGGTATTTCTAATTGATTTCAAATTAAAATATTTTCAGAGCAATTCATGTCTAGTTTACGTATGTTACAGGTGAAATTCTTGGCGCTAAACTGTCATATAATATATCAGTATCGCTGTTATAGATGTGAATTCGGATGGTTTAATACACACAACACAAGTACCTAAGTACCAGTTTTAAAAATAGGTATTCAATTGCTTTATCAAGAATTTTACATCAATAATATTAAATCAATAATTCATCAATGTTTTAAAATTAAAAATGTTATAATATAATTACATTATTTGTATTTAAACACAACAGTTTATATTTACAAATTGTATGTTAATTTATTGACTTAGCATAGTAAAAATAATAAGCTATATAAACCATAGATTATAGACCAGCAGTTCCCAAACTTTTATGACCACGGCACCCTTTGGAACCTTAAGGTTCCACCCCTTATGTTCCGCGGAACACACTTTGGGAATCGCTGGTACAGACTACCTATACTAACATGGTGTACAGATCTATGATGAAAACTGTTCAAACAACAAAACACTTGTATGTTTTAACAAAATTATTTGTTCGTAATTTAAATTATACATCTGTTTATTTAACAATTAATTTTTATTTTTACAAAAAAAAAAAAAATATTCATATTACATAGGTATCTATGTATTTCTAATTACTATATAAAATACAATAACAAACATAAAATTAATTATAGGTACAAGTGTATTAACAATTGTGCGTTCAAAATTTAATTTTAAGATTATAAATTTTAGAACTATAAATTATAATAGTAATTATTATTATTTTATTTTAATTTAAAAATGTATAATACAGTTGTGTCGTGATAACTTAAACCTCAATAATCCAAAAACCATAATAAATTCAATTTTTTTTTGTCCCTGAAGTGTTTATAATATATAATTGAAGTTTATAACTAGAAAAATACATCAAATTTATATATTTTGTCCCACACAAGATTCAAGTAATTGAAATTGATCGGTTATAGACTGTGATACATATAAAACAAATAACTAACAAAACATATTATGTTAAAATATGATACAAACTGGGAATAGGGCAAAAATAAAATCCATTAAGAGGACGCCACACCCGCATGTGTTATCTCCGTCTTACAAATGTACAACATAGCAAAAACTCTTTTGCGGGGGACAACTTTTCTCGCACCATATTTGTTGTAGAACTACCAAATTTTCACAGCACTTAAAGAAGAACTTTATCTGTGCAACAGCGTGCTCTTTTTTTCAATAACATATATACAATACAAGTTATTTGCTTCTAAACATTTGGTTTTTTAATTTGCTTATAAAAAATGATTGGATGGTGCTATTGAAAAAAAGAGCACGCTGTTGCACAGATAAAGTTCTTCTTTAAGTGCTGTAAAAATTTGGTAGTTCTACAACAAATATGGTGCGAGAAAAGTTGTCCCTCGCAAAAGAGTTTTTGCTATGTTGTACATTTGTAAGACGGAGACAACACATGCGCGTCCTCTTAAATTCAGAAATAAATAGAATTGAGTATTTGAGTGGAACTCAATTAAATACTGTTTTGCATGTATTTTTTTTACATAGAATGCTAAAAAATTTAAGCAAATTGTAGCTATTCAATTATTTCAAATCTCTACATTTACCATTTTATGTTGTTTTTTATTAAACTTGGTACATTTTTGTTATTGAACCCCCACCACTCCATAATAAATGTATTACCATGCCACTCTTGTTTGTTATTGTTATGTTACAGCTATGAGCTGTGAGCATACTCACATTAAGAGCATTTTCAAATATTAATATTTTACATACCTACTTATAACTCAGGAACAAAGAGGCAAAACGATAACAAACAAGAAAGACAGGGAAATAAATAGATCACAGTGAGGTAGTAGAGTAATAACAAACAAGTACCTTCAATTGCATTTAAAATTATTTAGAAACATATTCTAACCTAATAAGATAATAGTAAGTCATTATTTTATGTAACTTTTTAGAGAATAGATATTCTTCATTATAAGTATAAGTTATAAATTCTTTCCTCTCTTAGAATATATCTAAATAAATATATAAATATTAGTATACATATTAAATAGTGTAATTGTTAACAATTTTATAGTTAAAATGTATAACTTATAAAACATTTAAAAATTGAAATTATAAACAATTTAATCACTTTTGTACATTAAGTAAATATAATTAAATACATTTAATTACATTAAGTAAATATAATTAAATACATTTAATTACATTAAGTAAATATAATTAAATACATTTAATACTTTACAGAATTCAGATACAAATATAGAAATTTAATAATGACATAGTCAAGGGCGTCCTTTGGGGGGGGGGGGCAAGGGCACTAATTCTTAGGACAAACCTGGTTAAAGAAAAAGGTACCTAATCTATTTATACAAAATAGCATAAACTTAATGTAGTTTAGTATTCATGCTCATTTTTAATTTGTATTTTTCTCAAAATGTGTGCATTTAAAAGTGTTTAAAAAATGTTCACTATTTTATTTTGTAGTATATTTATGAATTGCCTTTTTATATAAATGAAATGCCTTTTTTTACATTTTAAATGCTTTTTTTATTGATTATATTGCCTTCAAATCATCAGATACCACGTTAAAATCTACATTTTATATGTCTGAAAATGATTCATTTTGGATTTCTTTGCAAAACGAATTCCCAGAAGTGAGCAAAAAAGCGTTGCAAATGTTGCTTCCTTTTTCAACATCTTATATGTGTGAATCAGCATTTTCGATATTAGAAGTAACAAAAACCAAAAAAATGTCAACGCTTAAAGATATTGAAAGTGAATTACGCGTAAGTTTGTCAACAATTCGCCCGCAAATCGAATACCTATGTTCAATTCGCCAATCACAAGTATCGCACTAATTTCCATTATAAACTAACACTGTTTTTATAATAATATTTTTTTAATACCTAATTTAAATTGTTTATATTTTAGTTATGTAAATTTAAAAGATTTGTTTTTTTTTCAAATAAAATGCTAACATGGACCTAAATGTATTATATTACATAGATTTGTAACTTTTACTTTTTCAAAAATCCATAAAAAATTTTTTAAGTGTGTCGCCATTTTTATGGATCTAAATTAAGGTGTCGTCGTACAAAAAAGTTTGAGAACCACTGATTTAACTAATAAAGTGAATTATTTATGTTATATATTTACATCTTATTAGAAATTGAACTACCTACTCTTATTTATTTTATAAATAATTATATAGATATGATGAATTGATAAATACTATTGTATGCATACAGTCATTGAGTCATATAATATAATAATGCCGCGTAAATTTACACTTAGCAATTAACAGATTAACAGAAAGGTCAACATTATTGAAAAATACAGTATACCCTGACATGAGGGCACCCCCCCCCCCTGGATTTTCGAAGATGGACGCCCTTGGACATGGTTATATTTTAATTTACAATCATTATTTTAGATTCTGAGTGTTAAATATTACTTTTACTAAATGTTGTTATTAAATAAAAATAAAAACATAAAAACATTGATAAATTTAAAATTGCTAAGTAGTAACCAAAAATAAATAAAAATTTTATAATTTAATATTTAAATTTAAAAAAAATGTTGTCAGTATTAAAAAAAGTATGTTTACATATTTTGTGGTAATTGTGGACGAGTATACAAAACCGAAAAACAAAAATTCACAGCCAATAAAGACAAATAAAATTTCATACATTAACTCAACAGCAAACCTATAAGTAACCAAAACCATTATTTATTACCGGTTATTAATTGGCAATGGATGCCCTTCGCTGTTAACCACATACTTATCAATGGATAACATGTGTCGATCATCAGACATTAACAAATATAAATACTTAAGGGTTTCTGCAAAAAAGAATGACTCAGTCATGTCCTGCGGACGTGTATCTTCTGGATCTAACACATTGCCAATGGATGTAAAACCTCCAGCTACTTTAGTATGTCGTTCAAATGCTTGAAATATTAGCCAACCCCAATCCTGATATGTAGTATTGCCTGATATTTGATACATGTACCAAAGACTTTCAACAAATTCTGGTCGTAATAGACTGTGTGCATCATTTATATTAACATACATATCTTGATTAACATCCACCTGCAGAAAAAAATGAGCAAAACTTAGAAGATGGTAGATATTTTAATATCAATTCAATCTTACTTTAGTACCAAAATACACAATTTCTGGGGATAAAAATGTTGGTTGATCAGCATACATACGATAGCATGTTTCCATCAGTTTTTCAGCCAATCTCATATGACTAGAAGGCATACCATAATGAACTCCAAGTGCTAATGTGCCCGGCAGGTAGCATACCAAATGATCCATCTTTGGATGAAAGTTGCGTGATCCAGCCTTCAGTTCACCTATGTATGTTAAATTTCTTTTGGGCGATGTTCTCACTAATTGTGTGATTATACCATCAATAGCTTCCAAATAGTCATCCTTCAAACTACAATAAACATATATATTTAACTAATGTCTTCAAAATTAAATAATTAATAATTATTACAAATCAATTGATTTTCCAGTTTGGATCCATTGTTTCAAAAGATATTCATAATAACTATCACCTCTAGCACCAATTTTAATCTCAGACCCTCTATGAAATTTGCCTGTGTTTGGATTTATATAGATAGGCACAAGTCCATTAGGTTTTTCTAATGTGTGAATATGTTCAGATACTTTGAATGAAACAGTCTGAAATTGAATTGCATACATCATAATCAGATTACGCTATTAGTTATATTAGTATTACTCACTTCAAAATGTTGTGTACCAGCAGACCTTGATAAATCTCTAAATTCTAATTGTATGGTAGATACCTCGGCTGTGCTTGAATCTGGGCTCCATTTGGGTGAATGGGCCATGTGAGAGATAAGATTTACATCAGAATATGGTATTGGTGATGGAGATTTTGTAAAACATGGCATAAGTCGTGAACCAATGTCTAACTGTAAAAATTAAATAATAATTGATTAATTACAATACCTAATGTAAAACTAACAAATATTCAGTGTTTAATAATAATGAATCATTACTTACAGCTTTATCGAGAAACAATGAATCTCCCGACAAATGATAAGCACTTAAAAATCCACCCAACACTCTAATTGTAGTTTCAAAAAGGTTGACATCTTTATAACGATCAAGGTTAAAACTGGTACTAACCCATTCACGAGCTTCATCAAATTCTAAAGTAAAACATATTTCATTATTAGTGCATCAAATTAAGAAAATAGTATTGATATTAGTTTATAGTTTTATACTTTATAGTCCATATATGTATATCATAATAAGGGGTATATAGAAAATGTATGTTAAACATAATTGATACATTTTTTGCTAATTGAATGATAAGTAGAGTAATTAGTGTTGTTAATAATATGAGTAATTAGTATTAGTAATATAACAAGTTATTAGAAGTGAAGTAAAGTATTTAAATATCTCATTATTATTTATTTGACATGGTAAGTACAATACTTTTTTTTTAGTTCCTGGTACTGAGCAAAAAATGATCATACTTTTAATTAGGATATTTTGAGTAGTCACTGAAACGTTTACGTAATTTTGAAAGGTGTCCAATGTTTGGTACCGGTCAATAAAAATTTTTAATGAGACTCAACTATTTATTTGGACAGGTGGTTTGCACAACTGTACAAATGTTTGTTGTGAAAATGTATATTAGGTTAAAAACCATTAGAAAAACTTCATAAACCCAATAACAGGAACAAGCATGAACAATGTAAAAACAATTTAAAGAGACAACTTCAGTTAAAAAGCATAAGGAACGTTTTAGGGCATAATATTAAAATCGATCAATAAGTATGGAAGTCAATTTAAAGATAGTTATAGAAAATCAGATAATTTTTTATAGTAAATTATTAGTTATTGCGGTATACCTGTGGTATCGAGTTAATATATTGAGTGACTGAGTGAGGATATCTTTTTTTATCCTAAAATTACTATATGTCATTTGGTCACTTTTACATTGACCATCAACAGTTAAATAATTTTTCTCTTTGTTACTATACATTACTGTTCATACTTCCATCACAAACTTAATATATATTATATACTTATTACTTATGACATATGAACACAAGAAGTTGTAACAACAATTGAAATGTTTAATCTATACTTGCTAAACAAATTATGCTCATACACATTGTTATAAGTATGATAAACGTACTAGAAAATAAAGATTCAATAAAACAAATTCGAACATTTTATAATTCACTCATTTAGGCTGAAAAACTTGAGCATACATGACCTACAATTTTATGAATTTGTATTTAATGGTACTTCTATTACTTCTATTAGATACTATTAATAAAAAAACTTGTAAATTATAAATTTAAACCCATCATTTTTGTTGTGTAGTTAGCTTTTTAAATGTTTAAATTTTAAAGTAAACTGACTGTATACCATTTAAAACATTTTTACTTTTAAAATTAAAATATTATATGACTTAAACTAAACACATCCCAAATTCAGTGTCTATATGGAACATTATTTTATTATGGAAAGAAATAATATAATATCTAAATATGTCCAATTTGTTACACACGAGTATACATCCCTTAAGTAAAATTCATATCAGTAGTAAATACCTTTTTTTAAATTCATTATCCATAGTGTGTCTAATGAATCCACAATGGTTAATCCTAGATTGAACCAATCTTGGTACTTCCTACTTATGGGTTTTACGTGATCATGTCCCCAGGCATAACTGCAATATCCCTTCCATGCATGTTTAAATGCATTTAGAACTGCGGTTTGTCTATGACCTGTTGCTGGCATAAACTGAACACCTTCACCAGGATTTGCAGCAACATTAGATGCCGGTGCGGCTATTTGTTCTTTTTGATCTGAAGGTTCAACATCATCAATTTCATTCAACTTCACAGCATCTACATCATTTGGTAAACTCAATTTCTAAAACAAATCATTAGTAATTAGACATGTCAGGCATATTATGGACCATTGAAAACAGCAGCATCATACAATATTATCCTGGGGCCAAATAGTTGGTTGTGGTAACTTAAGAGAATTGGTTTCAGATAATTCTTCGAGATTTCTACTAGTTCCAATGAACCACAGAAGTAGCGAAATTAATATTACGCTAGTCAACAGGTAAAAAATTAATTTCTGTAACTTTGATAATTGTCTCCAACACTGCAGAAAAATAATCAAATTTAACATGTCACATAAATAATGAAGATCAAAATAAATTGTATTCCTTACCCTTCGATAAAAACTTCTGCAACTGTACTTCTGTATTGGACCCGTCAACAAAACAGTGTCGAAATTCAGCGACACATGGTCTTTTATCATGTTCAGTAGATATTAGTGTTTGGTCTGTAGTTGAAAACATATATTAAGTAAGTTAAATAGAAACTATATGCTCGTAGGAAGTTTTAAAGTATCAGTGGAGGTACAAATAATTGTAAAAAGTTTTAAAAAAAATAAGTAGGTAAATCAAAAACAATAAAACGATATAAAAAAGAAGTGGCAGCGTACAACAACAATAATAATAATAATAATAAAGTGACACAAAACAATCGTTATTCGTTTGTACAGAGTAAATAAGGTGCAGTGTGTACAAATCACAGTGACACAGTTAATTAACTACCTAGGACCTATAATAATAAGTATACATTTAATTTTACTAATTAAACAGATTTTGTTCAACGTTTCGAAATTTGATCTGTGAGTTGAGACCCGAGTGTGCGGCCGTGCTGTGTTTTTGTGTTAAATTGTTTTAAAAGTTGATAACGTTATTTGATAAGACTTCGAGATATAAAATATCATAATATTTTAAAATTATCTGTGATAAAAATTCAAAACAGACAGATTTGATTACGCAGTAAAATCACAGATTAATTTATTATTCTGTTGTAAAATAATCCTTATTATAAAAAATAGTTATTATTCCTTATTCAGCATTCACTATCTCACGCTAGCTGACTACATACTAACTCAGTAAAAATAATACAATACATAAAATAATATAATACATAGGTAGGTAACCAATTTGTCGATTAAATTAAAGTTAAATTCAAACTATTTATAAATTATATAGGTACTGCGTTATTACCACGAATTTATATGCTTGAATTTATTCGTGTTAAATAATTTAGGACCATTCAACCATAAACCACAAAATATAAAAAAAAAAAACTATAAAAAAATTAATTGGATCTATAATAATATGATAGCATTATGAAAATATCCAAGCCTCAGTGCAAACATTTGTCACTAGATAGCAACCTTTATGATTATTGATGATGCTGTAGGACGTAGGTAGGTATTTTTCAAACTTACTTTGTTCTACAATAATAAATAATAATATTATAATATTCGATGATCAGGGCATTCTCGTGCATTATTTATTATTAAGACAGTATAATACAATTATTGATTATTATTTTTTTTAAATTCACTAGTTTCTACAACGAGATTTTATTGGTAGGTACTTACACCATCTGGCATCTAATCACATTAATATAGGGAATATATTAAATTATCTGCCTACTAAAGTACATACTAAAAACTAAAAAAAACCTATTAACAATTATTACTAGGTATTGATTGATTATATATATATGTATAGTAATCAATTACCAATTATTATAGTTATCTGTATTCTATATACATGTACCTATATTATATACTACTATACCAATTACCTACCAACAATTTATAACCACAACAGCCCGCACTAAAATGTAATTGTAGGTAGGTGGTTGTAGGTACACTCTAAAATAGGTATGAAAAATATAAATTTAGATACCTTCTTTTTCTTGTGGTTCTAAAATGTCTATCGACGTCAAAATCAAATAGAATGTTCAATACATTTTAAAGATTTGTATAAATTGTTTTTAAAATTGTACCATTTTCAAAAAAATTGATTTATTGTTATGTCGAATGTCGATTAATATCATTAGCAACATATGTATGTGGCCAGCAGGTTATTTTAAAAATTAATACTTGGACATATATTGTGCCTACTATAGACCTCTAAAAGAAGGACTATGCTGCCTACCTATATAGGTCATAATAGGATTAGTCTTAGTTCATGGTCAATATACTCAATATAAGGGTCCCGTCACACCATGCGTTGGGGGGGGGGGGTCCGGGTAAACCGGATGCGTTTTGACTCGATGATTTTGACTATATCACATCTATGCGTTTTTGTTCTTAAAAAAGTTCCCGCCACTGCATTCCAAGTTCCAAACGCCACCTCTAGTTCCAAATTCGTCAAATACCAACGACCATAACAATTTCATCACATTCAAAGACTCTAAGCTCTTTGAGGTAGACCTAGACTACTTCCGTAATTTATGCAGAATTATTTTATTATATTACCTGTCTTCATTTCACGTCGAGTGTTACAGCTGGGTAACTACTCCCCTCACGCTTTCAAAGCCAATTTTGTTGTAATCTAGCTCATATGCTTAGTGTAACTATATTATTACAGATTGTATATATTCAAATAAATGTAAAAAAAAAATATATTATCTGTCGGTTAAAACGATGCCTGTATAAAGCCTTTTTAGTGTTTTTTAGATTGAGACTGATGTTTATTGTTTTTCCTATGTTCTAGTTTAGATGAATTTAATGATTAGTGTTTAATCATTTATACTCTCATACTTTAATAGACGAATGATCGTAAAAATATCGTATATTAGTTTATGAGTTGATACCAAATTAACTTGTATTCAATAATAAAAAAAAAATAAATACATACAATACTATGGTTACCTATACATGGCCAGATGGCCTACATGTGTCAATATGTCATGTATATAGCGTATTATGGAGGTGCATTATGCTAAATTATTTTACGAGTATGTATATAAATATATAATGTAAAATTTACATTTTGCTTTAACAATTAAACACTTATAACTTTATTAAATATTAAAATGTTATAATCGTATTAAGGTCATTGATGTAAAGTTTAAATTATACACTTAAATCTTTCGTATGGCATGGAAATAAACGAATTTTGAAGTTCCTATGGGCTATAATATATATAGGTACATAATACATACATATTGGCTATTACAGTAGGTACGTCAGTATTACCTAATACTTACACTAAAATTTGAAGGACATTCGTGACTTTAATTTAAAATATATACTAAATATAGGTACAACGTATTATTTTACATACATAATATATATTTAATATTATAATACAATATACTGTCTGTAGATATTATATACCTATCATGTAAGTACTATATAATCAAATAATTTTTAAACGAAAATAATATTATTATAACAGCAGTGTTATTTGAAGTCATGAAATGTATCGCCAATATAGACGATATAGCTACAAGCAAATTGGAATAATTGTGCAGACTACTGATTAGTAGAATTATTAGATTTGAGTTGTTAGAATAACGTATTATTTTTAAAATAAATATAATTTTCATAGTTTTCATTATAATCATAACCGTTCAAAACTATTATAATAGTATTGTTCTTTATGTATTTTGTATTTATTCATATTTCATACTAGCTGATCCCGTGCACTTCGTTTCCTGTTAAATGACCAACTGTCCAACTTTATATGACTCAAACTTTGTTCAATTCGTTACCTATTTAATATTCGGTGTATGGTGTTCAAAATGTATCTTAACTTTTCTGTTGCCTGGAATAAAAATTCTGATTCTCAGCAGACAGCAGTATATTATCAGGTAGGCAACCTACTTGAGGTAGATCGAGGACCCCGTGCTGTTTGAACGTAACTTTATAATATTTAACTCTAAAGTATCAAAGTTATACCAAATATGTTACTGAACTCCTCCTAAACGGTTGGACTAATATTGTGAATGCCGAGTGAATATCTCCTCCTCGTCCCTGAATCGTGATTGTTTTATGTACGTAACTTATATGTGAGTATAAATGTATAATACGCTCAATATTTACGTAATTTATTGTGATAGGTACCTACATATTATAATATCACAACACAGCGTACAAAAAAATAAAATGCATTGAATGAATACACAGATTTCATGGCAACCAATAATATTATTTATTATAATAGTCTTAAAACCCGTGGAAACTATTTATAAACAAAAATTTTCACCGTAAATCTTTAAATCCCCGTTTGAGCACATCCCCTGGTTGTACCTAGGGGGTTGATTTGTAGCCTATGTGTTATTCTGATGTATATTGTAAAGTTTCATTAAAATCCATTCAGTGGTTTTTACGTAAAAGAGTAACAAAGAAACAAACTTTCGCGTTTATAATATTAGTAGGATATTTTAATATTATATTCTTAATTCTTATACCTACTTAACTTATTGTCCTATGTCATTCCTACCTGGGTACATTAGTTATAATATTGTTTTTGAATTTAAAATTATTATTATAAATGTATGACGTGTTAAATACTGTAACATGACGTGTAGAACACTATCTTGTTAAAATTGGAATTTTATTCCGTAAAATAAAGATTATTATTATAGACTATAATAGTGTTATAGTGATACCAGCAATACCTACCGCTATACCTGCCTAAATACTAAATACAGTAATAATTTTCATTAATAGTTCAATTATAATTTATAATATAATATGATATATTTAGTACTTTATAGTATTCCTGCTTATCTGAACAGTAAAGGAATTTTCTTTACACGATTTTAAACAATATAATATTACCTATGAGCCACTTATATATCGCTCGCTGTTCGGTTTTTTTTTCGTTTTAGTCGACACGACAACAGCGCTGCAGTCATCACCATGCCCGTCACGGCGACAACGACGCGCCTGGCGCACGCCACGCCGCCCGCAAGATCGTTCTTCGGAATCGTCGGCCGAGGCGTGAGACTAGTAAGTGCGCAAATGTCAGCCGATAGATGGCTCTGATCTGCGACGGCGGTTGGCACGCCGGTCGCGTTCGGCGGGCGGTCGGCGTCGCGCCGACCGGTCGGAGCCCGACGGTCCGAGTTTCGGTGACGGGCGGCAAGCGCGGGCCCGATCGGTCGGACGGCCGGACGGCCACCGCGACGAGACTGCCGCCCGACACGATCACGCGTCGTCGTCCACCGTAGACTTCGGCGCGTCGCTGGTGGACCGGCGAGGCCATATAGGAGACCCGACCGATCGTGTTCATCTTAAAAGGGTGTCTTCCGCTTACATGGAACGTTCGGCCTATAAGGTCTGAGCGGGGTATGGCCATCAATACATACCCGGCACATAATTTTTTTAACTGCGGGCAGTTGGCTACCTTCGGGTGCCGGCGCCTGCTCCTTTCGCGACGAGTGTTTTTGTGGATAGCTATTTACCACACGGCTATACCCCCCTAGCCTCCCCGCCCACTCGTGCGTTACACGTGTGTTTTGCGGCGTACCATGCCGTGTTAATTATCGCCGGTGAGGTATTGTTTTGTACGGTGTTGTTATTCAGTTTTTTTTTCAAATATTTCATTGAATAATTACGTAAAATAATATATTATATTATTATGGTTATATTACGTCAATAATAGCATCAAATTGCAGAATAAAAAAACAGAATTAACTAAATGTGCTCGTTAGATTATTCATGTAAATGATAAAATACATCATATTATACGTTTTAATGCGGATAATGTCTGAGCACTCTACCCGACAATTTAAATATTAACTTATTAATTGATATAGGCAATCGTATAAATACCTACATGCGTGTAGTGTAAACAAAAGGGAATAATTTATATTATTATCATCATTTGAATGACAGTGATTGGCGTGTGTGACTATAGTTGTAGAATGAAAAGAGACACGGCGTTGAGCGTTCTTCCGTGCACGCATAATAATTAAATAATGTTATCAATATTATGTTGTAGTAGCGTAGTATGTAGTCCATAATTATAGTCTACGAGCACTTATCTATTTTCTATGTCTACGAGTAATATTATATTTCTCTAAAAAAAAACAATTTTTTTGGTCCGTCTTCGCTAGAAATGCGATAAGAAATCTAAAAAAATTGAATAATTCTTGCTTATCATAGACTATCCTACTTTTTAATTGTTTATTTCTATTTTGTATAATCTCTTTTTCAATATTATTATGCTTTAATTATTACGTTTTAAATTAAATTTCAAGTTTTCAGATTATTTATTTCATTACTAGTATTATCGGTAATATGAACAAAAAATAGATATTATTTTATTGTAGTAAAACGATTCCCTACAAAACTACAACGATTGGATTTAGCATTGATCGAAAACGAATCGCATTCGAATTCTATAACTATTTCATTGATACATGTCATTTCAGATGAAAAACAACTATTTCAATTTGCTTAGGTCCAGGTTAAAACCTTTTGAACTTGTTAATGAATCTAAATCTGTCAATTCCCCGAGTCCAATAGCTTCGTAAGTCGACATCATACTTTTATGTCGTATTGAGTAGATTGAAAATAGTGACCAAATATATAGGTACTTGGACATCGCATGCTTGAACGGAATTTTATTGCTTATATTATTATCATGTACACTGATTAATAACAAACCATTCATAGTTATTTTCACATTAGGTAAGAGTGTAAGACACACAGTCATATTGCCTATATTTTACTCCTTAAAACTTAATTTAACCATCCCAACCTCCTTTTAAATATTATAATACCGGTATGCATACCGACCGTTTTTAAGGAGTTCAATATAGGCAATTTTCTAATTACGTGCATGCTGGTCATGTAAATGTGTGCGTAACAAGTGATTATTAGTGTGACTGTGTGTCTGTGTATAAAATAAATAGTGGAGCACACTCGCACGTGCACGCACATGTAAGTAACTCAACATTTTACACTCTAATTACAAATGTGAATTATATTAATATATTAATATATTTATTTTATTGTACCAAATCAAGTGTAGGAAAGTTGTGTGTCATAAAGTTCAATCCTATAAAATGTAGTCTCATAAAATTAATTCTTAAAATATTTCTTTTAACAGCTTTTCTCAACTTAAACGCATATAACGTAGAAATAGTATTATAATAATAGAATATAAAAAACTATTCTCTTATATAATATATAATACCTATGTGGCTATGTATAAAACTATAAATAAATTAGAAAGTATAATAACATAGTATGGTATTTAAAAATATATAAAACTAATAACTTGGTGTTAGAAAGACGTATTAGTTTTATCTTTATTAGCTATATATTGTTTTAAATACACCCACTGTAAAGGGTATATTATAAGGTATATAAGACCACAGGTATGATTAATGCTATATTATATTATTTTGTTTATTGATATTCAAAGAAAGAATAATTTTCACACAAATTGAATATTGAATTGTCCATTTAATTTTTATTTTAGGTCAGTTTTTACCTTTTTTTAGTATTAATTATAATAATATACTGGGTATTAAGGTGTTAACAACTGTTCAATTTTCTCACCACCGTTTTCGCGATAAACAAGTCTTACCAAGGTATTAATATATTGATCTTTGTTCCTACCAATTTAAATTTTATATAAATGTAATTATACAATATCGCATTCTTTTTTCGCTCACGTTGTACCAATAATAAAGTTTTTAACAAAAAATAACCAACCTACCTACTACCAAGTTATAGTGTTGTATACTATAACTATACTATTTTAGTTTCGGTAAGGATACTGAACAGTGAACAAGATACTTATAAGCCATTCCAGATAATTATCGACTATCGTTATATTGTGCTCTATAAATTAAGTAGTTCTACCGTCAATAATAGTTGTTGAAAATATCATTGAAGTTTACATACATATTGAATATATTATAATATTATACTCTAGGAAACCATTTAGTAAATAAGGTACGTCTAAATTATTTTCTTCTCAAATTTATAACAGTAAATCTCCATATGATCAGTGATCATATAATACACCATGTATATTGGGGTACCTACACAGTATATTTATGTAATTATAAATAAGTAATCACAGTAACGGATTCAGGAGAACAAGATTTGTTTAGTATGATTTTGTGTATATTAAACAATTTCCGGTGTGATTATTCACCCTATAGAAAATTATAGTGTACCAAATTCCAGTGTTCACTTCACATATACAATATACGAGTTAGTCTTAGTTGTGACAACAATTTCTTAAAAAATAAAGTCTTATAACAAGAAGTTGCACATTGAACATATTATACTTTACAATAAATACTACGTTGATAGGTAAGTAATTTAAACAACACCAATTTTAAACGTAATGTATTTAAATTTTTACAAGTTTATGTATAATATTATATTTTATAATAATTGGGATTTAGGTTGAATTAAGTCAGAAATTATTTCTTGTTTTGCAATTTGTATAAATAAATAAGTGTAAATAAACTTTTACTTATTAGTATTGGTAAAATAATACATTTCAAGTTTTCCTATTTTAATACAAAATTTTTGACATAAGTATCAGATCATTTTCTACTGTACTCAGACACGTTATAATCATTTCGTGATCTATATAGTTATCTATCTATAGTTATCTATTTAATGAAATGAAAACGGCTTTACACACAAAAATATTTTACAAAATAGTCACACCAGCTTGACCTGGAGTAATTTAGTTTCATTACCTATCTAGTTAAACGTATATGCCATATGGGAAGCACCTCATACTTCCGTAATGCTCACTATATTGTAAGACACTGTGTTACACCTAAGTACCTGATTTAATTATTTTAAAAGTAATGTATAAATTAATATAGTAACTACAGAATATTTAATTTTAATTTTTAGATCGAATCTGGACAAATAGTGATAATATGAGCTCATTGGAATCCAACGAAGTTGCCATCAACTTGAAATTATTTAAGCTATTTCGTTTTTACCATCTATTTGATCCAACTAGCGGAAAACTTTGCAAATTCAATGTTTACCATCTGGCTTGGTACATCATAAATTGCGTCATTGGTTGTATATTAATTTACGGATTGTTGGGTTATTTTACTGAAAGGGAGGATGTTATCGACAGCATTTTTCACATACAGATAATGTTCTGTTACTTACTCTATTCTCTAAGTTTACTTAAAATAATCACGTTCTTATACAAAGCAAATAACATTTGGGATTTACTTCGTGTCACTCGCATAAATTTTTTGACGAGTACACAGTGTCAATCACATATTGGAATCCTCCATAAACATCGTAACAAATCAATAAAAATTACAAATCTCATAAGTGGTTTTGCAATCGTGACTACCCTCGAATGGATCTTGTTTCCTCTAGTGCTGCGGTTGTTGTCAAAAACAAACGCAAGCGATTCAAATCAACGCTTTGAGAATATTTTTAACTTTCGGTTCCCGGTGACCGTCTGTGAATACAATAATTATTATTTTATATTTTATATCATGGAGTCATTCATTGCAATATTTATGTTATACGCATACGTAGTGACCGATGTCTTTTTTATTTCTGTCTGCTATGTCATAATTGCTCAATACGAGATAATCAAACGGGCTTACGAAATTGTCAACTGTGAACAGAGAACAGACTTCCGAAAATAATAATGGTAAGTCAAGAGTACAATTTTTTTTTATATGCCACCGTGAGCCTACTGTAGTAGAACCGTGGTTCGTCTGGATAACTTATTCACACGGTGACTATAACATAGTTGACTGATAGTAAAAAAATAATTAAAAACGCATATTTTTAGAAAACAAAAACGAAAATATTATTGTGAACGACTGTTGTGATGATTTAATATCGATTGTGAGGGACCAACAAAAACATTACGCGTTAGTACCTTTATACCTATATATTTTAATAGTTTAGAATAATACTTATTTTATTTTACTTCACGAAAACCAGGTCAGAATTAATTTGAAGATGTTTTTAATTAATTAATTTTATTTTTCAGGAAGTTAAGATTATTTTATTCTACATATAAGCTTATAATTGTATCAACTGTTGTAATAAATTCGGGGTCCATCATCATTTTAACATACGCATCTGCTGTGGTAATACAAATTGAACAGATTAAATGCAAATGTACAATTTTTGGTGGATCTATGATTGTTTTTTAGGGGATGTTACGATTATTATTTGTTCGCTTATTTATAGAAGACACAAAAATGATAACAAATAATATAATTTCTAACCGAATAATTTATAAACGTGAACAGTGGCCATGAGAGGGGGGGATGTTATAGCGCCTTAGCACTCTAGATCCACCTCTGCTTATAGATATTACATAAGTACCAATGACAGATTATTTGCGTTTATAGATTTTCATTTCTCCAGAAACCATACCAATTTTTAGTATAGTCAAGTTGATATCAGCATTTACATACATGTTTTTTGTTTTATTTTTCCTATGCTATTTAATGGAAAGCATTAACAATAAAGTAACGTTAACATCATTAAAATCTAATTGAGTTTGTTTAACGATGCAATTTTTCTCTGCAGATAGAATCCGTCCAACTTGGGATGTATAGTTGTAATTGGACAGCGATGGATATAAAATCAAAAAAATTGTTATTGTTCTCAATGCGGATGCACAATGCTAATAAATTGATGATTAAAACAACACCAAACAATATCATCAACCTACAATTATTTAATAGCGTAATATTTAATATCATACTATAATAATAATACAAATTGGAATGAATTAAAAATAATCACTGGTTTATTACAGGTAATGATGACATCCTATAACATTGTCTCAGCCATGTTGAATACACGTTCTCAATAAAATAAAGAAGATGAATATATAATATCAACAAAATTCCAACTATTTTGTTTTGTTTATTATTTTAATTATTAATAATGACGATTTATTATTATTATTATTATTAATGATACATTAATACTTATATTAATTGCCTTCTAAACTAATTTTTTTTTCATTTATAAAATAAGGTACCTACACAAAATAAGTAATAAGTATACTAATTAACCAAAATTATTTTTCTTTAATATCCTGTATTCTATAATTTCTCATGTGTAACTTCGTAATTTATTTTATTATTATTAGGAATTAGTTATTAAATAAATAAATAATAATTATTATATTTTGTTTTTGTGTCTGTCACCTTTTGGAGTATACAAATATTTCATCTTTAATTTCAAGGTCCATTGCAACGTATACTTCTCTGAGTTTTTTTTGCTATTGGGAAAAATTAAAAATAACTGTGGAAAAACTAGAATATTTAAGCAACACCAATTTTTGACAAAATCGTTTTTGTTATTTCGTTGAAATTAAAAAACGGATAACTGCAGATACTTAAAAATATTTATATTAGCATTTTCTAGACATAATTTTTTTAAATAAGAATTTTTACAAAAGTAATCAAAATTGAGAAAATTTGTTACCTAATTAATTTGTAGTTAAGAATTCATACATTTTTTAATCATAACACCTAAGACTTAAACATAAAATATAATATTCCTCACAAGTTTTCCTTATTGCTTTAATTTGAAATGTTATTTTCTCTTTTACACAATAATATTTTTTAAATTTTTTTGTCTACTGTATGTCCGGATTACCTTCTTATATGTATTATATAAAAAAAAATATAATAATATAATATAAAATATCTTTAGAAATATAGGCTGACCGCATACGGACACCGTTCAGAATCGTCTTTTGTATAGTTCCCTACTATTACTTCCTACTTAAATGATATATATCATTAAATTAAAATTTAACCTATCCACTACAGTGACTTACTCAATTACGAGGTACATTGACAAATATCTTACTACAGAGTGAGTTGCTCGGTTTTTTTTTCTTTTAGTAAGTATGGGTAATGAGTTTATTAAACTTCAGATTTTTTTTTTCGGAATTTGTATTGAAGTATTCACAAGGAATATATTTTTAATTATTTAGATTTGTATACCACCTTTGCCGAAACAAACGTCGTTTTTCATGCAAGAACTAGCCTTTTTTTTATAAGTTGTGATGAAGTTGATTTTTTTGAAAATAACCAACAAACAACAAACGACGACCAAATAACAAACGACACTGAATATTATCATGGTACCTGTGCAAAATACATAATATCTATATTTATCCACTGAATTGCTTGGTAGGTATACCTACCTAGTACCTATACACACAAAATACAACTACTCTTTTCTATGATACAACCATTCGATCAGCTGCAGTGGTTCATCCGCTTGCGGTTGAATTCTGTGGCGTAGCCACGAACCTTGTATGATGTGGTGGCTATTTCGAGGAGGAAGAGAAGGGGCAATAGGGTTTTTGTAAAATCATTTTTTTAATATAATATTATAATACAGGCATAAATAAACATGGTCAATGGGAGGTGGATTATAGCCCCTCCATATCCCCCTTGGCTACGCCTCTGGCTGCAAACTGGTGGAAGTTATTTGTCAGTCGCACGCAGGTATATATATATATCATACTAATATAATACCTAGTTAATAGTTATTATATTATGACGTAGGTATATAATATTATGTATTTCACACAATCACACCACAACCCACGGCCGCGTGCCCGCGTGAGTATATTACGAGCTCTTCCCGTATTTTGATTATCATCTTAATGCCCTAGGGTCATTACTATAATATCATATTTTAATGCAGTGGTTTTTTTTATGAATTATTTTATAACTCTCGACGCATTGAGCGTCCGTGGATTGTGAACAATTATAATTATTGTAACGATAGTATCACTAGGCTGCAATTTGCGTGTACTAGCGATATTTTTGTTTTCTTCCTATATTATACTAGCTGGACACGGCAATGCTTTGCTATTGCTAGGTTTTTCTGATTACCCGAGCTGTATATTATCAGGTAGGCAATCGCAATCTACCCGCGGTAGATCACAAACCTCACGTGGTGCGTAGGTACGTAAGTGTATAATTTAACTCTAATCTCTAAATCAAATTATACAATCAATTAATACAAATCCCTAACCTAACCTAATTGTACTAAAATCCGATTAATAAAAAAAAACCCAAACATTCGTATGTACCTATATATAGATACAGAAAAATAAATAAAGTATAAATAAGAAAAAAAAAACCTCATAAAAGTATAATTTAAGACGTGGTTAGATAGGTATCCAACATGTCACAAGACACAAGCACGTATGCTGGATACACACAGCATCATATTATAGTATAAAAAGTCACACAAATTAAATTATGTCTCCAACTCCTGGAAAATCTATTATAATATTATAATAATATAATTATAATATATTTATTTATTTATCAAATAACTAAAATACTTATCATTATACAACCTTAGACAAATTGATGGTGGTGGCAGTGCCATAGACTGGAATTTACGTTGGGGAGGGAATGAGGGATATCCATTATGATTATTTCTAAGATAAATCACAGGGTAGTGGCGGTACTGATTTTGCAAGTAATTAATATATAATATACTACCTAATGAATAATAATAATTGTTGCATAATAAGTAATAACCCATTACACGACACATTATTTACAACTATATATATATACACCATATAAATCTAACAATCTATACTAAATTTCTGAATTTGCAGAATTTTCAAAAGTTCATTAAAGTCAATGCGTATACTTCACATGTTTGACATAGCTTTACTATAGGAATGATAATCAAACTAACTTTTATCGTCATCGTTATTTGTTTGATCTTTTTATTTTTATTTTCAGGAATGTGGGATTCTTGTTCGATTACCAATAATTACCATAGAATGTAATGCGTTTGAAGTTTATGAGTCTATTTTGAATTTTTCAAGTTCCTAAGTATACATAGAAACTAGATATTTATTTCAGTAATGTGAAAATGACGCATTATTATTATTGTATTAACCTATTTAATGAATTTTTACTTCAAATTGTGAACTTCGCAACAAACATGTTCAGCGGAGATTTTCTTGAAAAATAAATAATAACGAAAAATAAAATAAAAATACCTTTATGTGTGGCCAATGTTCAATATGAATACCATTTTCGTATAAATTAACAACGTTTACATTTTATATTATGTAAGCTACCGAATGGGTACCCATATAAAATAACGTTGGTGTAAGTATAGGATACAATTAAACGATTTTAAATACGTCACGCGGAAATGTTCATGTAATTAACGTAGTAAGCGTACTATAGGTAAGTACTATATGTGTTTAAAAATAAATAAAGTGTGGATTACAAAGTAGTTAGGTGCCCAAGTACGCCGAATGTTTATTATTTTTTTAATCGAAAATGACTTTAATCAAATATTTATTTCCGGGTCATAACATATTATTTTAGGAAGTATTATAATATACGATATATTATTGTACAAATACACAGTATTTACTCTATTATCAAAATATATATTATGCTGTTCGTCATTGTTTGTTTCCGTTTTGTGTACCCATCGAGTGGCGTAGGCATGATAAATAAATATTATTATTAATAATATTAATATTATGTCGGTACGCCGTTTGCGTGCATCACAATTTGACAAAATATAATAATATCATAATGGTACAAATGACAAATATTACTTAAGTAGACATGTTTAATAATTTATTTATATATATAAATATACCTACTTATATATTATTATATTATTTATACATTAGGTATCTAAAACTTGGTATATGACGTAGGTATCAGGTTTATTATCGTTTAGCCTTGACTTTTCTCGCAGTGATTATTACGTGTGTACCTGCTTAATGTATAATAGTATTGTGCACGATCATAACTCGCCTCGTTTCTTATCACGTTTGATGCATGCATTGTATAGTCGTATAAATATTATTGTTAAAGACATATGTAAATAAGTGTTAAATTTAATGTTTGACGCAAATTATGTTTACCGTACTCGTAGATTATTATATCGAAATCGATAGGTGTATAGTTCGTGTGATAAGTATAGGTATCTGGTATACTGATAACTGCAATAGTCAATAGATTTATAACACTCAAATCAAGATTTGAAGGTGCAAGTCGACTGTCGAGTTAATTATTTCATTGTGTATTGTATTGTAATCTTTATTTGACATGAGATCTATTGATGTTGATGAAGTCTTTAAATCAAAAATAAAATATTATTGTATCGCAATCTATTTTTACTGAAAAAAAAGCATATTATATTATTATTTTGATATTGTTTAAGTTAGTCTTATACAGTCTGAATTGATTATAGGTTTTGATTTCTACAAGCCCCGACCAGTCTACTTTACTCGAATTTTTTTGAACATGCCACCTACTCGCCCGCAGTGGCGTATTTAGGAATATGCTGCCCCTGCAGGACGCAAGTAGGTACACAATGAAGTGCGATAGCCCTCCTTTTCTATTAGCATTAATCAGCACAGAACTTATTATTTATTTAGAAAAAATATCAGAAAAAATTACCAGGCCTCACTGAGTTTAAAATTAGTATGGAGGCCCAGGAGTAATCTTGCTTACAACAGGTTTTTAATTAATACACACAACAAACAATTAAAAAGTATAAGTTAAAATAGCAAAATAAAACAAACAGTTAAATTATAAGATGCTATACTGTGGAATAAGTGAAGTATAGTGTCTTACAACACCATAAAGAACCCCTTATAATAATTCGTCAGATCTTAACAATCCAAAACGTACCATGCATTTTTTTATGTAACATATAGGTAAGCCCCTTATAACTTTCGGTGACTACTATACATTAGTTCAAGTAGTGAAAATGTCTCCCAAATTTCGGTCCATCACTTTTTAGGGAAAGTGCCTACTAGGAATTTCTTAGAGAACATGCGAATTGAGGTCCATATTTTTTTGGGTACATAAACTACATACTAATTAAAAATATAAAATATAAAAATAAATATTACATATTACGAAACTTAACTTTCCTGCCTATATCTACACTTAATGTTTGTAGCATTATTGTTTATTACTACTGCAGGCAAATTAAATATTTTATATTGCTGTTGCCTGTTATTGTTTTAAATTGTAGTCATATTTTTTTTTATAAATTCGAATTTGTTTATTGTGTAACTGTCAGTGTTAAACAATCGACGACAATACAATTATATAATAGACATATCTTAAAATTACGAACAATAAAATATTAATATAATAATATGACATTCCAAAATTATATTATGGTAGTGGACTGTCATTATTATTGATCATGCAACGAAAATATTATAGATATGCACTACTTATATGAGTTATGAATGTATGATAGAGTCTATATATTCAGACACATTTTAACATGATAGATATTAATCGGACAACAATTTGGATAAATTATACAAAAATCCGTACCACAACAATTAGGATTAGACTCTTTTAATAGTTAGCTTTGGAGCACAATTAGTAGTATGCAGGCATGAAGCCAAAATTTTACTTTTTACACTCACTTAATTTATTTTCTTTAATTTTCACGAACATTTTATTAATAGATACTTGTTCAATTGTAAAACTATTAATGTAATGTATACTAAAAATGTAAAATTATTCAAAAAAATAGTAAATACGCCACTGGATCTCATAGGCATTTGATTGGGTGTTGCATGAAGTCCTATTACACAACTTCCGTCAGTTAAATAAAACCATCTTATACAAATATACAATAATATGATGATGAAAAGTATATATTAACAAACCTACAATTATACTATAATAATATAGATAGAACTTAATCGAAAATAATAACATTTTTTATAAATATTCAATGTTGAGCAATGGGAATTCGAAAAATGTCTTGCGAATATAGCATAACTGCATAACAAAACAATGGAAACATGGCTTAAGGCATTGATATTTCTTCTGCATAGCTGTAAATAACTATTTTCAATCGCATAATATTAATATTATATCATATTAAAAATTATTGTTATCTTCGATGTTTCCCAATCTGCCGATGTTGAACAGTCAGTATGGTTTTCTCTAACGCTGTGAATGGAGCTAAGCTGGAAGCATTGCCATCTTGACATGATGCCGATGGAGGAATTATATAGGTAATGTAATTAATGTTTAGTCTTTAAATTATAACTAAAATTGTTTAATTTTATCAAATATTTAAATTATTGGATCAATTTGGATATGATTTTCATCAAATCATTGTTTAACTCTAATATGAATACAATAATAATTAACAATTACCAAACACCTATGTAATGGTGGACATGTATTTTGACTTCTATACATATAAGTATATAACCACTACCTACTTTCATATTATTATATATTAGTGGCCTAGAGACCGGATTTATATTCCCTTAAAATACCTAAAATATGATGCTAATAGTCTCTAAAAAACCTTCAAATATTCTCATTATATTCTCTTAAAAATTTAAAAAAATATGCTAAAATATGCAAAATATGCAAAAATATACAAAAATATGTAAAAATAATCAATAAACATCATTATGTGCTTTAATATGCATATAACATTTTTTTTCGACATTATTTTAATAGTGATTAATTAGGTATTAAAAGTTGTGTATTCTAATGTAATACTATTGCTGCAATTTAGTAAGAGTTGGGAATGATAAAAAAAAAAAATTGTAAATGTTCAAAAAATTTTTTCTTTGGTACCGTATAATATTAAAATTAAAAATAAACACAATTTTTTTCTCACAATTTACGAAATATTCCTAAATATGCTAAATGGGTTAAATATTCTCTAGCCCATGAAATATTCTCAAATATACAAAAAGAACTTTTTTCTACGCATTCGGAATTGAACGAATCGTCCACATTTTTTACTCTCATAAGGCTGCATAGACCCAGACACCCAGTAACGATATGTAAAAACATATAAACCAGGTCTTTATAATATAACATAGTTTTTGAACTTCTAAAAAAATACATACAACTGCTGAACTGTAAATTCGTTATTCAAAATATCGTTCAGTTAGGGCAATTTTTTTGTTATAGCTCAACAATGGCCATAAGCTCATAAAAATCGCATTCTATTTAGTATCGAAGTAAAACATTTTACTGGATACTTTTAATATATGTTTGTGTGGCGCGAATATAGAAACTATAATATAATGTAGTGCGACTTCATCGTTCTTACTGGGTTGAGTTAAAATAATATTATATTTTTGTATTAGCGATAAACCGGTTTTCATCTATGTTCGTATTTTTAGATTGTATAGAAATGAATGTACTTGTTACTTTTATGGTAGGGCAGTGGTATTCTAATATAATAAAATATTATATTAATTATTAAAATGTCTGGTCAAAAAATTATTCATCAAGGTCACAAGTTGAGCAATATATTTTTAATATTATGACTTGTTATATTTATCTTAGATGTTATAGCAATATAACTCATTAGATATAAGATATTCATATTATAACACAAGAATACAAGATGATGAGGAGATATTTTATTTGCTCATTTATTCTATATCTGGTGTATGATACACAGGTACTCTGACAAGTGATTACCTTTCTTGTTTTTTAGTTGTTAGTAGTGTTGTGTTTTATGTTCTTTAAGTGGATGTTATCAGCTGCTGACTGCTGATGACTCTAAGTCAAATGTGGCTATTTTTAACTCTGTAGAAGTGATTGTTTAAGACTTCATAACGCATATTAAATAAGATAGATATAGATAACTTTATCGAATAGTCGGATGGTCTCTATAAAATAGACTATGGTTTGACACTTGACATTTTTTAAATTCCTTAAAATAACATTTGATTGTTGTCTTACTAAAGCCCCATTCTTTTGCACATCTACTAGAGCTCTCCAAACTTCTCGATCTTCCGCATCCTCAATACTCGCTCCATTTCTTAATCTTTTTAATTCATCTCTTACTCAATCCATCCAATTTTGACGTGCCTTTCCCACGGGACGTTTTTTACAAAAATTTTAACAAATTTTGTAGATTTGGCGTACCTACGAGTATACAATCTAATTAGGTCTACATTATTTCTCCGTTCGTATAAATCAGCAATGGGGTTTATTAATTATTGTATACCTCATTATAATATTTATATTAGACTAATTAGTAATTCACAACATAACATTAAGTATCTAATACATGTTTGGTAATTTTCAAATTAGTTTATTATAAATAATATAGTTTGAATTTTGTTTTTAGTTGCTTACCCGATCATTATTTTTCAGCAGTTAATATTATAAAGATTTGTTGGAAATTCTACATATTATAATTTTTTGTTGAAATATTTTTATAGGTATTCAATTATTTTTTTAACATAACATAATAATATGTACAAAAAGTGAAATTATAAAAAATGTTCAATAAAAAAATAACACAATGTAGAATTTTTTGTGGACCATAATTTATAATCTTATGTTAATAACTGATAATAAATAATAATATTCTAGTAAACTATAACATTTATTTAAGGTTGACGTAAAGCAAATTACGCAAGGACAGTTGTGTTATTATTTTTTTTTTTCAACTCATACATTTATAAATTGTAGTATAGACGTATAGTTGTACCGCGATATTATCGCGTGCTTCTACTCGTAAACATTTTATTTTATACATAATAATAGCGTTAAATTTTCATATTGTATCATTGCCAGTAAAGTACACTACTATTGATCTCCACCCATAATATAACACGGAATTCACTAAAAACTATTGAAAGCGTAGATATTATTTGTTTTTAAATATATCAAATTTTTAACATATATTTTAACATGACAATGTGTACACTACTACACTGTGTAATTATATATAATATATGTATATGGATATTACAATCAATGATAATAAGAATTTTTTCGTATAGTCATCATTGTTATTAACGAGCGAGTGATTTTCTTTGATCAATTTTCAATAGGTACCTATTGTGTGGTTCTTATACTCATGTTTCATCGAAAAAATAACTAAAATAATAAATCAAAGTATCCTTATGCAATGACGCCTTCCTGCATTTAACCAATTTAACCATATTAGGTGAATAAACTCCTTTAATGAAACAGTTTGCTCACACATCTTTGAAAAGCGCACGAGGCATGATACATTTGTGTTAATTTAAAAAAAAATGTTACCTGAATATTTATAAACTATTTGCACATAGAATTTAATATTATAATAGTGTTAAATATATTTTAAAACTATTTAACAAACCATTTGCAAATAAAAAAATGAAATAAGGATTGTAACCATTGTCCAAATAACAAATCGACAATACTACGCAATAATAATATTAACAAATAATTATAAATATCTAAAAAACTAATATATTTTTTTTTTTTAACTGGTTTCAATTTTAGATACTGAGTGGTACGATTATTTTTTAATTGTTACATTTTTTTTGTGTCTGTGTACACAATAAGTAGTCGAAATAATACTTCGATTTTCAACTTCAGTATCTTGTTCGATTGGAAAGTGAATATTGTTGGTGCATTGGGGAGGTCAAAATTCACAGTAATTTTCAAAAGCGCCAAGAAAAACAAAAGAAAAATTAAGGAAAAACTGCAATTTTTACGCAAAATCGACTTTGGTTTTTGGTGTAACTTTAAAACAAATGACCGTAGATGCATGAAATTTTCACTGGTTGTTTATATTTGCATTTTCTATACACGTTAAAATTTTGAAAATATTATGATTTATTTTGAACTGTTTAGGGACATATTCAGTTTCTATTTTTTTTTAGTTTTTATTCTATAAATATCAATAAAATTTTATTTGTTGGTTAAAAAAACTTAAAAATTTAATGCGAGTCTTCTGATATGTCGTTACAATAGCAGTTGAAAAATATTAAAAATACACAGGCACAATTTTTTTTTATAAGCATTTAAAGTTTAAATTTTGACAAAATTTATCACATTTAAAATTTAATAATAATTTTGTAGTTAAAAATGTATAAAATGTTCAACTTTAATAGCTAAGGGTTGAAAATTTTAAACAAGATTCCACTTAAATAGGTTATATATAAATTACTTTATTCATCTTAATATCATCAAATATACTTCGTAATATCACTAATATCATAGGCTGACTACCAGTTTTCGCTCAGAATCGTTTTTCTTATACAACGATATTATATCATTGAATTCAAATTTAACACCATCCATTACAGTGACCCACTTGTAACCTACTGTACAGCAGAGCGACTTTTTTTAACATTTTTTTCCAACTAGTTCAAATGAGCTTCTCACAATTTTCAAAATATGGGTAAACGTGCCATAATCTTTTTAAAAATGTGTATACAAACGGTTGACAGCCTTTCTCAATTCAAATGGTGGTAAATGTATACATGAATTAATTAATTTATTCATGATTATTGATCTAATGATCTGTATAGTTAGTAGTTGTTCTTGATATAATAATTGTTAAATTCTTACATTAAAGTAATGGAGGTTAATGGTTATAAGAAATAATTTTAACAATGAGTTATAAAAGCCTCGTTAAATATTAAATGACGTTTTTTAGTTGCTTTGATTCTTCATTTGTATCGTTAACTTTTCAATAAAAAAAAATAGGTCAATTGTTTTTGTAATTAATAAACATAAAAATAAAAACTAATCGATTGTCCAAAATTTAAATTCATCATTTCATATTGTGTAATATGGTAAAATAAATTATGGATATTTATTTTAGTTCATACGTTTAACATTATATAGTTAATAACAATACTAAATTCAATGAATTTATTAGTCTCATAGAGTCTTAGCTTTTTCTAAAGCGTCAATATTGATTATAATTAATAGGTATCTGGTATTTCTATTTTCGAATATTTATCAATCTGCTGCTACAAACGCAATGCAATACATAACATATTAGACTTGCATAATATAGTGACAATAGCAGTGGCTGATCCTCAGAAATAATTCGTGTTACATATATATAATATACAACATTAACATAGATACTAATTGACATTTACTGTGGCGTAGACATGATTTCTGAAAGGAGAAGATTGAAAAAATAAAACTACATAGTTAATTGGGAGGGGAAATTTGGAAAATCCCCCACCCTTCTTAAAAACTTTTACTTAGGTAGTAAAATATTTAACAATAAGGAACAATAAATATAATTTGAATTGATTCAAAATTCAGGTCAAACACAGTATGGAAGATTATCCACTCCAAAGCCAATGATAATTGAAAATATGGTAAAATATTTTTAAAAATTTAAAAAAATCAGTGTTTGAATAAATGTACTGTTACAATTTTTTTTTTTTTTTATTAAAAGAATAATTACAATCTATACAAACATATGTACAATAGGTAATTTTTTTGATGGACAATAGCGTTGAATTACCGAGAGGGAAGGTACTCAGTAGTACCACCCGACAGATCAAGCAAGGAAATCTCTAGGCCAAGATCGTTTCAGTCTTCTTCTAGGATTATCGCGAATTGTACAAGAAGACAGACGTTTAATTAATGGATTAGTATCAACTGTTACAATTTAAAGGGAAAAACAGGGGCGAGCATGCTTAAAAAATCACCCTATATTATATTTATAGAATTTATTATTGCTATATTAACTTTTGTGTTTAGCCTTATGCCCTTATCGTTGAATGGTGTAAATAGGTTCGGGGTATAAATAGACAATAGCATAAATTAGTTTACATTTTTTGATAATGGTATCATGTATATAAAATATAATAGTATAGGTACTGAAAAGTTGTGAGTTTCAAGCTCACACGAATGGTATTTTTGAAATACAACAAAATAATTAATTTTTTTTTCGTTTAATATCTAATATCGTTTACATTTGAATTTTAAATATCTAAGATAAAATTTGCAGAACTACGTTTACTTTTATTTTAATTCTACTAATACCAACTAATGAGTAACCTAGTATTACATATTATTCTTTAAGTCGGTTGAGAAAAAAAGGATAACAGGCAAAAAAAAACACATCATTATAAAATCAATACATTCATCGCTCCGCTCAGAATCTCAAACGTGACGGCAATTTGCCAACACCACCATATTATTTCTGTACTCTAGGGTGGAAATAGGGATTTTTAAAAATTCTATTATACCTTTTACATTGCTATTTTGACGTGTGATACACTATATTATGTTGTGCTATATGGTATGGATAGAGAGATGCCTCTAAATATATATTAAATTAAATTAAATAATGCCCAAAAGCCAAATATAATATCGTCAATATCATATAATTAATAAAAAAAGAATATAATATAATATATTATAAGCGAAATATAAATATCAGTCACGTACAACAAATACCACGTAGGTTCTTCGTATTTCTCGCACGCCCACACGTGAGACTTAACCAGGGGCGTATTTAGAAATAAATAATTTTTGGGGGGAGGGGGCACAAGAAAAATAAATATATATAATCACAATATAACTGTTAAAAAAATGTACACTTTGATTAACAACAAACATTTTTTTGATGGCTAAATAATACCTATATTTATAATCAGAGTAGGTATAATATTATAGACTAAATATCTATGGTATTTGATCAAATGCATTATTCATAGGTACGACCAAGTGTGTGTGTGTTTGTGGTGGAGGGGGGAGGGGGTGCATGAGACTCTTGTGACCCCCGCTCTCCACAAATACTCAACTGGATGATGGGTATTTACGTGTTACATAGATAATTAATTATTTATTAATACACTTTTTACTATGGTACTATGATCACAAGTAAATGAATATTATTATAATGTAAGCCTAACTACAAACTACAAAACAGTAAATGTAAAATTAAAAAAAAATATCCATAATATAATTTCTATCATAATTATCGTTTTCCGTTGCAGTCGTTTCCGTACATAATATATTATTTTATACGTAAAAGAAAAACGTAACAATAAAATAACGAACGAGGCGGCGAAAGAAGAGTCGCCACCGCCGCTCTACTAGTAAAAAACGAGTTGACCGACTCTTTATACGGCGTCGTGGCGCAGCGGGGATGGGTGAGGCGGCGGCCGCAGTCGGTGATTCCGCCGCCGCGGCGGTGAGGTGTGGCGCGAGGTGTTGTGACGTACGGGTGAAGAAGGTTTGTGGAAAACGGACGTTGGCGCGCGCGCGCTCGCGTACCGAGTATCGGGCGCGCATCGGTCGCCACAGCCACCCACCTCCGGCCCGTCCACAGCGGAAAAGACGGCGCGGCGAGTAGGTAGCGCGCGCAACACACACAAGCACACTACGCACCGAATCGTTCAGTAGCAACGTCGACTCCGGCGCGCAGTCTGGTCGGTCGCGCGTTTACGGGTTTTTTTTTGCACGTCTCGCCGCGCGCGTTCGCCGCATCGTTGTGTTATCAGTTGTTATAATAATAATATTGTTATTTGCTTGTCATTATCTCAGTCATATTATAATATTTTCCAAGCCGGACAGAGGTCTGACCAATTTTATCGCACACAATATCAGCTCTATAATATTATACGCTCATAGCAGTGTTCTTATACGGTCATCGTATATCGTTCGTATCTAATATTATTATCGTCGCACAGATGACTTGACACGCACAAGTCGTCGCGATACCCTTTTAACAATAACATCAGAACACTAAAATATAGACTATAGACCTCTGCCGTGCAAGCGCACAAGCAATATTATACTTAATAACAACAAACTCATCGGTTAGGTTACCACCACCTCCACCACCTCCACCAACGCCACCAATACCACCATACTGTGACCGACCATCATGCCCACCGTCATATCCAAATACCTGGACGGACGGATAATCCGACGGGACAATGTTAGCAAGGGCGTGCTGGCCGCGGCCGTGCTGCTGTACGGCTGCAAGATCGGTTACCCCATCGTGTTGAAAGTGTGTGGTGGCGGCGGAGGCGGCGCCGACGGTGGCAAGGGCGACAAAGGACCCGACGGTGGCAAGGGCGACAAAGGACCCGACGGTGGGCCGCGGCGGCCGTCGGGCGAGTCCAACGACAACAACAACACCAAGGGGTCCACGGCCATCGCCGCCGTGGCCGGGGGCGGCGGTGGCAAGAGATCGTCGTCCGGCAAGAGGACGAGGGCCGCCGGCCCGGGCATCAACCGCGAGTTCCTGATCCAGCTCAAGAAGCTGCTCCGGCTCATGGTGCCCGGCTTTTGGACGCCCGAGGTGGGCCTGCTGTCCATGCACACGGTGGCCCTGATATGCCGCACGTTCATGTCCATATTCGTGGCCACCATGGAGGGCAAGATGGTCAAGTTCATCGTCCGCCGGGACGTGCCGAACTTCGGGCTGATGCTGTTCAAGTGGCTGCTATGCGCCCTGCCCGCCACGTTCCTCAACTCCATGATCCGGTATCTGGAGTGCAAACTCGCCCTGGCTTTCAGGTAAGTCGTCGGCAAATCTTTACTATACACGCATATTATAGATGCACATATAGTGGTCTGTGGTATTATATATGTATCACTATCATGATGTGAATACTCTGAAAAATACACCCAACGAAGGGGGGTCCGGATTTGGGAACCTCCCCCTTGTATAGGTTGCTCCACAAGGGTTGCAATCATCCGCAAGTGGATAAGGATGGCTTGTGGGGAGGAGGACATTAGATTCGAGGAATTCGTCCTTGGTTAGGTCAACCCAACATATATCTGTTGCCAAATACATAACCACTCGATACTTAAACCTACTAGAAATATTATGGAAGATAATGTTAATGACGTTTATAATATACCTGTTGAGGTATTGGTTGCATATGAACTGAATCTCAATGAAACCTTTTAGGTATAGAACGAATTGAGTCCCGAATTTGCTTAGAGGCACCCCTAATGTCTACATGCTAATTGACTCCCGTAAAATTAAAAATATAATACTAATTGAGTCCGTAATATTATGTTTTAATACTATCAGAGTCCGTCAAACTTTGATAAAAACATTAAATGTTTTTAATACATTTTTTCTTACTATTTTCACTAACTTAGGACTGTGTTTGTAAGAACAATATTTTAGGATATGATTTTAAATGTAATGTAATATATCGGAAATTCTTAAGTGCCTAACTTTTTATGTATTCAAATCTTGATTTATGTTTTCTTTTTAATAGCTTAATTTTTCTCTAATTTCGTTTTCTTTAGTCTTGATATGATTTATTTTGGTTAGGTTCTGTTAATATACTAATTCGCTGTGTTTAACAGTGTTGGTATTTCCGTTTCAACCCGAAGTACCATAGATGTGTATACAATTGAACACATACAAAATAACAAAAATCTATGAGTTCAATATTGATATTTAATTTTAACAAGCGAGGACTCAATCATTGAGTCTCAATGGGTATATATTTTTCTTTTATACCGGGAGACTCAATTAGTATATTATTATTTCCTCGTTCAGGTATGGGACTGAATTAGTATGCACCGAATGTATTACAATATTATAAATCATCGTTTACCAGGTTACCCTCGATGATGTAGGTACCTATAAAATGATGGCCGGATATGCTATAGACAATGCCGAATAAAAACCAATGGATTTATGCAAAAAATTATGCTCTAAACATGATTTTTCTCATCTCTGTCCGTTTGTTATATACCTGAATATGGTTTCAATATAACGAACAACAGTGCTATACATTGTGTTGTTTTGTTTGACGATTATGACAATAAAGAGCGCGTGACTCGGGTTATAATGTGGCGTATGTGATTTTATGATTAGATAGTGTAGATGTATAATGGTTACATCTTGAAAAGTTTTTAGACCGGAACCAGCGTACTGGTAATAACGTTGTATATTATAGAGTGAAAACAAATAGAGTTAAGGAATTAATTTTACTGGCTTTGATAGAAAAACACGAACGACTCAGACTTCTGTATACACATAATGCATTACACATAGGTATATCATATTCTCTAGTCTGATTTCTAACTTTGCCTGATTAAGCATGCTCATTTAAAATATTTTCTTTAACCAATAATTTAGTCATAATGATTTATATTATATTTATCATTAAAAATTTAATAAGGTTTATCTTTATCGTTTTCTTCAAAACTAATACTTATTATTATTGTAGTATAAGTACGATAGTATCGCTCTGAATTGTTTTAAATTCCGAAACGAGGAAGACAGGACCATGGCTAAATACTAATTACTAGCAAAGTATTTTTTCATGTACAGGACTTTAATATATGATTCGGTGAAAATATGTTTCTTATGTTTATGAAATTTGTTTAACTATATAGCTTTAGTCTTTAATTTTAGCTTATTCAATCAGTATTAATATGATTCACGAAAATTAATAATTTTAAAAAAAACCTGCAAAAATGTCAGTAGTTTTTATTTAATTATTATTATTTGTTTTCGATAATATGATTACTAGTTATAGATTACATATATCTTCTATGTCAGGCTATATGTAATGTGGAACGACTTACGAATAGACATTGTATATGTTTGGAAATGCCAAAAGTATTGAGCAATTAACATGCTGCCTAAGTTGCTTACTAAAAAAATATGTCAACTACGTTTACTGTTTAGGTTTTAGAATATATTTCATTCTAAACATTTTTTATTTCATTTATATAAATATATTATGTTACTATTGCAGATAAAATGATTGTTTAACATTAGCGTTTCAATAATGCTATCAGTGAAAAAATAAATCGTACAAATACTGATAACATAGTAGTCTTTAAAAAATACACTCTTACCTATTATTATTGTTGGTTTGTATTGTATAATCAAACGTTCATAATATTATGTAATATCGATTGAACATTATATTATATATTAATAAGTCAATCATCATATTATATACAGCAGTCATTAGCACTTAGGTATATGATGCAGCATACATAGTGTATCTATAAATATTATGCTGCACAACAAATTTGGCCAAAGTCTTCTAATCAAGGTCTTGGACAATAAACCTATTAAAATGCCTAATGTTCAATCTATATTTTCATTTTCATTTATTTCATCAGGTTTTCAATCAAAAAATAATATAAAGTTTCTTTTACACAATTTGAATTTGTCAAACATCACTTTTGAAAAAAAATGTTTATCCTTATGAAGTGTTGAAGTTTATTTTTTTTTAAAAACAATACCATATTATGTTTTTAATTTCGTGTTCCTTAACAGAATATTTTTTTGAGTATTTTGGTGTACCTGTAAGCTTTAAATTTCAAACCAGTGTATAGTATATATAAGTATTGTACTCGTCACGTCAGTCTAAAGTTAAGTCACTTTAGTGGAGTAGTGTCCCATCCATTGTGGCTCCGCCCTCCGCTCATCTAAACTTTAAATAATTATAACTAGGTAGCTAAGTACCTAACTAATAAGACAGAATAAGTAGGTACATAACTTAAAACTTATTAACTATTATAGCTTAGGCACTATTGAGTTTGAAATTTGGCTTAAAAATATAGAAAAAAAAGTTGTATACGTTTACATGGAAAATGACAATTTATAGTGATTATATAATAATTACTTTTAATGTATATATTATTATATTGCATTATCGAACGTGTGCTTTTTGTAAATACACTGCTGGTTAGGTTAGGAGCCAACCAAACGAGTTATAATTACACCACATCATAATATTGTTTTATTGTTTTATTATACTATAACGACTAACTGTATAGGTAGTATGCATCAAAAATTCAAATAAAAGTCGTATAGTTAATCGTTTGTCCACAACAAGAAGCAAGAAAAGTTTTTTTTGCCAAAATCACGAACAAAAGCTATGGATCGAAAAATATACATAGCGATATAGTAGGATATTATTTTACTACTATACATCATACGAGTGGAAAGATCGACGACCGACACTAAATATACGTTCTCTGCTCGAATACGTGACGTAACTTACAGAGGTAATATACGAAGAATAATTATTATATAGGATCTATAGTGACTATAGTACCTATATAATACATTATTGTTGTTTATTAGTTATTGCAATAGTTATAAATCTTCCGTCGTTTTATAGGTAGGTACACTACCTCAATTATTATTGTCGCTAGCGAAGAGGGCCGTCGTCTTTCTTTTTATCGATTCGCATTTCGCACTTAAATATATTACATATATTATAATATCATCGGATCGATTGCTCGGAACGCTTTCGTCGATTATAGTCACGACACTACGCGTCATACACTAGATCAGATATTATAATGGCATCTTAGGACTCGTGTCTATATACTGCTGAAGTATTTGCAGTGTACAGTATAGAAAAAAATTATATAGAAAGTATGATTAAATTGAAATTTAACGTTTTTCAAAAGTACCTATATTACATAACATGTCATGAAGAAAAATACCATTATCTGTCTACAAAGTTATAACAGTTAAGTTTTTAACTATTTTTTATTTTAATAATAATTCTTTAGTTAGGGAATCTGTTACACTGTTACAGAATAACTTGACAATACGCTTACCTAATAGATCAAATAAATAATAACATGAAACATAATATAGACGATGAGGCCTCCCAGTGGAGGTGCCTTGTCATAGTATTATAGTTACACTAAATGTATGTATAGGCACCTACTCTATATTGTCTTACATATACCACTGTTTATTATCGTTATTTTAAGATTGCCTATAGTGTTCCGTAAGACCAAAATATTTAAATATTACTAGAGAGTTTGACGAGTTATTTACCGTTAGTTAAGAAATTACAGTGGGTAGAATTATAGGTTTAAATTCATCAAAAAATGTAGGAAGGATGTCGTATAATATGTTGACTGAAGGAATATTCAGTTGCTTTATTGTGTGTGGTTGCTACCTGTCACATATAAGCGTAGGTTCAAGCACGTGTGCTTATGGTGTGCGAAGTACTTGTCGGTTGACTGTTGGACTGTTGTCGATGTTGGCGTGTTTAGAACTGCTATAGTGCTATAGCATGTCTCGTTGTTGGAGTATATTTTGGAGAGAGTACATGGTGCCGTTTATCCCTTAAAGTTGGCAGGACGGTTATCGTTACCTACTGCTCAAATAGCAGGACTGCAGGAGACTCACTTGATTAATTGGTACCTACATGATTTAGAGATATGTAGCTATCACCACATTATTGGACACAGCTAACTATATGAGTATAGGAGGCATTTGGTGTGACCATAAGATCGAACATTTAAACGCTGAGAATTTGCCGTCGTTTGTGTGGTTCTAAGCTTCTAAACTTATAACAAATTAATATTTTATTTTAGTTCTGACTATTTTCATATATTATGTGCGGCCATGCGGGTACTGTTGATTTTTTAAAGACGTATAACCGATTTATTATTATAACTCTAATGATACTTTTTCATTATTACTAAATACGGGTACATGCAAATTGCTCTTAAATGCAGGTAGTTAAACTTGTTTACACGAATTCACACCCGCAAGCAGTTCGTGTTTTGAATAAATGTAACATATGAATTTCCAAATAAAATATGATTATAAATATTAAATGAAATTATTTAAATATTATAATTGCACGACTACAAAAAAATAGTGTAATTTAATTATATTATAGGTACGCTCGTGTGCGATGTAAGCAGCTATGTAGTAGTTACTATAGCTAGTAGTGGAGTGTGTATAACCGTATAGATAATCGTAGGTACCTACTACCTACTGCTGAAATAGCGTGGCATATACTTTTAATATGTTATTATTTGCTCGTTTCTAGTCCAGTCGCGTATTATAAAGCTTGTAATATTGTCGATGTTGTTGTTTAGTATAGGTAATATACACAGGTAATACACAATATTATATTGTATTGTATGGTATTATGATATATTATGTATAGGTATAGGTACATTGATAAGATATCTCGTAGGTATTATACCTAGATGTGATATCCGTATCGTCTATAACTACTGACTGTTACATCCGTGCACTGTGCAGTCAGTAGATGAGTGTTTTGAGAGAATATTCCCCTTATATTGTTCTAAATACAGAGTGATTCTTTAATCGCGAACAGGCAAAATCTCAAGAAATAAATGAAAGATAAATTTAATTAATTACATTTTTATTTTATTTAATGAATCACAGACAATGTAAAATATAATGTTGTTGGACATATAATAAAAAATACCTTTTACATCCCGAGATATTTCAAGTATGTTGAATGAACAGTAGGTAACCTATAATATAAGCATATTTACACGAATATAGTTAATACAAAATATATATTTTAATTTGTATAGTGAACTATGTGCTTGTAAGAGTGCGGAGAACAGTGCTTGAAAGTTGAAGGGAATAGGGGCTAAAGATTATAAAGTAGGAGTAAAACAGAGTAAATTGAGTAATTGATAGGACAAGGCATGATGTGATGACAATAAAACGGAACAGAGCTTGGGTGAATGTAGTGGAGACGATAATGCTAGGGTCGATGTATGGAATGACAAGGGATGATAGAATAAAAAAAATAATTAATTAGGGGTTGTGTAGAAAGAAGTTGCACCGATTGTAGACATATAATGAGGGAGAATACGTTGAGATGATGAACCATCTTATTAATTCAAACGGTCATGTTATGAGGATAGGTGACTCAGAGGCAGTGAGAGTGGAAATACATAGTATCGAGACCACTCAGAAAAATATAAACCCGATTCCCTCTATACTTGTTTACTTTCTTCCAGTCAGAACTCTTTTCACGTATTAATATAATGGTTCTACGTTCAGAACCGAAGAAGTTTTGTTATTCTGTTTTGCAGAATTGTCGTATAAATTATTTTGGATTTTCCCGTTTAGCTATCTCGAAAAATCAAAGCCCCCACAAGTCAGTATCGTTTTTAAATAACACCATATGGATATTAGATACCTACTTGAGTATTTTCATCGGCATCGAAAGTGAACTCGACCAACACGATTGTTAGTCAGATGACGTCTTGAACCCCTACTCGATCCTGTTAAAATCTGTCGTGTACTTGTGAGTGTACTGTGCATGTCCTTGACATCTATCGATTGTCATCGTCTCTGTATACCTAATATACTTCCTCGTATTTTTTTCTCCCAAATAAATTCGCATAATATCATATATTTAATATAAAGCATTGTAATACCTATTGTACGATATTTTATATGCGCTGACACGATTGATATTAACAAATTTCTTCGGGATTAAAATAATAAAAAAGTTTAATTTTAATCCAACGAAATAAAATTCAGTCTACGACTTACGATTACGAGTTACATTAAACGTAAGCTTTAATAATATTTTTACTTATAGGCACTATATTGATGTAATTATGTATTCCTATTTCCTATATAATATAATATAATATTACTTTTATACTAATCAAATATTTTAAAAGGCCATAAAATATTATTATATTAATAAAAACATAATAATAATAGCATAAAATACTATTAGACGAACACTGATTGTTATAAAATATATTATTGATGTACGAGCAATGTCTTTATAAGCGATGCATCACATAATAAATTATGTGTGCGAGTGTCTCGGAGTGTGTGCGTGTTTGTGTATATTACTTTTATACTAATTAAAGAATACTTTAAAAGGTTATATCATTATAATATTAATCAAATTAATAATAATATAAAATATTATACTAATAGCCAAGCACTAATCGTGATAAATACAGTAATGTACGACAGGGGCGGATTGGGCCACCGGGAATTCGGGAGTTTTCCCGGTGGGCCGCTTATTTTCAAATAACTATGTATTCTTAAATTCCTATTAGGTACCAGCCCAGTAAATTTGCATTTTTTTTCCGATTTTTCAAAATAAGATAATACGAATTAGATTGCGGACAGTATGCAATAGTAGGTATATCAGGTAGGCAATCTACCTACGGTGGATTGCTGACACAACGATGAGAGACAGAAAGCAAAAATATAGTATTTTTCGAAAAGCAAAAACAGCAAATATAATATAGCGGGGTCACTAGTTAGGACAGTTAAAATCGAAAACAACCCTTGATATTATGTTATGTAAAACCACATTGGGTGATCTCTAGGTAACGACAAACTTCGGGAAAAGTCTACTTTACTTGACGGAAGTAGAAAATAGAAAAAGTCAACCTGATTTGCAGAGCAGTAAGCACTGTAATATCGAAAACTAGTCAGGGTTTAAATTTCCGAAAATTGTTTCATACACTTTTTAATTCAGTATACTAATACAGTAATACAGTAGTACACGTATTTCGGGTGTAAACAATTTGAGCGTCATTCGTTTGGGTGAATCGGTAAAGCACGATTGAGCATAGACCTTTTTAGCAACACGATTGAGCATAGAATATTTTATGCGATGTTAAAAAAAATTGAATTTAATATTCAAGCCTACAACCAGTATTTAAATCGTAAGAATACGGAATCTTTATTAATATATTTAAGCCAACTTGGAAACAGATACCAAGGTATATCAATTTAATTTATTATTATTTAATTATTAGCAAAAAGATTTTTATAGGTACTGTACTATAATGTGACTACTATTGAGACTGTTATTGATTTATAAATATTTTCATTTTATTATTTTCATTAATTAAATAAATATTTTTGTATAATTCAGTTCAATATTGAAAATGTCAACGTTGCAGAGTTTTTTATGCTCAATCGTGTTGGTTTTCTTTTGTATTTCAATTTCCTTTGATACGCCGACAATGTATGCTCAATCGTGTTGCAAAAAATGTGTTTTATGCTCAATCGTGTCTCAGCCGGGTGAATAACCCAAAATTAACTTGAGTAAAGCATATATCATTTGGGCGAGAAATTAACCGATCGTTTAGGCGAATTTATAAATTATTGAATAATAGGGAAGTAACATTACGTAGGTATACAATAATTTTTATAATATTTACTATTTAGCAGCTAAATATTATTATTATATCGTTTCGGCTGATTGGTGAATACAGATAGTGAACTATAATTTGTTAGATTGTACTAAGACGGAGACAAAACATTTTACTCAATATTATATTACATAAAAATACTAAAGAAAAAGTCTATACAATTTTTCTGGTTGTTTAGAATTTAAGGACCTACATAATGTTATTATGAATAAACCACAGTAAAACATTTTTTTAGAAAATAAAAAGATACACATACATTTTGCATGTTGATTCTGTATTTCTGTTAATTTATACCTATCAGGTATATTAAGTGGAAGTAAATTATAAGCTTTTATTTAAGTCTAAAAACGCATAATTAAATATTATTGAATAGGTAATAACCTTTCTTATTAAATACAAAAATCGTAACATTAGTAATTCAAATTATTCACTTTTACTGTGTTATATATAAGTACTTGGAGTTTGGACTATTATAAATGTGTAAACATAAACTGTTCAAAAATAAAAATAAATTTGATATCGATGTATATACACTACAAATAAAGTTATATAAATTTCATATCTCGCCAAACGTGTAGTTATGTTAAAATAGTAATACATAATAATATTATGTTGGCTAAAATTGAATATTTGGTAAATTGGTAAGTGGGCCGGTATACTTTGTATTTTCCCGGGCCAAAATCTCTCCCCAATCCGTCCCTGATGTACGAACAATGTTTGGAAGCGATACATCACCATGACCTCATCCGAACGCTATGTGATCAATAACACGAGTCGAGGAATAAAGATGATAGTCCGTATTGTTTTTCTCATTTCTTTTGTCTGTAAAACGACGTACACGCGTGTTTTGTTTGTGTTTTCTTCTCTAATAAGAGAAGTATTGAGCATTTCCACGAAGAACGTCGGATGGCGCATTTATTACAATTCGAAACTTTACGGAGGACTATTACTAAACTTTTATCGTTCCCGTATTATGGGTACACAATACAGCAGCTGTATTGTATTGTATTTTTTTTTCATATCATATCATACTCTCGTGGCCTTGGATTTTAGTAGATTTTCGACAGCGATAATTTCCTATGCACGGAAATGTCATTTTCCGCACGAAATAAACCGATAAAATATATGCACCCGCCGTACAATATACGACGGCGGCCATCGTAAGCGGTACAAAATATTATATTAAAGATTTAATACGATGTACAATAACCGTATAAGGACTTAACAAATTTAAATTTCACAGCAACCTCGAAAGATATTATTTTTATGAAATATTATTATGATGTTTTCATAATTATTTGCCATTTTGTTGGTCATTCCGATGATTTTTGTTGGTACTCGCCTATTTATTTATTTTTGTACACAAACCAATCTGAGTGACAGCAATTTTAATTCAATAATTTAGAATATTTTATTGTAGTAGTAGTATTTTCTATTTATTCAAGAGTATAATGCAATGAACTTATTTTATACTTCTCATGAAGGTCGTAATTGCCAACAATAATTGATTGATCCTGACTATGAAAATAGCAAAACTTCGACATACACGCTATTTGACTCAATATTACCTATATAATATAATATACTCAGTACTCACCCAGTCACACAGAAGAGTTAAATGTTATGTTATTTTGTACTATGAATTTGTTTCAGTTATAATAATGAGAGTTTAATATTAATTTTTTGTTTTTATCTTTTATAACAAAATAATTTTAAATTGGGCATCGAGTGTGAGCTCTATAGAAAAATAAAAATGCATAGTAAACGAAATTCCCTCCTCTTAGAGTGATATAGGTCTTTAATAATTCGTTCGTGTATCATATTGGTTGTAAATTTGTTTTATATTTTCTAAATATAAATTTTTTTCTATGGATTGTTTTTTATTATGTTTATTTATTTAGAGGCATAAATATTTTTTGTTAAGCAACGATATCGATGACGAAATGTACAACATTTGAAAATGATGAATACAAATATTTTGTTGGGCTATTATTCAATCATTTATTTTGATGTGCTAACTAGTTTCAACGTTCTTTTTAATATATGGTTATAATAATAGGCCTGGACAGTCGACGGAAGTGTCAATGACTTGCTACCTATGTGTATCCAGTTGACTGTGCAAATATGATTAGTAAATTTTATGGTTGGCCAATATAAAAACGACATAGTAGCTATAACAAGCTATTATAAAAAAAATATTATTAAACATCACACCTATTACGTTTGAGTACAATATAATATTATTATTTTACGTAGTTTGCAATTTAATTTCATTTTCACTTATCCAGCGCGATTAATAATTCAAGTACCCATATAAATTAAAAATATTTGTTAAGTTTTTTTTATCATTTTATACATTATAAATTATGTGTATATACTAACTATTTAAACGACGTTCTTCAATATGATAGTATACAGTTACAAAATACGGTATATTTAAATTGTCAAGTTATTTACATTAAATTATAATGGTATTAAAAATAGAAACCGAGTAAAATATGTTCTTCGACCGATTTCATAATTTTCGTTAGCAATATTATGCAAAATTAAAACATGGATACTAATATATCATATTATGTAATAATTATAAATTTATATTATAAACGATAATTATATAGTCGTACAGACGTTTTGAAGTTCAATAGTAATAAGAAATATAGTCGTACATAAGAGCAAGCACATGTATTTATAATATAAGAGCATGGCAAATATAATAAAAATTAAATAATGGCTCATGTTTTTATTCGCATTTTGAGTATTATATTTAAATCTTAATAATCACAATATTAATACAATATCTGATAATGTATTAATATTATGTTTTTTAATTAAGCCTAATTGTTTCATAACAACTCATTAACAGTTGGTTCACTTATTAACAGATTAAACTGAAGGTTTATTTCTAAAACGAAAATTATTTTTGACACGATATCTTAATATTTTACAAACCAAAACACATGTGTATTGTTTTTTTTATAACAATCGTACATATAAAAACTTTAATCTTACAACTGATTTGGTTAATGTTTTACGTGACCTAGTAATAAAGTCGTATGAATAAAAAACTACACAAATCCGCGTTGACGAATATTGTGAATTTTAGTTTGGAAGTACAGCATAAGAAGAACATAAAAAAAAATTCGTTAATTATCAAAAGCCGTCTGTTGTCCGCTAAATAGCAAATCACGTAGGTAGACTACCTATAATATTAATATAATTGTTATTTCTCAGAGAAAATAATTCAAGTATACCTAATAACATTGGCAAGTTCCATATACCAAAGAACCAAAAACGATGTTTACTCTTCAAAAATGTCCCGAAAAGTTCCAGGAGAAAAGATTTTTATTTATTTGTTTTTTTATTTACTTCCATATATAGGTACGCACTAGGGCGCATGCCGTAAATGGATTATTTACGATCGCAAACGTCGGGATTTGATTATTCGGTTTAAAATCTAATTGTTTAAAAATATAGGTAACTCTGTTTTGTAATACAATATAATATATATATTAGGTAGGTGCCCGCTGGAAATATATTATGTCCACTGCTGCAGCAAACCTATACTACACATATTGTATAGATATATTACAAGTATTGAAAGCTCGCACGTCTATCATTTTCGTAATCGCTTCATCATCACCCGACGTGCCTATGTACGTACAAAAAAAAATATCATATCACCCGATGTGTCTATATGCGTATAAAACGATAAATCATTGCGTAATGACGATTAATAATGACTACACCATATTCTGCAGTGTGCTTAAATAGCGCGTGAAAACAGACGACCATAAATCTCGCGAATAGGTTAGCTGGTTGTCGTTCACAAAGGATTTAAACGCTGCATAGAGTTTTTTTTTACTATCATTATTATTATTAGTAAGTATTCTTTCCATGGAGAACACGCGCTGTCCGTAACGAGCCCAACAAATGCGGTGGTGCTTATTACACCGCTCCGAGCGCCAACCGCGGTTACGAGATGCTGGAGTATGTTTCTTTTTTCATTTTATTATTTATTTTTTTTTTTTTATAATGAACGGTGAAAGGAAATCTTTGTACTTTCGAATTGGAAACTGTGACACAAAGTTAAATGCACGTTATCATCGTCGACGGAGTTATGCAGTAATACAGGTACGCAGTGTTTTTTTTGTCTTCAAAACAAAGATTTGACAAATTATATGTATATTAATTGTAAGTGTATGAACTCGCAGAAATCGAACTATAGTTGTGCCAATTAAAAACGAATAACGATTGTATACCAAGGCGCTGGTTTACTTTACATTATAATATTATTAAATACAAACGAAACAAAAAGTACGATTTGTTTTCGACGATTATTTTGGTACAGATAGCGTGCGCCTTGTACAGCTACATAGCTGGTATGAGAAGAAATCAAGTTTGACAACTGTTGGGAAGCGCGTGTGAATTAAAACGGTTTATTTTATTTCATGTTTATCATACTCGTTCAAAAATCAAAATATATACTTACATTCAATTGAATGTTATGAGTGTTAAGTAATTTAATGTCCGAAGGTTGGTTGTGGAGAAAAAAATAATCGTTGTTTATATTAAATAATTCATTACTCCACGACAGTCTATAAGCTTAAGTAATAGGTAAAAGTCTAAACAGGTTATTATGAAATGTATTATACTTAAAGCAGGCTAATATGATACAATAATAAAATTAAGATGGCATACCATATGGTATTTCAAAAGCATTGCTATGTAAAGTTGAACAATTAATGTGGATTACATAGTTATTGTAGTTAGTTGTAAGTAGTTAAACTGGACTACTGGAGGAACGAAGCCACACCAATTAATACAAATTACAAGCAAAACTTTCAAGGGATAAAAACTATTATTTTAATGAGTGTTATCACGAAATTTTCAAAAAAGAAATCAAGTTAAAAAAGTATAATTATACGCAGCAGTAGAGAGAAATGGGTAAATTATTGAAAATATATAATATACATATTATATTATGTTATGTTGTCGAGTTTGAAACGTAATAGGTGTACGAAATAATACATAACTTATTATCGATAGTAATATACTAATATTTAGTTGACGGAAATATCAAATAGAAAAACAAACATGAATGTTGTTTTAAACCATATTAATAAAATAAATACCATTTCAAACGAAAATGTATTTATAAAATATTCATAAGATTTATTGCGTAAGAAAAGCACAGTAAATACAGTAAATTATTTCAGTTCAAATCTAACTAGTAACTACGTTTGCATTTTCTACTGGTTACAAAAACATTTGATCGCATGTGTAATGTTATGTATATTATATTATACAATGCTTGAATGCTCTTAGAAATACTTATCTTACGTTATTCGCAATGCTTAATGTCAATGTAGTATTTGGAAAATGTATTCCAGTATTATTATAATGCATTCAAATAAGTAAAAATATTTTTACATTTTGAGAATAGATAGAGACCGCTGTTATTATAAACTATAAAAATATATGATATTTATTAATTATATGACTTCTACTACAACATTTTGCATTTTATTTTCTAAAAATGATTATTATTAGTTTATATTAACAGTATGAAATGTATATTACAGATATACAAAAATGGTTTTTTGGTTACGCTATTATACTTCAAGCCCTTAATAATATAATATTATTAAAACAAAGCAAATTTAATTTACCTATAAAATATGATTTTTATTTAAAAAACATTATTCGTATGTTCGAAGTTCTTCAGAACTTTTGTCATCTTTGAACTTATACAAACATTTGTAATGAAAATAGTTGTACATTATATTATGTCAGAAGAATTCCTACATAATTTGGTAAACATTTGAAATTTAAGATAATAGTTTTGATAAGCATGTTGAATAAAGCAAAACAAAATAAAAACATAATTAAAAATATAATATTTAAAAATATAATATTTCATCTTTAAATTATTTATTGTTCTGGGTAAATGTAACAATGTAAGTGTATGCTAATAATATTAAAAACTATTTAGTATTATTTTGTTGTTGTATAAATTACTGATAACCTACAAACATTATTATTCATTGTTAAACCAATACATATTCCTCGCCCAACTTAGAATGTAATATTGAATTATTAAAATTCGCTACCTAGTTATTTAAACGCACATAAAAAATGTGTATGCATCGAAATGATTATTTTTTTGCCGTTTGATTAGTGTTTCGGAACACACTTTAAAATTAGATACGTTATAATTAACTCGAATAGGTAATCTGTATTATTAAATATTGTTTGTGCTCTGTCATGGGTGGAGGCTGGTTTAAAAATTGTAGTTTATCTCGAAATTTCGCAAGGGGCTCCACCCATATTAGGTTTAAGATCTATGGGTTTACAAGTTAAAAATGACTTAACATTCTTATCACTACTTTTTTGAAACGTCGACTACAACTTGACTATCAATACACCCAATACCCATAGATAATAAATAATTTATAAAAACCACACCGTTCAAAACTTCAAAAAATCCAAGGGGGTGGACCGCAACCCTCGCCACCTCATACATCCAGAACTGTATTATGTCTGTAAGTGGGGGGGGGATTTGGGTCGATAAAAATTTCGTCGAAGTCTTAAGCTCAACACGCGTACATATTTATTAATGATTTTATAATAGGTAGACTATTATAATATCAATGGTAAATGATGGCAGTGTATAGCGGTGGAGGTCGTTGCGGTCGTGTACGATAGAACATGAATTTCAGTAAGTATAGCTAGGTACCTCTATATAGGAGATTTTAAGTAAATAATTCACGAATGACGACGACCTTCGTAGACTAACATAAATAAATAAAAAACGAATAATACCCATTTATAATAATAGAACGAAAAAACTATACTCTCCACTTTTTTTCTGCAGTTTTCGCCCACGGTGAGCGACTTATATAATATATACGTAATATTATATACGAATGTTACTTTAACGGTTATAAATATATATATATGTATTAAAGTGTTTTCACGAGATGACCCTCTAGAAATTATCTAAACGTAGACATTTAGGGGCAGCAGCCACCCTGCACGATGATGTGTAATGGTAAGTGCGCGTGCGCTGACCTATGCGTTTAACTTCTCAGAGGGTTGCGGGCGGTTAGGGGGAGGGAGCTGGTCTTTAAGAGACCGCATAAACTGTGCCCTTGTTTTATAGACGTCGTCACTGCGACGAGATACGGATGCCCCCCCCCCCCGGGTCTGATATTCGCAGAACTCTGTCTTTCGACCTACACTGGGGGGGGGAGGGGGGTCGGTTGAGTTTGACGACGCAGTGCCGCGGTCGGCAGAATTAATACTATATGCCTACGTCGTGCAATGTTTACCAAATAATAATGAATAATGATATTATTATAATATTATTTAATACTATGGTCTCTGTAAAAAAAACGCATCATAACGCTGGTAGGTATAATCATCGTATATTAATTAAAATCAATGAGGTATATTATAATAGTATTGTACTATTGTGTCGCAGCGAGCGCATTGGATTCGCCGTGCTGCTGGATCGCGGTGCGCGCGCGACCTTGAGCGAATTGCAAACAATATTGCCATTGTCGCGTCGCCGGCCATCGGGCGTCGGTCGCAGACTGCCGACCGTCAATATTAATTCACAAGTGCTGCAGCGTTGTGCGCAAACGGACACGCTCACGTCACGCGATTTTGTCTGGGCGTGTGTGTGGAACATAATATTATTATTTTTATTCCAATCTATATGCATAATCCCATGTATGATGTATAGTATATTATATGGTGATGTGTATTCTTGTTTCATCTTACTATCGTTATAAATTATAATACAGTCGATTTTTGATATTTTGTTTTCAATGTCCAATATTATAAGAGCTCTAAAACTTGTGATATTTTACTTTTTGCATTTGAATCATCGAGTCTAGCTATTGAGATATCAAAAATGTACAGGCACAGATTAACTTGTAGTTGTCTTCTATATAATATTGATAAAAGGTGTTTTACCCTCAGACCGCTCAATAAACCATACTACCTATAATCAATGGCACAAATCACAGGGGTGCTAAGGGTGCTTAGCACTCCGAATTTAAATGCTAGCACCCCGAATCTCGTAATTATTTTAAATAATAATTAAAAGTTGGACTTTTCAATTATCTACACAGAAAAAGATATGGGTACAATATAGTAGTTATACCACTGCGGTATATGTATAGAGTATAGACTATAGCTATATCACTATAATACATTACGCTTAGGTATATAATATGGACCAAATGACGTACTATACTTATTAAACAGGTATGCCAAATAATAATAATACTATATAATATATATAATATATTATATACATTATATTATTACACATACCTACGTCATAACTTCATGGAACGCGAGTGTATATACATGAGATATACAATTAAAATCCAAGTACTATAAAAGTAGCTATAATTTGTGTGCATATATTACATTAATAATAATATGTACCTACGTAGGTATACTCTTTTCCCGTGCAACAAATTATCGTCCATCATCAAACGTTGGATTAATTTACACACGGTGCACGCTTGATTCTCTTATAATAGTTCATTCATCACTCTGTTATATCTATAAAATACATAATATTATACAATACAATTTTATACACATTCATAGGTACAGCGTGCGAGCGGCAATTATATGTATTATTGCAGCCGTTTACGCCCTGTTCGTAATATTATTAGGTACAATGATTATTACACGAAACACGTTATTTTTCATATTATATTATATAGGTAATTTCTTTTTATTGATTTCAATAAATATATCGGAAACTCTGGCATTATAGTATATATTGTTATAATTATAATACTGTACATTATTGCACATTTGCACATATTTTGGTGGCGTAGGTACCTACGTCATTAAAACTACATCGGGCATTCTAGCTCATATGATTATTATAGGTAGTAGGTACCCTCTAACTGATACCTACGTAGATCGCAAGTATCTGCAGATATAATTTGCATGTGCCAAATGCATGAAACTCGATATTATTTACAATATTATATTATTTATGTATAGTTATGCACATATAATACAATTAATACTATTATAGACTATAATAGTAGTATTATAGGAATGCGTTGATATTTTCTTCTTATGATATAATATAATATTTCGTGTGATTATTTTCAATTTTGACTGTATTGTTTTATCGTATGTGCGAGCAACGGGTTTTTTTATTTTTTATCGTATTTACAAATCTTTTGATTGTTTTCAATGTAATAGAAATCATGTGTAAATCTTCGTCAAAAGATTTCCACTCAAATTGACCACGATACTGCCATTCGGCAGTCCAGACTTCTGCGATTAATATAATACTGTATATGTTATTACTTATTACACATAATCGTGGTCTATCGCCAGTTTCTTTCCATGAGAACACGAGTACACGACCAAAACATTTTCACCTTTATAGTATATTATAATAATATTGAAGAAAATGGGTCGCGGGACCAATAATTTGGGCGGAGGATATATCTATTCCTTTTATAACTGGAGATTACGCCATTTAGTTGGTAGACGTTTGATTGATAGTTGTTCGCCGCAGGTATTGCATGAAGGAGGATCCTCCCTTGACACATCAGGTGACCGTGGGTCATAGCGACGTGTGTCCTATTCTAAGTCGGTTTAAAATAGTCTCTTGCCTTCGGCTAAAATCTTTAGGGGGCTTCGGATAATTATTGATCTATTAGTTTCACTTAATTTCGTCGACAGTTTTGCCGAATGGCAGCCTCTATCTTTGCCAGTTATGTCACTGTGACCTTTAAGGCACTCTAATGTGTTCGTTTAATGTTCACAACTTTGAACTTGAAAATCTCATCTTAAATCACTTTTAGAGCTGTGCATGAATACTATAGTTATATTTTTATTAAGTTATAAGAAGACAAATTTATATTATACTCGTATGAAAAAGCATTCATAAATGCAATAACGGATTTTTATAAAGGATTTTAAATAATAATCGACCATCAGTTAATAATTTATTTATTTATTTATTTATTTATTTATTTATTATGGACGGGCGGATGCCCAATAGAAATATACATAAGAAAAATGGTCGATGTAGTTTACAGTTATAAAATAATTTCTTATAGACTAGAGACGAGTAATACAAATTTAATAAAATAAAAGCATAAAAACTATTATATAGTAACAAGTTAATTCTTTAATTAAGAATTGTTTGAATAACCGTTTCCTTGGTAAAATCGTACTAGAAAATGGAATTATAATTGCCAAGTTGGTAACTTTTCTAATATTTTTATAATTTTATTTAATATTTAGTTTCGAGGTTTCATTTTTATACAATTTTTTTGTTGATTCCTACCAAAATTCATCTATGCCATTTTATAATACATATTATATTACAATAAGAGCAAATATTACGTAGCAAAACAATCATAATTATTTTCATGCACGCTGTGATTGTCCGCGAACCCCACCTACAGTAGGTAACTATTGTTACAAAATATCGACTACTATATCATAATATTATAATATTATACTATTGTTGTAGATACCTACACGGTAGACGGAAGTGGATTTGTGCGGAAATCGATATTTGCTTTGCGTACATTCCGCTCGACATTAATATTTTCCGTCTCGTATCATAGTTGTAATAATAATACATCTACTACAGCCGTGATCGAAATAAGTAATAACATATTAAGACGTATACTCTGCACACAGTCGCCAACGACTCCGCTCGGACTAAACAAAATAATATTAGGTATTTTATTATGTAGACTTGTGCGTGTGGATTTTTCGAAACTCGAGTGCGATAATATCGCATATTATATAGGTAGGTATTATAATATACATATATATATATATATATATATATATATATATATATAGTTGTAAGTACGTCATCATATTAATACCGACCGACACGGTCGGCCGAGTCGGGATGGCAGTAAAATGAAACAGAATAATAAAATAATTGCCTATTGCCGGGTGCTCATTGTTATTTGTTTACCATAATATATAATAGCGTCATTGTGATACGTTATAATAATATTATTCTCGATGTATTACGATTCGTCGGACGCTCGCATCTCTCGTCAAACCTTTAAAACAAAAAAAAGGCCTCCGCACTCCACCCCCACCGCGATCATGTCACACTAACCTAACCATATACCTAATACCTAGATTGCTGTTGTTCACCGGTCAAAAATATAACCTTTGTTATTTTATACTTCCGCGGTCGATTAAAACACGCACACGTTATTATATTTATATACGTTTGAATGTTTGATATAACATAACATGACGTAGTGTGTATATGTATGTGTAATATTATATACTGTACAGAGGTCGGCTTTATTTAATAATGATCGTGCGAGTGTAACTGTGACAGACTTTATATTATAATAATATAATTATCATCACCCCGACGTGCCGCTTCAAATCGGTCAATTCTGGCAGGGCGTAGTGTCATCTGTTCATAATATATATTATATATGGGTTAAGGGTAGTTTATACGAAAAATTCAGTTACGATGCGAATGTGCGTGGTCGCCAGTTATTTACTTTTGATGTTGTTTTTGTAAACAATACTTCCACGCTCTTTAACATTTAAAAAATGAGCCCAATTGTCGTGTTACCTTCATATATTCCATTTATCATACGTAAGCTGTTCATCATTTGATATTATATACAGCGGAAAATAACCCATAAGGCATAATTCATTAGGTATAACAATGAAAATATATTATTGTGTATCACTTAAACAATAATATGGAAGATAATAATATATGAATATTTATCACCATGTATAGTAAGTATGTACTATTGTACTATATATAGGGGCTGATCCAGAAGGGAGATTAAAAAGGGAGAGATTAGTCACAACTCACAAAATATGTAGGTACTTGGTAAAAGTCCTAAAAATGTAAATTAAATACTCAAAGTCTTAAAGAATGATAAGTGATAAGTGATAACCATAAACATTATATAATATGAAATATTATTGTTATGTAGACACAAAAGTACATAGATATTGCACATTTTTACCCAGGTAGGTAAGTACCTACTTAATATAATATATAATATATATTTTTTTAATTTTAATTTTTATGCAGTCTATTAAATTAAGATTTACAACGAGTGCGATAGGTGCTGTCGGGTTTATAGTTATGATGTTATGATGGGTGAAGGCACTTCGGCAACTACTATAGGTAACGTGTATTTTTGAAATAAAGTGTATGGGAAATTGTACAGCTACCCTTGTATGTACCTACCTGTAAACACCTGGGAAGAAATTACTTACCGGGCTGTCCGCCTAAACCGGCCCAAATCTCTGATTCAAAATTTCTTCGAGCCTGCCCAAATTTTTCGAATTTTTAACGGCCCACAGGGTTTTGCCCGGTAGCCCGCCGGCTCAAACCGGGCCTGCCTGTAAATAAGCTGAGCTATAAAAGTGGATGGTATATAATACTAAGTACTAACAAACCCTCCAGTTTCCCTCGACTCATTTTTATTGACTCGTAATCGTGACATCTACGATTACATATTATTATTATAATACAAACATACAATACACAAATTATACATTGTACATAAACTTACTTGTCTGTATACTCATGCTTATTGCTATACATTAGCACATACCCGTGAATACAAATATTAAACATTGTTACAGCTACTACCGTATATACCTTTAAATAGGTGTACCTAAACAGTAATTATAGTATTTATGATTTACATACTGTTTAACAAATTATTGTACCTATCGACTTCTTGTCGTTTGTGTATAGACACAACATACTTGAGTAATCATTGTGGAATTTGCTGCTATAATACGTATAGGTAATATTATATAGGTATGTGATATGATAAACGCGGTAGTCGGACTTGGAGTTTAATTATTCATCCCTCCACATTTTTCGGTTAGTATATGATAACCATCCACCTGCTCTGCGCCTTACACTTATCATTTTTAAGAAAACCACCTTGCGCAATCCTTTGAAATTAAATTATATTACTCTATAGGTAGGGACTCAATATTGACTAAAAATACATACTATGAGAAATATATTTATCAGATTTCATCAAAATAACTTTGCCCCCCCCCACCTTCTCCCAAAAAATATTGGGCCTATTTTCTCCCACGTACTCCACGATACGTTCACGGGTATTATTGGTATATTTGCGTGAAATGTCAAAAAGGTATAATAATATTCTTAGCACGTGCGATGTCAGTTAAGATATTTATAACGTATATAATATATTAGGAAGAGCTATTATTGCCGAGGGGGTTAACTATATGACATTAGAGCTTTGGAAATTCACAAAAAAATATAAATATATTTAAAAAATCAATAGTTACGTGAAAATAATATGTTTGGTACTCATCAGAATGCAATATTATGGTAATGAACTGCTGGTGCATGATGGTAAATAGTAATATTGTAGGTATCTACCACGCCGTTATTTGAAAACAGTTTTTCCAGGGACCGATGAAGCGTTCAAACTCATTATTTATATATTGTCCCATCCCAATATAATATAATATGTAAATCGACATAATATGCATGTACAAAGTTTATTCTCTAAAATTATTTTTAGCTTCATTATACATCGTATCGAAACATTTACTCGTATATTAAATCGATAAGTTTACGACCGGCCAACTCAAATAATAATGTGCAAATATTGTATGTACGCTGGCATACACTGTACGCGACCAATAGTCTAGTAAAGTAGTAATAATTACACAGTCGATTTCATTACGTGTGTACACCGGACACAGCGGCTCGGTAAGAGGGCACACACGAACACTGAAGATTAAAATAATGATATGGTATAATATAATATTATATAATATCTATACGGTCAGAAACGGCTGTGGTTTATTCGACCTTGAGCATAATGTTTTGATTATATTATTATCATATACATTTTGTATTATAATGCTTGTACGCACAGCGTTGTAATAATAATAACAACAAAGATCTGGTTATTGTATTTTTTTTTAACTTGTCAAGTTAAGTTGATATAGTAAAATGTAAGCCAATAGTCTAAATTTCAAAGTTACTTTTCTTTCTTTTCAACTCGTAAAAGTTACAATAGTTAACTACAAAAAAAAAGTAATTATTAACTTAGTTAAATTTGATAAAAGTATACACACAAAAATGAAAATGTAAAGCAAAAAAAAATCCATTAAAGAGTAATTAACAAAAAATAATAATAAAAAGGGTGGGCATCTAATGCCTTACTAACCAAAATTATTAATTATTTATTGCTTAACTTTTACCAAAAAGTACCTCTCTTATTAGAGATTATAGAACCATCAACGTATTTTTAAACATTAAACTTAGTTATCCCATTATCTGGTATTGTTAATGTTGAGAGAGTTGTAATTAATGTGTTTGGGCGAAACTGAGATTGGAATATCGGTATCTACTTGAAGAAAATGTATATTAATTTAAATACGTTAATTTGATTCCTGTTAAGTCCAGACATATCGTGAATTTAAAACTTCGAAACTCTTCAATTTAATATTACTTATTAGTAATAATTCCTATAACATATATAACATATACTATTTACGATTGTCAAAAGTTTTTCTTTATTAAAACTATAATTTGTATAAAAGAAAAAAAATAAATAAGTTTATCGTAATCTGTAGCTAAACACTATAATAACATCGGTTGCGCGGGGTACGTGTATTATATTATTAATCATCATTGAAATAATTCTTAATATACTTACTTTAATAATACGTTTACGCTGACGTTGGTGTTTTTAAAACAGAACATTAAAAGTTGAAACAAAAACACGCGGATAATAGATTTATAGATTTATAAATTATAAATATACCTATACATATTTTATTGTCATTGGTTTCAACAGTTTTAATCTTATTTTGTAATATGTTATACGTGGTAGGCCGAACAGTGTTTTTACACGACTATCCTTGTTGTGACGAAAGAACGCGGAAGAATCGCAATGGTTCATCCTTTTATATTCAGTGGATTTGATTAAAAGCCTACGGAGCTCTGATGTATTTATTTATTTAATAGCGTTTTTAATAGTAATTGAATATGTTTTATACTTTTATTGTACTCAGATATTGATATAAAGTGGGTATATATATAATTATAATAATTATAACTCAACTGATTGGCCAGCATACCAACAGACATTATACCTTACATAATAGTATAATATAAACGTCATATTTTATAGGTTGAATTTAAAAAAAGTACATTTAAGGGAGGTTGGTGTGAAGGTGGTGATAATGAAAATCAATCGTGGAGACTATGGCCTGTGACTGAGGCTTATCCCCCCGTAAAAAAATTATACGTCATGCTCAGATTATCACTTCCCAATTTTTAACCAACCTTCCTGAACTCAAAGGAGCGATCATATAATTTCTAAAAATCACCAACCCATTTAACAGAATTGAAAACTTAATAAGTGTCATAAAAAAATGTACCAATTCAATATTATATTCATATTTCTTATTTTTTTCTTTCACAAATTGTTTGTATTCTTCTCCCTCGACTTCATTAAACTGAATATAATATAATATTGACATTATTGCTGCCGATGTTATTCTGAGATAATTTTAAAAAATATCCTTTGCTTAAACATAATATACCATCGATGTGAGTACATGAGTGTAATTTCAAAATTGTTACCGTTTTAAAGATAACATGTCGAGGACGTCAATCAAGGAAACTATAATATAATATTCTTCAGGACGTTAGAGGTATTTTCCGTAGTTATTGCTTCGTCGCCAATATAAAATTATCGGAACAATTTTATTACACAATACAATATTCGACACGTTATATTTTTGTATCGTTTGTCCGGTGCTCATCGTCGCGGCCGTATAACAATTAATAATAACAATATAATGTCAACTTCCGCATCGCAATTCGTGACAATCCGCTGAACGTATAGTCATGGCATAGACGCATTGTGAATATAATATTTATTATAATATTTTATTGCGATGACGACGACGTGGTGACACGTTTCGAATAATTACTCGAATTCGTCGCACGCGGTGTAATAAACGCGTAAAATGTGTAGCAATTTCGTCGTTGTTATTTCTTCCCAAATAAATGCGTAGGTAGGTATATTATTATTATGATGGCTAATGACTGAGCTTTGAAATTAACTTAAATATTGTATTGTGATGAAAATTAATTAACCTATTATACATCGTAATATTGTTAATATTATTATCGTCATTATGTTATAGCAGTGAGTTTTCGACACAAAAACGAACGACTTCTTTAAAAAAAAACATGATATAAAAGTTGTAACTAGTGCAGCAGATAGATTTGTGTGTTAGTGTTTTGGCTATTTTTTTTTCACTTCACTTTATTCTTTAAAACGTAACAGATCAAAATTCAACTTTAAACTTTTGCGTTTTCTTTTTATTCAATTACCTATATTTAATTTTTACTCTCAAATCAATTAAATTACATTAGGTTTTACTTTATATATAATGTGTCATGTACACTGGGTAAGGAATATACTGCATTACTGCCTAATTATTCAATGTTTATTAGTTTGTAGTTTGTACTTTGAATGATTTGACACGCATATGTTTACTGATGAGTAACGATTATTATGTTTTGTTAATAATTTATTCAGTAACTATATAGTCAAATCTTCAACCGTAGTAGTTGTCGAAAGCTGAATACATTAAATAATAATAACGATAATAGAAGATTTAACGAGAAAAAACACTCCGATACGATTACAAAAAAAGTGAACGCAAATAAAGTGTAGTTATTTGAAACTTTTATTCACACACTCATTACTTATATAGTGATATTCGTAAAGTTATAATCTAAATTATTGCAGCAGACAGCAGTATACCTAATATATACCATTAATATTGTGTTATATTGAATAATGTGCTTGTCGTAAAAAATTATATTGAGTATAAAGTACCAAAATGTTTTAGATACTATAATACATAAAAAACGATATACTATATAATTTAACGAATAAAATGATAAATATTTCTAAAAATTTATGAAAATCACTTCGAGAAGCAGCCCTTTATGGAATGGTTGTGAAAAACGATGATTCGCTTACATAATGAGCGCAACTGTGCTAAAGATAGATTATCATCGTATTTATCATCGTACAATATCACGCAGGATACTATTGTCTGTTTTATTGTGAAATTTTGTTAGTAATCGCGTATGTATTGTGTAATAGTGAAGATGAGTCCAGGCCCACATATTATGAATTTATGATGTCTACACATTCGCTACGGTATTGTTGTCTTTCCAAAATATAATTATTGTAATTATTTTGCAAGCAATTTTTTTGTTTCTGCAATAATTGTCCATGTGTAATGCGCTACCACAATGTTACGTTTATATACGAACATAATCGACAGCCACCGGTCCTGCACGACAAGTCATGCATATAAGAAAACATTATAATTATATTTTACAATATAAAGTAAATTTATATTGTACATTTTTACATTATTGACAAATCAAATTACAAATATTTTATTACCTGTAGTAGAGCGAAACCTCATCTGTTCAACGATTACTCCTCTATCACTGGACATGGATTTATCGCTCAGAACATATTTTTATGTTTAGGTACTCGCATTTTTTATACCATTTTTTCCATCACCTGCAGTAGTAGACATAAACCCGCCTATATATTAGAATATTAGTAACCAATTCTTAATAACTTGCAGTAATCAACAACAATTCTTAAGCTCCAAATTTTATATATATTTTTTTTTTTGTGAAGCTCTTAACGATATTTCCGCATGTACATATTATTATTTATGATTATACGATAATACGTCACATAATATAAACGTCCATGTAATACAATTTTCTGTTTAACGAAATATTTTTGAGAACCAAACCAAATTAGAACCAAATTTATTTAATTTTATCGAAAGTCTATACAATATAATTTTTTTTTTGCCCATGAGACTTCGTAATAAGTAAGTTTTACTGTATAATATATTACTATAATACACGGAACACGTGCAGTATAATATGTATAATGTATATGCTAATACATTAACTGTACAAGGTACAACCGATTTATCATTATACGAGAGTAAACGAGCGCGTTTCGATCGGGTGATGATGGATGTATCGCACGATTTTTATTTTTCGTTAATATTATAGGTAGGTATTCGTTTCCTTATATGTATGGGCACTACCCTCAAGAATAACTCGATGGATATTTTGAAGTGTTGCATTGACGTGTTCTGACGAGATATCCTCAGTATATCTTTGTCCTGTATTCAACAACCGGCACCTCTACGACTCGGGATTCGGGACTGTTGAAATCGAAAATCAACGTACATTATTTTAATTATAACTTATAATTAATATATATAGGTGAGAGGGGAATGGTCGAACTTCATATAGCTAACCAGTAAATTGTAAAAATATAATTAAGAATAAATATGTAGTAATGGAAACAATATTAAGCTTTATTTCGGTGATCAATAAAATTTAATTTGATTTGCGACAAATTCCAACACTATTGCATACGCATACATATATTACTATACCTTTTATATATACCTATATACTGTATAATTACATACATACATACATACATACATAGGCAAATAGTACATACATACATTCCCCTTCAGACATTTCCCTATCCGATTTACAATTCTCCATAATATAATGCTCTATGAGAGCCACTTAACGTTATATAACGACATTTCCACCGAATCCCACGTAATAGAGGCGGGTTACGTTCGGTTTGCGTTTGTGTTTATATTGTATTGAAAAATGTACAAAAAATTATATTAGTATATACCTAAGTATAATCAGAAATAATAAATTATTTATTTAATATTTTGTAGTTGTGAATTATGAATGATTCCGCTTATACTCGTATAGTTTTCGAGGTCACGCTCATCGTGTAATGTAGATACAATATTTTCCATATCTTGCTACTTATTGATATTTTTATTTTTGCGGTTCTTTATCTTTTTACCTTACCTTTTCCGACAGTAAATTGATTTTTTTTTCGTTTAAGGTATTGGCTCTGTTTTTAAAATCTCGACAAATTATGTGCAGCTAATAAAATATTAATGCCAATTCCCAGAGTGCCAACCTTCAATAATGTTATTGATTTTCGGTAAATCAGCAAGTCTAGTAGAAGCACAGTGATTACAAAATTTAAAATTAAAGCATTAAACCTATGTGGCTGACATGGAGTTAATATATAAATATATAACGATGGTCTTACGATATCTTAAAAGCACCCCGTTAATGGAAACGATAGTTCAATATAAAGTCATAGTAATGGGGTTTTGGGCAAAATCGATCAACACTGATAAATGCTTGGAAATTATATTTTCCGATTAAAGGCAAATATGTGCACAACGAGAACAATTTAATGTATAAATTATCACATATCGTCACCGTTTCAAATTATTTTCATGCATAATGAAATGTCCTATATTGTGAAGAAGTTTATTTTTTTTTTTTATTAATTATTTTAGCCAAATAAATTAGGCACAATTACTTAATTACAATAAATTACATTAATAATAGCTGATACCTGCACCTACTGCAGAGCTATAAGCTCGTATCTGGTATACGAAAAATGGTTGAAAATATTAAATAAATAGTAACCTTATGGTTTTTGATTATTATATTAATATACTTGTACATAGAAGTATATTTGTCAAAACAAAACAAAACATATAAACAAAAACACAGACATAACGTATGAGGCCCCAGTGGCCCCACATTCAAGTGCAGATGTTTGGAGGAAACGTAATTTGACGGCTAAGTAGCTAAAAAAATTTGATTGGGAAATATATGACGGGGAAGTCTACCTACCGGACAAGGAAGTGGCTGACGGAAATGGGATCTGGTGCATGTAGGTATATATATATATTGAGTTGTCATTTCTACATGTTCTGTGTTACTAGGTATTATAAATATCTATTACTTGTAATATAAAACTTAAACTATATCCTAAAATTGCCAAATGGCGATTATAAATAAATGAATAAATAATAAAAATATTGTTTTATCCACTTATCGATTGTTCCCCATTAGCTTGTGTAACTCTGAGATGTAAGCTAGGAATATATTAAACTGGGATTCTGTTTGTTGTGTACGTATAATCACTTTTTCCAATAAGTGTATAAAAGCCAGAAGGAATAATGCTCCAAAAGTTGGTTTCGCCGCTCAGTCCTTTACGCGTATATTGATTGAAAATACTACCGAAAACCGCCAAAAACTCCGGTCAGATGGAACATTTTTGTACTATATTTTCAAAAGCTTATAATTCCATCGCTTATTTATTTTTCAACATTGTATTTATACTTTATACTGTTGTCATTAAATAGACGTGATTTAATTTTCAAAAAATATCGACTATAAACAGAAAAACATGTAGAATCTACCTATACATTATACATAATATATTGAAAATGCTATAAAAATTGCTAATACAAATTTCGAAAAACAAAGTTGGCATCATCTGTTTGTTTTAACTTTTTAATCTTTAACATTGGAGGTAGACGAGTGCTCTAATTATAATAATAAGTGGTGATTATATCCTGAACTTGATCAACTTTTTGATGTTCAAAGCCTATTAATTTAATACCTAACAAAATCATATTTAATATATTATAAATCAGAGGTGGCCGACCGGCGGCACACGTGTCTTTTTCGGCACATTTGATGTTATTGAATGGCACATGACAAGCGTCAAATAAAATGACATTATATAATTTTTAAATATTTTTATAATTATATTTTTCTATATAACACAATAATGTATCAAAATAACATTAATAAAGTCAGTTGCTTTATAATGATCACCGTGTTTATTTTTGAGGTACATTTTCAATTTTTTTTTTAATTTGGCACAATATAGAAAAAGGTTGGCCACCCCTGATTTAATATAAATGATATGATTCTTTAATAACTATTTTAGGAAAATCAGCTCAAAAAATGAATGAATGAGCGTTTATTCAGTTTATTTTAAAAGTTTGAATTTGTTATGTTTATTTGTCTCTAAATTATTATTTATATCAAAAATATGTATTATTTTTATATTTGTTTTAATGGAAACCATATAGTTTTTAAGAGTTTTTTAAAGATTTTAATTTTAATACTAAGCTACTTTTATACCTTATAAATTATAATGTAATATTATATTCAATAAAAAATGTTGTTCATAATTTTCTTTTTTTACGAGCACTTAAAAATTTCAGAAAATATCCTAATATTGTATAATATATTATTTTATTCACAGCAAACCGAGGTCCGCTTAAATGTGGTTTTTCGATTATAATGATTTATTATTGCTTTTAAATATTGAGCATGTCATTTGTCATCCTGTCTGTACTTTTTATCAATAATATTTTATACTCTTATATGGTAAGTAAGTTTTATATGATTTCAGTAAGTGCATATACTTCCCTATACTACGCTTAATATAATATAATATTCTTTAAATGTGAAATCGTATACGACCATCATTATAGTTCGTGTGACGATAACACCTAAAATAAAATATAAATTACTATTCATTTTCAAAACACAGTAGGTACCTACGTCGTGTAATACTGTCGATTCAGTTGGTTCACAAACAATTTGTAATCGAGAATTATTTCCGAAAACGTGATTTCCGTGTTTTCCGGCGCAATTTGTACGAATATCGCTTGTATTGGATTAAAACGTATTTATGTTTATGTAATGTATTCTTTGACTGAGTTACTTGTAAGTCGTATTCATCGTGTGCTTTTATGCGCGCTGTCGAAAAACCGTAATAGGTTTATAGGTGGTATCGTTGAATTATTCAAAAATCTCATTTTTCTAAGTGTTTTTCATTTCGGACCCCACGGAGGAATTATAATAATATTAATATTGCGTACGTATACCTACACGATACACGAGTATTCTTAAACACGTAAGCTATAAATTAAGTTATTTTTTTTTTTATTATTTATCAATGTTACTAGAAAAATAACAACCTCATTGTGTCAACTTGATCGCGATATTGCGTTATTCTGCAACAGTTGATCTGTTATGAAATCAAAACAAGACGATTTTACGCTCATAGTATAGGTATATACCTACAACCCGCAATAATTTTTTAATTTTTTTTTTCATAATAATTTGCTGTATTGCAGCCAGCCGTGCTTATTATTGCTACCTATACTTTAGTATAACTTTCGTTTTGTTTTTTTTAGCAAAAAACAAATAAACAGCTATATTCACATATATTATCGGTAGGTACATTTAGCTTATATATAGACGGTGTAAAATGTTTTGAAAAAAAAATGTGTGTTTCGCATACATTGCGCGCGTACACCGGCGGAATAAAACAAACATTTAAATCGTTATTATACACGTCGTATTATAGTGGTGTAGTGATGACGTACGTATAGTAAAGACCATATCTACAATGTAGATTCTACATTATAATAATATATACATTACACCGCAAAGATCGTACACGATGCCGATCGTCGTCTTTTGATACGAGTACTACGACAAATGATTTTCTACGTACTATTATTGGTATATTTTATTATACCGACGCACATAATATTATTATTATATAGTTCACGTGCCTCGTTGTTCGTGGGTACTGAAAAAACGTACACATCGAGGTATACGCAAGCTGTGATTTCGAGTCGCTAAACGAACGGGTAGTGTCACGCATATGATATTAATGTATATTTTATAAATGACACAGCTGTTGGTTATAAGCAAGGTCACCCTGCAAATATTACCGCAGCTCATATACGGTGACTTCGGCGCATATAGGTATAATAATGGTAAGGCGTGCAGTGTTTTAAATATTCGGATATACCTACCGGTATTTGGTATATAATTATTATTTGAACACGAACGGCTGCAGGTTGTACGAGAAACGAATTTATCGAGTATAGGTAGAGGTAGGTATATTATAGGTTAGGTAATACCGAACCCTTACGGGAATATTATATAGCTATTTCAGATTAGTGGTTACCGTACAAACGGTACCTTACAGTTGACGGACATCATATTTTTATAGCCTATATATGGGTACTACCAGGATAAGTTTTGAATAACGACATTCTTTGTTGGCGAATACAACCGAAAAAAACTACCAGATCCACTATAAACTGTGTGTAATTCTTAAGGGATGGTCGTAGGGGCAGGATTCCGATTTAAAAGTTGAAGATGCTCAGGTATAAGTCATATTTTTGGTCTCTGAAAAAAATGTGCCCCTTATTATTATTGCTGCCGCAGTCACATATATCATACGTAATAATATATAAATGGATAGGACATGATCCTATCGTCCTCGGTACACCTATAGGTACAGCGTTTGAAGTGTCTATACTAGTTACCGTGACTGTTAGGTATATGAAGTTGTGGAAACGGTTTATGATAAATAAAAAAAATTGCCACAATCCGTAACCTGATCAATTTTCAATTGAATTAATTTGAATTGGTAACCAGCGTACTATACATGCTCTTCGATCACGCCCTCGAATATATATATAATATACAACCCATGCATACAATTTCATCTCTGGGGTACACATACGACTGATCTTATAACATATATACATGCGCTTACATAAAATAATATATTATCATAATATTATTCGTATAATTTTTTTGCAACAAAATAATATTATGTATGCGTATACGATTATAACGAGTTTTGACAATGGATTTCTGTTCGTTTACAGGACTCGACTGGTGAACCACGCTTACGGTATGTACTTCAAGGACCAGACTTACTATAGGGTGAGCAACATGGACGGCCGGATCGAGAACGCAGACCACCGACTAACGGACGACATCACTGCGTTCACGACGTCCGTGGCGCACTTGTACTCGCACCTGACCAAGCCGCTGTTCGACTGCGCTCTGATCGCGCTCACCTTGGCCAGGAGCAGCAAGCAGATGGGCGCCGCCGTCGTTCCAGGTGAGTCGATTATACCCACTCCCCCCCCCCATCCACTGATCCGCATTACAGCCGTTTGAACAAATTCCAAAAAAAAAATATCTCGTGCTACGGCTCCATTTGCGATTTAATATAAAAAAAACATAATCGTACGATACAAAGCAACAAACCGTATTTATGTACCGCGTTTAGGTATACGAATACGATGATTGAGCAAGTAATCGAACAGCGAATAACTGTAAAAAAAATTATAACGTGAATAATAAATATAGGTAGGTGTGAAACAACAGGAAAGTAATTTTTGATCAAATACGCTTCGAGAAAAAAAAATGTATAGGTACGTATTAATTTTTTACTTGACCTAGAATATAATAGGACGGACCGATAAGTTATCGACAAAATAACAATCTTATGAATAAAATAATAAAGTACCTAAATATTATAAACTATAATTATTGCCTACAATTAGAGTCAATTGAAAAAATAGTAATGGGCAACCTTCAACTTCGCGTTTAGTATCGGTGTATTATATAATATTTATACCCAGTGCAATTTAAATCTATAAAATACATAATATATTTAGGTATACAATACTAGTTTGTGAAATTCGATAATAGAGGGTCACACTTCTACGGTGTAAACAGTATACCGATATACTATAAAATATAAGTATTATATTATCATTACCTGCACTGATTAAGTATAATTAATCAAAGTTATAATCAACTTTAATAACATATCTACTCGAAAATGTCCTTAAATCCGTATAACACAGTATACGCACTGTCTCTCGCGTTGTATACGAATTACAAAAATCTGATACAATATCCAAGTGCTTGACCTATACCTACGCTGTATCAAACGATATTTCTAACGAATTCTGATTTTGCGAAACAGTCCAATCGAGCATATCGAATATTATAATAGTTGCGATCTCTTCTCACCACGGATTTCAGCAGACGTCATCCGAGCGTGTTCTTTAAACGTAAAGTGTCAGCTATACACAATAATATTATTATGTTTTGTTTTGTTTTATACGATTACGTAACTGTGTGCCAAGTAGGGCTTAGTAGGCATATTATGCTGCAGCGTATAAGGCAACTAGCTGAATTACCCGGCGTTGCCCGGAAAAACTCATTTTAGGTGTAATTCGTTCTGCATAGGTATGGAAGCAAAATCATATTTTAATTTTTAGCCATCTCGCGTGGCGTTGCCCTGAGTAGTGAGTTTCGCTTACGGTAATGCGAACAGTATATTATCAGGTAGGCAATCTGGGGTAGATTGAGGACACATTGAAGGGGGAGATAAAATATATAGGTAGCCTATATTAGTACAGCTTTGTAGTTGATACAAATTTGTATAAGTGTACCTAAAATAGAATTGAAGTCATAGTTGATCATGCCGGATTTTTAGGAGTATTTCATATATATATATATGTATATATATTAATATACTTTGGGGGGTTATTTTATTTATTTTTATGCACAAACCGGCGTAATTGTACCTAGCTTTGTGAAATAATTCGCATATTATATATCTTGCAATCGAAGGCAACCATTAATAAACAAAAAAAAAAGTTTCGATTTCCCCCGTGAATCTTAAGATCCCTGTTTTGCCACCTCTTTAAAAAGCGAATATCAGAAACTCCTTTCTTATTTCGTATCCAGAACAATAGAATTTGTATGTGTATTGGTTTATGTTATCGGTGTGCATTTCATCGTTCATTATAATAAAATAGGAGTATTGCCGAATTGGTGTACGCGTGATGCAAGAGATTATTTTTATCGATAAGCTTCTCGGAACAATTTTATTATTCTTACCTATACTCCGGCCACGAATTAAGATGTATAATATTCATATAATATATCTTAATTCGTGACTCCGGCCCACGAGATTCCATACGTAAACCGCGCATCGATATAGTAATACGTGACGTCTAATTCCCACTATTCGGCAACATGCAGATGCGCAGAGACGGACGCGTTTGGACATATGGACTCTCGTGGGCCGGACTGCGGGCGCGGACTGGTAAAAAAGGGCAAGGGATGCTACAAAATTTAAAGGTCAAATAACGAAAATTGTTAGGGCAAATTTAAAACGTGTACCAACCTAGATAATTTATAAAATATTAATATATTGTATATTGTTTTGAAAAAATATTAAATATTGAATATACGTTAAAACATAAATAAGTACCAAGTTACAACAAACTTTCAATAAAAATTTTACAATATTATAGATCACTAATAATCTTAAGTTGGTAATAACGATCTGCTGTTCATTAGGTATCTAGAGTCTTTAAATATATAATAAATAATATTAATTATGAAATTTATTTTGGGGCAAGGGATGCTGTAGCATCCCAGCCAGTACGCGCCTGGGCCGGAGTATACACGACGACGACGAACAAAAAGGATAGGTTGCAGGTAGCTGGAAACCCGCGGGCCGCAAAATATGTATTGGCGGTGAATAATTATAATTGTTAATTACTCCACTAAAACGCAACATTTTTGAAAATCCTTTCTTATTGCACGGTGAAAATATGAGAAGAACCTCTATTCCAAATTTCAAGTCCTTACGTTGCGTAGTTTTTGAGATACAGCGATCAGTGAGTGAGTGGTATTTGGATTTTATATGTATAGATAACATTCTGCGATAAGTCTCATGCCGCGGTGAAACGCGCAATAAAAACAGTGGCTGGTATCTACCTATGTGATGATAATAATAATAATAAATAAATACGAATAAAAAAAACTTACACGAGTTCTGGTGCACACGCATATGTGTGTGTGTGTGTGTGTGTGTGTGTGTGTGTGTGCGTTGTTCAACAACCACAGACAGACGTGTATAATATTAACCACGTGGGATCCGAGTTTGACATTGTTTTCTTGTGCCTCGGAGTGTGTTGATATTATATGTACCACTAGAAAACCATTTGTCGTTGTGTGTCATTCGAAAAATTTGAAAACAGAATAAACTCGACCTCTGAACCCCAAGGATTCGTCTCAAACTCAATGACCCTGTGTCCGGTGTACTTCGATTATTTCGTGTCGGATCTACAATAATATAATATAATCGTAAACCTCTATAATAAATTACGTCTTACTGTCTGCGTTCGGAAATACCTCTGTAGTTTCCAGTCGATCGACAAAAAAAAAAAAAAAATGTGAACATAAAACAACATTCAATATCATCATTGCCCGCGACCTATATACTGCATGTTACACTATGGTTACCTGATTTTCCGTGTACACACATAATATAGGTATAAGGTACCAATACGATTCGTGGTCGACGGAAGGAAAAAATATTTTATATTTCACATTATTTTTATAAAAATTACGAGTGGTGGTGAGTCATCGTCGTCGTCGTCTGTTTGGGTAATATGTTGTATTTTACTTGGCGAGTTCATTTGAATATCACCACAGAGTGCCACAATAGTGTCGTTTCGTGTTTACATTAAACGTAGTTTATTATAGCACGCCAAAATGATAATATATAAATCGTATATTCAATGTTTTTTTTTTCAACTCTTATCAAACTCTGAATTCCGCCTGACATTCTCTAATGTATTGTACTATTATTATAGTAGGTATTATCTACACATAACCATTATTATTATTATACAAATGATTTAAATGGATATCATGACATTGTGTAAACATAACATTATTCCAAAATAAGTAAAAGAGTAAACGTATATTTTGTCATTTGTTAACATATCAAATAACTAACTGATCTCGCTCACTTCGTTTCCCGTTAAATGTACCAACTCTATATGACTCAAATTTTGTTCAATTCGTTATTTAATATTCGATGAATGGTGTTCAAAATTTATCTTAACTTTTCCGTTGCCTGGAATAAAAATTCTGATTCGCAGCAGTATATTATCAGGTAGGCAATCTATACCTGCGGTAGATCGTGGACCCAGTGCTCTTTGTTCGTAACTTTATAATTTAACTCTAAAGTATCAAACTTATACCAAGTATGTCACTGAACTCGAGTTGGAATCCTAAACGGTTGGACTAATTGTGAATGCCGAGTCTGTCAACCAATATTTCCTCCTCGTCCATGATCCATCGTGATTGTTTTATGTACGTAACTTATATGTGAGTATAATACGCTCAATATTTACGTAATTTATTGTGATACATATTATAATATCAAAACACGGCGTACAAAAAAATCAAATGCATTGAAGGAATACACTGATTTCACGGCAACCAATAATTATTTATTATAATAGTTTTAAAACCCACGGCAACCATTTATAAACAACAATTTCCACCGTAAATCTCTAAATCACCGTTTGAGCACATCCCCTGGTTGTACCTAGGGGAATGATTTGTAGCCTATGTGTTATACTTGTAAAGTTTCATTAAAATCCATTCAGTAGTTTTTACGTGAAAGAGTAACAAAGAAACAAACTTTCGCGTTTATAATATTAGTAGGATGTTATATAATAACAAAAAAAAAACCCACTGACACTTTAAAAGAAACAACTACAAAAGTTCTGATATCAGTCGGAGCTAGATTGTCGTCTTATTATTATTATGAACTATGAATGGTTCGATCCATATTCATCCAGGCGCGGTTCTAGGACTACATTTTCGTATGGGCAACATTAGATTTATAATTAGGTTTTAACTGCGAATAATATTCCTCATTTCCTCCCCATTCCCCAATAAGGGGCACCAGAAATTTTGGTATGGGCAGTTGCCCACCCTGCTAGAACCGCCTATTCATCCTATATAAAGTCGCTTTTTTATTTAGTATGGTTGAGATGCGAAACAAAAGTTTTTAAAGAACGATAAAGTCGTGATAAAACGATCGTCGATCTATCAACAGTCAATAAATATTCGTCTGACAACATGAATAATATTATTGCTCGTACAACATAATATGACTAATAGACAGGTTTCGTAGATTTTAATTAGTGATTAATTAATTTTCGACCGACGACTTCATTGACACGCACATATATTAGAATAAATTAATGCTATTGTTTTTTTTTAGATATCAATCCCAATGGCTAATGGCCCCACTGCAGTTCTTATAATTTGAATTGAGTTAAATCTGAATGTGAATTGTTATTTCCTTTAATTTTTTTTTCTAATCTGTACATCAGTTCGTAGATTAAAAGACATTTTATTGGCAATTTACGACACATGATTATTATTAGTGTGCTCAATTCACATGTGTTGCAGCGACATAATATATAGTGTGCACCGCAGGGTCTGATTGAAAAAAAAAAACAATTTCCTAGTACATAATATACGTAAGTGATATGCTGTCGTCCTACTTTTCCTACCATTTTATATATTATAATGATTAATGTGTAAGCAAACTTAACTATAAAACATAATAATATATAAACAATATGCAGAAGACTCGCGGAAACTACCTACGTTCACATTATAAGTTGTTGGTATTTTCGGTATTTTATAACACCATATATTATATATGACCTTCCGTGATTCGATTTGTTACCGAAATTACCACGATACGAACACGTGTTATATTGCAATATCAATTATTAAATAAATAATAACAGAAAATATAATCATTAACTATTTGTGAACCTTTTTTAAATACATTTAACTGCAGAAGGTTATAGTTAGGCGTAACTATGATTTAATAGTTCCAGGGGCTAGAGTCTTAGAAAACAATAGTTCAAAATAAGTCGCAGAGCCACACCGACCATCAATCTGTTTTGACAATTGGGTCATAGTTGAACTGATATGTATGTCTTGATTCTTCTCTTACATAATATTAAACTCGTACATGGTTCATCCACAATAATAACAAACATAATGTATATTTATTAATTATTTTACATAAAGAGCCCATGGCATTTTTTTTCTTTATGCAAGGATTTGTATTTTACCCAGCAGGGTCTAAAATATAAAAAGTATAGGAGGATAGGAGGGGATGAAAACGTTTAGGCTGGGCTAAGCCTCCAGTTACACTGATGTGATAACTGATTATAAATCTAATCCATCTAAGTGAAAAATTTAGAGTAAAAACAACTTCAAGCATTTTCTTTATAGGAACAAGTGTTTTCATCTTAAATCCATACCTATTTATAAAATTTGGCTAAAAAAATGTAATGATAATTTTTTTATCTATTTGAGTACGGAGTGGGTTTTAATTTGAATATACACCACGCATCATGCATCTACGCATGATATACGTCCTAGATCAAAGGTTTCAGACCTTTTTTCTACACTGCCTATTTTTTAATTTTTTAAACCTCTCTCCACTGGGTTACAAAATATTTTGTGTTATTCACTAATAATAATAACAAACACAATTTTAATATCAATATCAAATTTAGTTGTGTTGAAAAACATGTTTTAAAACAAAATTTTAGATAATATATACAGCCATTTCTATTTTCTACATTATACATTGGAGATGAATATAATATTATTAGACGGGCGAGTAATTTTATAAGATGTTTAGATGTCTATGAAGTGGAGGAGGATTCATGCCTGTAAGAATTATTGTTCTATTTGCTTACACAATAATATAATCTATGACATAAAATTATAATATTACTGAAATGATATTATAGACTTATCAACTGGATTGTCGAGCACACGTTAATCACCAAATATTTATAATTTTTTTTTAAAGAATATATAGCTATTAGTTATAAGTATCGGGCACGTATTGAGTCCACTAGAAACCGATCGAGTGCTAAGGTTATAATGATTTTTGTATTACTCTCTATACGCCAAAAAAAGATTTTAAATTTTTGACTTTAATTTTTTTTACATTAAAATCTAAACATAGGTACCCAACGTAAATTGTGCATTAGTCCACAGATGTATAATAATTTATTTAAATTTGATTTGTATATGTTTATTTAAATACAATAAACATTATTTTTATTATTATCATCAATTAAAATTGTTCATCTGATAAAAATATATAAAAACTTAAATTTGATTTCCTTATATAACAAACACATATTACCTATGTACCCATGACCTATACAATATTATATTATATACAGTCAATATACAGACAGATAATAATTTGATTGCAATATCGGAAGATTTAAAATCCTTATAATGTAGTATAAGAATATAATTAAGAATCGACGTTGCGAAATGCTCAAATTGAAGTTGAAAATATGAAAACAGCCAGAAACTCAGTGTGTAGGAACTGTTTCATTGTTAACAACCAATCCATTAATAGCAGACACATCGAAATAATGTTGATGGCATATCACGTGTCGTTTATAAATACGTATATTATTCTCAAACACACATATCATCGCGAAACCTTCACGAAATAAAACAGATTCACCAGACTAATAAAATTCAAGGTCTGGAATTATTTGAGAGAAAAAAAAATTTAATAAATATAATGATAATCATTACATGTTCGTCCTTCTAGGTATATACTGCTTAAAGGTGCATACTATTATATATTTATTGAAGTACAGAATTAAATTCTACAGTCGATTTTCGATAGTAATACTTACAACCTACCTGTATATAATATTATATTTCTAGATAATGAATGTAATGACTTTCTGAATATGTATACCTATCACTTTATACTATGGATTGATTTATGCAACACCTAAATAGTATAAACTAGGTACCTATTATTAAAATATTCGTAAACATATTTATTAATAATTAATAATAATATGTTATAATAAATGCGAACTGCAAACGTTTCTCTAACATTTAAAGCTCGAAGAATAATAATTACATCATATTATTATGAAGTTTTATAAATAATAATACGTATACCTATTTTAAATGAACGTATAAAATATATAAATCGATCATATCAAGGATTCTGGGTTGAGCTTGGCCATCGTACTATTATGACTTATGGTTGATAACCATTTTTTTTTAATTACTAATTAAGAACGTTTCGTTTCTATTTAAAATGTTATTTCCCACCAGCGCCCTCGGATATCACACCATAATAAATGACTATATCACCCCTGGCGCCATTGAAAGACAAATAAGTACGAAAATATGAACTGTGTGACTCAAGTGCAACTGCAGTTGTGGTCAATATCAGCTACAATAATATATTAATATAAGTAAAGCACGCAGCCCAATTTCGGGATAAAACTTTTGCCATTTTTCGCAATATTAATACATTATTTGTACATGGATGTTTGATAAAGTACAGCCGTAGGTACCTTTATAGTAACCTATATAGACGAATTTACAACATATTTTTAATTATTAGAGCCATCGACCTAACCTAACCTATACTGCAGGCGCTTGTATTATACAAATCTTCGGTTTATACAGTTATACGATAACTTATTATAAAATCGTATTCAGAGATGTATTTAGAAATACTTCGTGGGAGTGGTTTGAATCAGATATACCTACCTAATTGTTGTACCGTTGATAAACGCTAACAGCATTGATGATTCCATTGAGGTTTTAATATATTATGCTATATTATGGTCAATGCTGGTTTATTTGCGTGGTACCTATACGTAACTATTTCGACCTAGGAATCTATATAAATTGAACATTTTGTACAAAAATACGACTTAATTTTTCGAAAGGATCTACGCTTGACAATGATATACTTAGGTATAATCAAATAATCCGGTCTGTACACATAAAACGTCTTAATATGCTTAATTTATTCATTCATGGTTAGATACAATTTTATTGAAATTAATAATTATTATATAATACTCCCATGGGTACGGTAAACATAATATAACTCATGGCGCATATAAACAAAGACAAAACATAATAAGGATTTTCAAGTTTATTGTTTTCTTTGATGCACGATTTAAAAGTGAATATTTATGATAAAAAAAACATGTTTGGATAAAATTGCATCACGCTTGAACCTTAAACCTTAAAACATGTAGTGGAAAATAATTACAACTATCTATAATATTAAGCTATAATATTTAAAAATATATAGCGTCTTATTATAAGTTTTAATTTTTGTCCTCATTTATAATCTTTTCAGTTTTCCTTGATTTTTTTGTTGTCCCCAAATGTTATTGCATCATTATAGTTGTACACTTTCATATCCGTAATCATTGATCAATAGTTATTTATTATGAAGTTATATTTAATTACATTAAAAATAAAGTATTATTTCATTTATTTTTTTTGATACCTACCTATATGTACGATGTACCTAAATAAATTGTTATGTAATTTATTTTATCTTATTTTCATTTATCGATATAGGTATATGATTTATAGTAGCGAGAAACAAATCAATTATTTTATATTTTATAATATACATATTGTAATGTAATATTATTTTATGTATAACAAGTGTGCAACAATATTGCTAGTTTTTTTTCAGTGAGTTTTTAGAATATTCTAGCAGTTGTTTTTTACATAACGTTTATGCATATTTTAATTTTTATGAAGTGTGCATAATATTTTATCGATTTTAGCAGCTCATATACATTTTCCGCGACTCTGACCCATTTATAATTTCGGAACATTGAATAATTATCCACACACCAACTAATATTACAAGCAATAAGCAGTAACCCAAGACAACGTTTTCATATTGTATCAAAGTACTTAATGTATAATAATATTATTATGTTCGCTGATCACTAATAATTACGTTAAACACAATTCACTTATAAACTGCATTGACTAGACGTATAATTATTATTTATTACTTATACATTTTGAGTATTCAATTATTTAAAATATATCGAAACATTTGGACCAAAATATAATAATATACTATTATACTTTCTGTAGACCTACAGTGACGGTTCAAGGAAGGATTTAGGATATTTGAAACAAGTGTAGCACAAAAATATTAATGGTTGGGTGTTCTATGGTTGGGAAAGGTAGTTTGAATAATTGTTAAAGGTTATTTAACCACTATAACAACCTATGAATATTGAATACATTATTTGGAGAGCAGTGAAAAAATGCCTAGGGTGGGTGGTGCGAAAATATTAAATGTGAGTCAAGGAACAAAAAATTCAAGCTTGCCTACCTGTGTATTTTAGTAGGTATTTTACAACTGATAAAACGATTTGTCATAGGACACGTTACCACCTAAATATTTTATTGTATTTTACATGTATGTCAACGACGGACTACCCAGCAATAATAATTACTTAGGTTCAACTAAGTATTTACCTCAATCGTTAATAATAAAAATACAATATTTTTGTACACTATTTTAGTGAAATCTTTGTTTTTCTAAACTAGTTATAACCGCAATGAACATGCAACTGGTTGTAGGTACAGTATAGGTACACTCTTTGCTCGGCAGCAAAACTATTTGTAAATAGCGGAAGTTAATATTGTTGTAGGTAACCAAACTTAATATTTGCTTGTGAAATCCACCAAGGTGGATTTTAGCCAGAATTTATCATATTTATAAGTATATACAATGAATATAATTATTTACATAATTAATATACGATATGCAATTATTATTCGATTATCGTATTAATTACTTAAGAAAAAAATGCAATAAAAAAGACATATTAACATGAAATTAATTTCATGGGAATCAAGTGATTTTTTATCTAGTTTCCTATTGCCTATAATTAACAGTATCATTTGTTGTGTGTATTAAATTGTCGTTTGGCTGAAACATTTTCCGTGTGAGGTAATATAGTAATAATATACCGTCTAAACCTAATAACTAATGAGTAATGAATAATATCGTAGACGTATATCAAGACAGTGTTTTAATAAGATAATTCATCGAACTACAAAAAAAAAAAAAATGTCTTCGTTTTCATCTGAATGAAGAATAATGTCTAATACCTACATGCAATTTTAAAAAACATGACATTTATGTTACAATTTAGAAATTTAAAAAAAGCGTTTCTTATATTATGCTAGAAATATGTAAGGATATCATAATTATTGATTTATGCGTACACAATATAATTATGTCTATAATATGTATATTCTCTGTAACGATGCGTCTAAGACAGTGGTGGCCAAACCTTTTTTTTTACCGCGGACCATAAAAAATCCCTCTGAATTTTAAAAACACGACATTCCGAGTCGATTTTCCGTTTTTTTTTTTTTTTTTTTAGCAAACATAAAATATTAAAGTTTTTTCTACAATAAACAACCTATATTTTCTACTGTAATATGGTTTTTTAAAAAAACTACATCTGAGACAATATAATAAGAAACCCCTTGGTTTAACACATTGGTTTAAAGAAACCTTTCAACGTATTATAATTGTATTTGACGATTGAGCTTCGATGTAAAACAAAAAATACAATACAATGTACTTATATACATTAAGGTGCCACATTTACGTATAATAGGCACTTGCCTGCGACTACAAATATTCATTATACACTATACCTATCATAACACTGATGAAAATTATTGGTTTTTTCATAAATATTTTCGGTCCTGAACATTTTTTCAGTTATGATAATGTTAAAAGAGTAAAAAAAGGACGAATTCGTGACCGTCGTTTATTTTAGTTTAATAATAATGACTATAAGAAAGACAAAAAAGGTAATTTAAAATTAAAAAAATACATTTTTTCCAAGGAAGAAATATTTTACCGTTTACCAACCATCAACTTTTATCAAAAATTAAAAAGTCGTTCACAATTTGTTCTTAACGTATGTTTAAATTCTATCATTTGTAATTGGGCCACTATACCTGTCTAATTAAAATAAATAAAAACATAGCAGTTACACGACAATTGTACCTACTCAAGTCATCATTTTTTAGCGTTCCTCAGTGTTTCTACAAGTGCCAAAATTATATAGATTTACAAACTCGTCGATAAAGTCTAATCTTCTTGGTACTGCGTTAGTATAGGTCAGTGACACGTTGAACATATTTTTCGGGTTAGGCTTACCGACGTTTTCTATACCTATATATAGTACCTACTACCTACCACCCCCTTATCAATATAAATACTTGATTTTGTTTTTTACGTCTTATTCCAACTAAAATTATTATCATTAAATTGTGTACAAATAACTGATAATTTTTTGAATAATAGGTACCTTGTCTGAACATTGATAATTTCAATATAGCACTCAATATTTCCGTCATCGCAGACTACAGAAATTGCGCATAAAACCCGAACATATTAAAAATGTCAACAGTATCGAATGCTTCCAAACCGCAGAACGTGGATTAATAAAATAAAACTATTAAAAAAAATAATCATTGTAATGTCAATACATCCATCGGTCCACTCAGAATCTAAAATGTCTAAAAAATTACTCGAAAGAATTAAGAAATTTTAAGGGTTGAAAAAGCGAAAACAATGTGAAATGAAAGTTTTAAAATTGAATTAATTGTTTTTATTTCAAATTTCTTGTTAAGAAATTACGTTGAGCAAGTGTAGTCTTGCACTAGCTAGCATAGATACTACAGTCTACTGTGAACCATGGATAGTATATAATATATATATTGTTTATTATTTCAAACTCACTAATATCTAATATAGCCTAATTTCTTTTTTTGTAGTAGGTAATATTACAATATTCCTATAAAGTCTCACGCATCCAACCACCCCTCACTCCTACCCCTCACCGAATTTGGTTAAGAGAACATGGGCCTCAAAAAATCAGTCTTAGCCTTAGGTATTTCCTATGTATTATGTCTCAAGGACTCAAGCTAACAATATCGTCAGTTAGATTTGGTTTTAGCTACAGCATGCGTTGTAATATATATAGCTCGTTTATACAGTTTATTGTTGGAACCCCTTCGCACAAGGATTAGATGATGAATAAACACAACGCATAATATTATATTATTTCTGTAGAAAATAAACCAGTTCGAATGTATATCTACGTCATAATAGCTCACAAAATTCTGGAAATGTTTTGTTCGTAGACCGACCATGCATAATAATATAATACACAAAGAACCTAGCAGAGACTATATTATTTATAATGATTATTATTATTAAAGTATTAAAGTTACTTAGCATATTATATGATACATATATGATATATCTATGTATATTTTCTCATTAGGAACTGAGTATTACTGGAATAACCAGTATAATGTTGTCGCTGTTTAGTGCACAAAATCACCTTGACCTACTGTTTCAGGGATTACACATTTAAAACGGAATGAATAAATAATCTGATCGTATAATAAATATAAAAAACCGATCGGGTTTCTCGTGGTTCTTACCCGGTATTTATTTATTTTTTCTACTTACTTACCTTCCGAAAAAATAGATCCGAGATGGCTTATTATTATTACGTAGGTACCTATGTGGTATATAGGTATATACTGTTGGACCAATCATCACCACGGGGACGTATCTTTACAGCAAAATTGCAATACCTAATCACCATCGGTATAAAAATATAATAATATTATGTACCTACTACTTATATTGTCTAATAATTAGGTATCGTCGTCGTCCGTCTACGTGTATATGTATTTAACGGGAATTGTAACTGCATAATCGGTTTTTTCACCGGAGATCCTTGAAAAAAAGGTCCTTGCTATGTCGGTACGACGGTACATGCATATTGTTCGTGACGTAGAAACGATCGTAAATATCGGTTACATTCGATTTCGTACATTGACGACAGAGACCGCAAGCGATGATCCATATAATAATATATATAATGATAAATTAATAACAACATACGCTGTGTCCGCCATGAACCTGCACAATTATATGATGGTTATAGTCGTCGTATAGTAGGTAGTTGTACGTATTTATAGTATCGACTATAATAATGTAATAGAGGGATGACATTTTGGGAGAAGGTTCCAACCGCATATACAACTATAGATGCTCAAAGGGCTCAAACACCAAGAACAATATTTCCACGGGCTTGTAGCTCGTTTTATTATGAACCACAAATGCTTCAAAAGTATTATAGTTCAATATTATTGAAATATTTTGTGTATCAACTTCGAAAAAAAAGTTCTTTACTCCATACTAGGAAATAAAAATATATATTTGATTTTCGATTTGAAATTCAAAAGTTTAGAGATGGATTAACTGCAGCAGGATCGAAGATCTAGGAGTGGCATCCACGCATGAATGGCAATGTCGTCATATTTACACAAATATTTATCTTTAACATTTTTAAATATTATATTATATGATTAAGTATCAAATCCATCACTTTCGGTTTTTCGGTTATTGTTAAATTATCATATAGAGATGCCGTAATTTATATGTACATGTTATATATAAACTTATACATATTTTACTATAATAAAAATAAAATGGTGTAGAACCTATATTATGCAGGAGGTTTGCTGCTAACTCTTGTGATTTACACACACATCTCAGCTTGTAAAAATGAAAATATATTAAATTTATTATAAGAAACGAGTCCCTTCTTATTATGGTATTAAGAATGAAATAGTGTCATAATGATATAAAGTAAATTGAGTGATATAGAAACTTATGGTCGGCACTCGTAGAATAATAATCATCAATGCCGTCCTAAAAAATCTGATCCCAACATTTTAGAGTCAAATATTTTCATGGTCACGTTAAAAATAAAACGATAAAAAAACATTGTAATCGCAATTTGATATACGACTTAAAATATGTACATATATTAAAATTCAAACAATATTCCTCGAACAACGGGCTTTTAGAACGAATATATAGGACATATAATAGGTATGCATAGAAACTAAAAATAAACATATTTAGACCTTCATGGACCTAATCTAACCTAACCCGCAGAGCTGTTATAGGAGGAAATGGGTTGGTAAAAATTAAAATCATTTAAACTATATTATACTTATATTCCATTGTACTTGGTAACACTATACTGGTACCCAGTGCACTCGTAAATCGCAATTAAAGTGCATGAAGTACATGAAGTACATGAACGAACTTCGAGCTGTATGAGATATTGTATGGATGCAGTTCACCGTGTGCGTTATGATAATATAATAATTTAAAAAATATCGTAGCGCGAGTGTGGATAATGATATGGAAAAATTACTCATAACAATAAAAACGATTGCCAAACACGTTGATTTGTCGTCTAAATTGTTTAATTCCCCGTTTTCGTTGGACATTGATAATTATCATGTAAACGTGTAGAACTAAATTATTATAACATTGCAGTTTTCCTCTAGTGTATTATAATATTGTATGGAAATAACTTCATCTCAACTACTTTTATATAAATCCAATATTTTTTATATACTTTTAAAAATTTGATCGATATGAGCTGTGGTCTGTGAGGTGATAAAATATTTCCAGAAACTGTATAATATTACGTGATAAGATTAATCTGCAGTTTATAGTATCATGCATAGGTAAATAATCATAATTTTATTATACCATTAATATACCAAAAAATATAATTATCTCACCGTGCTCGTTCGATTACTTGATAATGTTTTTAAGCCCATTAAAACAAAACAACGAATAATAATTATGATGGCCTTTAGAGTATGATTGCCGTGATGCCGTGTATTTGAAATAATTGTTTATAATGTCATTGACAATATCTGTTTCGGTCGCTTGATTGTTCTTAACAATATTTTATTATTTTAGAAATTTTACTAGGCACTTTTTTTTTAATTACAAAATGTAATTTTCTATTCAAAATTTTGGTTTCCCAAAATGTAATGAATATTATGTATTATTATGACTTTTTTTGTTAATCGAAAGCATAAAATTACGAAGGTCAAGGTGTATAGTGGTGTACATTATAATAACATTTTTATTTAACATTCTACAATATTAATATACCTATTTATGAGAACAAAATATATAATAATAATATGCAGTTTCAATTGTCCAGTTTTACTAGATTAGAATATTAAATTGTAGGTTTTTATCCTCATGTATACATGTAGTTAATAATTCACATAGGATAACATTAAATATTTGAAATTTTTAAGTCTTAACTATAATTATATACGAGTATGGTCTGGTTTTCTTTTTAAATAAATTAGAAAATTAAATTAAATTGGAAAATCCAGAAAGAAAACAGACTTTAATACTTTTAAAAAATGTATGCCCGTGTTATTAAAATTTAAGTGGATTTAACATCTTAGGTTTCTTCAGGTTCAGGTTATTAAACACACCAAAATATATTAATTAAATGGTCTTTTCAAATTAATGACTTACAATTCACACATATACGTACTATAAAGCTGTTTATTTTGTTTTATTATTTCCTTAACACGTCGACGTTCGAACTGCAGTATTGGCAAAAGTATTTAATGGATACGTGTGTAGAGTGGTGTTGATGAATTTATAGTTTCAACTATATTAATTATTATAAATTGTACATACGATTATGAGAATTTACAAGCGTCAAGATTTTATTTGAACTTTACACGACATTGTACCGTAAGCAATACTATTAATATTTAAATCTGTGTATTATATAAATATTTCACAACTCTATTTTATAATAATTATTCGTTATAAATTATATGGGTGTACTGAATAGGAGTATATCATGTAACGCCTATATTTCAAAACTCAGACTTATAATAACGACACTTATTTATATATTATTCACATCCGAAAGCAATGATATTATTATCACGCATTCACGCACATAACGAATCACAATATTATATCTATGTTGGTCAATTATAATGTTCAAATCGTCTTCGTGAAACCAAAAAGCTGTACATGCATATACATATTATACAGCTTAATTATTTTATATAGGGTATACCTATTTATCAAAAAGCGTCACATTGTTATTTGTTTGGACATTACTCTTTAGATGATTTGAAGTAACAACATTTTTGAAAAATAATATATAATGTATTATATTATATGTCTTACTATTTTTTACTCATACCTACCATTTTTTTTTTTTTTTTTTTTTTTACTTGTTTACTATAGTTTGAAATATGGTAGGTACCTATATAATTTTAATTCTGTGCTCCTAAGCATAAAAATAAATCTTAATAATTATGTTGTTTTCACGTTATCGCTCACACCCGGAGTAAAGATACGCAAGTGTAGGTATACTAGCTGTTACCTATTATATAAGTGATTCGGCGACTCTCCTCATGTGTTGTTTACTCTGTAGGTACAACAATATCACGTACTTTTCAGAATAAAAACAAAAATTACGAACTAAATAAATCTAATGACTCGTAAGTTTCTAAAACATAAATACATCGTGAATTCAATAACAAAACCTTACCACAGAAAATTGTCCATGCGTGTGTCCAAGGAAAGAGAAAGTTTCGAGACACGGCGCAGGTCGTGGGATCATCTCGTGCTATAGATATATACTAGGATAAAGGACATTTTGCACTTTACCTCCACGAAAGCGTTTTGCTTACTTACTTATATACTTACCAACCGTTTATAACGTCGTATTATTATTATGACGAGGCATGTCCGTTAGGTTAGGTTAGGGTTAGGTTAGGTTAAATGAAAACTTTCAGCAAGTTATGGTAATAACAGTGTACCTATTATTATTATTATATACTATTAACTTACGTAGTTAATGTATACAGTAGCGTACACCGTAAACGATGATAATATTATATTGTGTACATTCCAATATCATATTGTCTCGCATTTTAACGTCGAACTTTAATAACCGTGTTCGAAGTATGGTCGAAAAAAACCCACCAAAACACGTTTCAAAAATCTACTGTGTAAATCTGATGCGATAGTGAGACCTGGCTCGAAATCGTAATTATTAAAAAGTCGATCACTTGTGCTTGTTAAAATGTATTCAATTACTTTTTGATAGGTACTTCCAACACACATTAGTTAATCAAAATAAACGTTTAAAAAAAAGTTTGCCATTTTCGGGATCGCGTTTAGTATGCATTATGATGTACACATGTTTGGCCAACATGCCAAGCCCTGTTAATAGGGTTAAATATCCTGTTCCACCCTTTGGATCCTTCTGCAAGTCTTCTGTAAAAATATCAGTGTGTATAATATACACACATGTCACATAGTAAATAGAATGTGTTAATCGAACGTGTTGTTTTCGTTCTGTCGTTTCAGGACCCTTATTGGCCATCGTCGTCATCAGCATCACCGGACAGATCCTGCGAATGCTGTCGCCGAAATTCGGTTCCTTAGTCGCCGTGGAGGCAGACAGGAAGGCCTACCTCCGTCACATCCATTCCAGGGTCATCACGAACGCCGAAGAGATCGCGTTCTACGGTGGCCACAAGGTAAAAAACAAAAATACATTCCTTAATTATTATAAACAGCGTAATAGTACTATAATGATATTAATATAGTCTTGTATATAGGTACACTGGTGACTGGTATACAGAGTATAACGTATTCGAATACAATTTCGACTTATTCGAAAGAAATAATTGTGTTTTAAGTCCGATTTTTTTTTATACAGTTTATAGTTTTTTTCTTATTCTTTGGTTACTAGGTAGAGGTACCCACTTCAAATCTAAACACGGAAAAAATTGTGACAAAAAAAAAAGTTTGTGCCTGAAAATAATCCATCCTTCAAAAATTTGCTTTTAATTCTCAAAACACCCACATTTCAAAAACCTTGACATTTAAAACAATATTGTATTCGAACAGTTTTTGTGCTGTTCTTTTTATTTATTCGAATAGATTGCAAAAAAAGAGTTTTTTTTTTCTGCACGACTGTTGTAGTACCAATATACTCATAATATATGTGTTTATACACATTTTATACGCAATGCAGTGCTGTAATACCTATATAATGATATAGTAATAAAACGAGTGTGTCGATAGCTATACGCAGCACAATATTGTCGCGTATATAAAACGTAAATCTACCTACCTACCTATACTTACGATCGGTCTTATTAATTAAACGGCGTAACATTATTATACTATCGTTCTGCAGTGGCTAGCCTTGACACAGGACGAGTGACGGCTGTGCAACATATTATTATGATAGTGCCGTATGATAATCTGACGCGGGTTATCGAACCCCAACCGATCTCGCACTAAGTATAGGCACTTGGGGGAAGGTTTTTTTTTTATGTTATTATTATAGATATTACCTACGGTAATTAGTTCGGTGTTTACGCGCGTATATAGTGCCATTATTAAAGCGACAAAATATACATGATATACCTGTGGAATAAACGAGTTTTTGACGGCTGTTATAATATCCCTATATACCTACTGTCATTTGGGTTAAGGTCGCCGTGTACAGTGCGTTTATTATTTTTAAACGCGGATAAACACCCGCCAGTAACATTATTGTGTGTGAGTTGGAATCGCTCTTTACCACAACTCCGGACGTCGACAATTATTATTCAGTTCGTCAACCTAATTACACTTAATACACCTTAAGCCGATGTAGGTAAAAGAGTATAAGACCCTCATAAATAGTTAGCAACACAACCCCGACGGAAACATAATATGGAATATATCCGACGAATTTGTCTGATAGTGTTGAATAATTCTCAGATTTTGTTGGACTTTATTTTCATCGGGAGAGCTATATTTAGACTTTTGTGCTGCAAACTTTGTACTGCAACGGCACAACATTATGTTAGCGATCTTTTGTTGGACATGTTGGAACACACTGACATTTTGTTGGATAATATCTTCTATACACTGGTACTCAGTAGAGCTTTGTTAAGTTAGTGCCATCAACAGCACAATTGTATGTTGCCAAACTTTTTCCAGAGTAAGAAAACTTGATGTTATATTGTTGAACACTGTTGGTGCACTCTGAAAGTTGTTGAACTTTATTTTCTCCAATAGAGCTTTTTAAAGTTTTTACTATGTTATAGTTGTGCACTTGTGCTGTTATACTTTATAAAACTACGTAGGTATAACTGGTATTGGTATTTACTATTCACATCGTGCAACTAATTAGTTGACGGTTTTGTTTTATCTATATGAGTTATATATATGAATAATTTATTAATTGTTGTTTATTACGTTTTCTTATAAATGATTCATACAATTTTGTATGTAACTAGATTTTCCCCTTTAAACGAGCTGGGATTAGGGTGTATAAAGAAAAAGTTTTGATTTTTAAATAAAAACAGAACGAATAGTTTGATGTACATAATACATTTCAAGTTCCAAAGTTATATAATCTTGAAAATAACAAAATCATATATTTTCGTAGGCATGTGAACATAATACATAAACTGTGAAGAAGAATAATCGGTAAAGAATTAACTACTGATAGTTGTTGAAATCCATTTATCATCCAGTCTGTTCATCTGACTTCCTCAAGAATGATATTATCTTGTAACAAAATAAATTATGCTCTAAAGTCTGCATTATGCACAAAATCCGAATTTTTTTTAACATCTGGTATAATTCTGGTAATTAATACCGATGGCCACCACCAAGAAAAATGTGTACTTTATAAATTATATTGTTGTTGTTTCTTTTGCCTGCATATAATTATAGTTTTATTGATTATATTATTTTAATTAGTTTTTCAAAAGGTAATTTTGGCTTTCGTCTTTAACACACTCATCGTTTTTATTTTCTGTACAGGTGGAAATGATACATTTGCAAAACGCCTATCAGTCGTTGGCCCGACACATGAACGCGATATTCTCGCAAAGACTGTGGTACGTGGTCCTAGAACAGTTCCTCATGAAATACGTATGGAGCGGAACCGGAATGGTCGTCGTGTCGTTACCGATCATAACTAGCTCAAGAATAGCAGGTAATGTGTACACCAGGGTAGAGGTTACGCACTGAAATCCTCAATGTCATTAAATACCTACGTATCATGACTTACAATAAAAGTCGTCACTTGCCGAAATTGTATATACGATGTACTAAACTGCGAAAAAAAAATCACCTGAACAAACTCTAGTCCAAAAGTATCTAAGTTAACGAGCAGTTCATTAGGTTCGGCTTCGGAGTCGTGTGCAGAAATACGAACTATAATGATACTAATATTTTACTGCCTTTTTTTGAAGTTGTTGACAGAACACTTTTTCGTGTAATTATCTATTATACAACGTCCCACGCTGAATTATTTTAAAGTTTTAAACATTTTACTGAGGCGGCAGACGACCATAAAAAATGTGTGTATATTTTGCGTAAAACATCCATTACATCAGTCAATGGCCAATATATGTTTGTATAGTAGAAATAAATTAAAAGTATTTAAAAAATTCTAATTTGTACTATGATTTAACATTATTTAGAGTATTTAAAATTGAAATTAATTGAGCAGTAAAATTTAGATACGCGATATAACCCTGCATGTTGCAGACACTCAAATCCTCTTGCCTAAAAATATGTAAATGCTTTTAAAATTTAAATAAAAATCCAATTTTCTATAGTTGTCATATCAAAATATTCTGCTCGGGAATAAAAGGGTTAAAAAAGTAAAATATCTAAAAAATCATTATTACAAAAAGTTGATTTACTACAGAATTTTTTTTTGCAAAAACGCCGTGCCTCTGCAACCATGAAAATATAAAATTCTATGAAAAGACAAAAAAAAAAAAAAACGATTTACTGAGTACTCGCGTAGGTTAGGTTGGGTTAGACATTATGTAAAAATAACAGGATCTTAATATAGGTATTAATATATTGTATTATCTATGTCATACTCTAATATTGTAATTTGTAATACACTGCAGTTTATATATCGTGTAATATCGATTTCTTTAAGAACACTATTCGTATAATTGTATAAGTACTGTCATTGATTATAAATAGGTACTATATGATTCGTATTTATAATCAATGGTACTGTGTCGGTGGCACACGCTTTACCACACTGCTTGTCAATTTCAGAACTCAACGATTCTCCTGACGGAGGAGTGAGCGAGAGGACTCAATACCTGACCACGGCGAGAAATCTACTGGCTTCCGGGGCCGATGCCGTCGAGAGATTAATGACTTCATATAAGGTAAGCAATAGTGTATTGTCGTTCACTCGTTCATCGTATATAAAAAAATATTAAACTGAAATCGTTGAACGTCTTCAAAATAGAATACAGAACAATATTGATGATATATGGCTCGGAACTTATAGCACAACAAAACGTTATGATAAGTGCCTATATATATATTATATATTCCCCTAAAAAATGAATTATATGCACAATAAACTTTAAAATAGAAGCCACAAACAATGTTAAAACAATCGTTTAAAATACGAGACCCTGCAGATTTAAGTATCATATTTTTTTAAAATTCATTTCATTTTGATACATTATATTCTACCCCTTCGCGGTCCCGAGCCAAAAAAAAAAAATGCAAAACTATATGTCGTCTTTGAATTCTGTGTACTGACTTCACTTTAAAAACATATATTGTGCCCCTCCACTTAATGCTTTACTGTATCAGACGATATACAGATATATGCAACTGCTATATTATCATTTATTATTACGAGTCTCCGAGCCTCGCAAGCGATCACGCAACAACTTACCGATTTTCTCTTTTGCATTATTACTCATATATAGGAAATTGTCGAGCTGGCCGGTTACACGTACAGGGTAGGCGCCATGCTCGACGTGTTCAACGACGTCAGCAAGTGTAAATACCGCCGAAACGGTTTGGCCAACGGAAAAGTGCACAAGATGTTACCGAAATTGCACTACAACAAGGACGGACAACTCGTGATCAGAGGTAAAACTATGCGCTATATTTCAGCCCCGTGTCTGTCGCATGATATTATGAGAGCAGACGAATAATAAAAATAATAATAATAATAATTGTAATGTAACAATAATAATATTATACCGCAGAGACCTATCCAATCCTTTTTCGTTTCGGACAGGTATATTATAGTCAATATAATACTCCCCGGAAAGAAGAGTTAGTTCCGTTTTACGGGAGATGAAGCCGTAACGGTATTTATTTTTCCATCGTATTACACGTTTTAACTCGCTTTCGCACCAGGCTGAAATCGTGTGTTGCAATAGAAACTTTTGACGCTATTAAATATTATTACGAGTCGTCGGTATAGAATACCGGTTGTATCGGCTAAAGTGTTCCGGTGTATTCAAAATCGCAACATAAACAATAATAATTAATAAAAAAAAACACTTTGCCGAATAAAAAACCCATCGCACGTGCTAAATAAAAACATATTGGCTATTTCATTTTTCTGGTATATCGCGTACGGTATGGTGTGAGAAAATGTGTATTATTATGAGCCATTCGTTTGTCGTAAGTACTCATTACTTTAACCAAAAAAATAAATGTATCCTAAGCATTTACAACCATAAGTGTATTTGAGTACTTAAAAAGTATTTGAATACTTTTACTCAGGTACTATTTACAAGACTGGTTGCGAGATAGTTCGGTTTTTAATTTTTAATATTGTGTGGAGAACTATCTAGGTATATTTCGAAGAAATAATGAAAGTTTATCAAAACATTTTTTCTAACATTTCAATCATCATATATAGACTGTAATATTTTAAAAATAATTTTTAAATATTGAATGAGTACCTATAGTTAAATAGATAGATTAAAATAAGTAATATTTAAATTGTTGATGACTGGTGTTGTAGTGAAACAACATTTTATGGTTACCGCTGTGGCAGAGGGTTGCTTTTTATTAACATTCCAGAAAACAATTATCTTGAGCTTCGGTTTTTTTTCTATATTATGTTAATTTAATATCATCATTACTATTATATAAAGGTAACAATAAAGTCATTAAATTAGCTTTAAATAAAATTAAAAAGTGAACATTATTATTTAATAGGAATAAAAAAAAAAAATACCAGGAGTTGATAGACTATCGATAACGTCGAGGGGGATAGCACCTCCGTATCAAGATTTTTCATTATGAAAATTGGATTTTCTCCTCCTCCTCCCATGACGAGTATCGGGTACGCCACTGCGTCATAATATTATGTACCGACCAAATTATAATAAAAAAAACATCGGCGGGAGTCGTCGTTATAATGTTATCGTCTCATATACGCACAATGTAAACAATAAATTGTTGACTTTGGCGCATTGTTCGCAGGCGTCGTAAAAAACAGTCCGGACGGCAGCATATCGCTGTACGACGTGCCCATTGTGACGCCCAACAGCGACGTGGTCGTGTCCAGCCTGACGATGACAATGAAGCCCGGCGAACACCTGCTGATCACCGGCCCCAACGGATGCGGTAAATCGTCTCTGTTCAGGGTCCTAAGTGGGCTGTGGCCCGTCTACGCCGGCACGCTAATCAAGCCTCCAAACTGTTGCATGTTTTACATACCACAAAGGTATATAATTAATACATCTACCCGTTGATAAAAAAAAACTAAATGTGTAATAAACTAATGGCGGATCCGGGGCTTAATTCTTTTTTAGGGGGGGGAAGTACAAAAAGTACAAAAATTGGTTAAACACAGTGTAAGACAAAGGGAAACTATGGTGATTGGGGGGGGCGAATGCCCTCTTTGCCCCCGGCCCCCCTCTGGATCCGCCACTGCTGTCCGGGCAGTAGCGTATGTTTAATGATTTGACAATGCGATACAATATATTATAGTTGTTGATATTGACGGGTTTTAACTTTTAAGAAAAATGGTTCAACAGTCATAAAATATATAGCTAGGCACCAACCTACTACTTTGCAGGAGACACGAAAAACGTTTGTCTTCTTAACTTTTTTGTAATCACGTTTTAATATTCTTGTTGATAGATTGTTTTAATAAAGCTGTAGTTTTTTTTAATATTTTTTTTAGTGGCTCGTAACTAGTGCCACAATTTATATCCAGTATAAAAAAGCAAAACACGCATTTAATTTTGTTATAATATTATGCTAAATACCTGTACAAAAAAAAATGATAAAATATACAGTTAAATTACCAATAATTTTCAAACTAACATTAAGTGAAAGTCTTACTCTAAACGTCTTTTGAATTTATATAGTAAATTAACAGAATAAAACATAAGTAGGTAACTTTTTATGTGACCAATATAAACTAAATAATTTTGGTTAACCTCACTCTTAAATAAAATCTTAGCATTTTTAATAGATTTTAAATTTTTCTTCGTCAAAGACAAAGTCACTAATATGAAATTTAAGTAACCAACTAGCGTATTATAATACAGAATCTAACCTTTTTACATTATTTTTGTTTAAATATACCACATATTATATAACATACATTTATTGTATTTATGATTCAAATTTTAAATATCTATATATTCAATACAGAGATCTGACAAATGACATAACTTTTGCTATATAAAAATTTTTTTTTTACTCATTTAATTTATAGTCACTAGCGCTACACGTATAATATACAAACAATTATTTTTATTTTATAATGCTGAATATAAAAAATGTATAATTTGATTTAAAATTTTTTATATAAATTTAAAATAGCCAATTTGTGAATCTGATTATAAGAACAATTTTGATGGTAAAAACATTTATATAAGTCAAGTACTTAGTTTATTTCTTAGAATTTTATTAAATATCTATAATTTTTTTACTAAATTATTTTGGAACGTAATAACTTTTTTAAAAATATTATTTTTGGGAATTTGCTGACATGAGTATATTTCTTAAATTCTTTGGTAATCACATAGTATTAACAATTTTTGCCATACGTTTAAGTAGCATTTTTTTTTTTTTTGTCAGATCTCGGTGGGACACAATGTATATGCAAAATTAATTATATATTAATATCGACATACCTAACCACATTTTTAAAATTACGTTGCAACAAAAACATTCCAATTACTCTGTTACATATTATACGTCTTGTGAGTTAGTCCTTTTCTCACTATGACCATTGTTTGTATTATAATGTATTATGTAATCAAATATCAATGCCATGACCTATGGGCATTGAGTGGCCTATGACTTGAATTATTTTATACAACTTATGGCCTTTGCCATTCTGACTTATTACTTTTCGGATATAAGTTTATAACATAATATTATTTCATTCGTCTGAGAATGAAGTTATTGTGTACAACATATTTCATTTAATATTTAAAATTAAAAAAATTAAAAATATGAAATATGACTTATGACTTATCGGCTTCTGTCAAACGTATTACATTACCTTATACCTTAAAAACTCTCGTGGTGGTACAATTTTATACCTACGACATAGTGAACATTGTATTCAATGTGGCCCACGATTCAATGTTCAATGTACACCGAAAAAATCTCAACTTAACTCATTGAAGGAGCTTCTCACAAAAACCGCCCAGTTTCATAATATAAATCACTTAAGGGGATTGGTGGCGATCAGTTATTTTAGCCAAAAGATACCAGTCTTTTGTCAATCGTACTGATCGACCTAGAAATGCGATAATACTTTTTAAAACTGATTTGAATTTGTGATTATGTCTACTTGAGATCGGTCAGTCCACTTTTCCAAATTTTACCCCCCAACTCCTATAAATTTGGTTTGAATATTTTAAATTTTAGGAATTTTCAAACGTTAATTTTTCGGAATTAAAATCAAAAATCTTAAAATGTGGACTGACCGATCTCAAGTCGACATCATAACGAATTCAGATTAGTTTTCTGAAATATTATCGCATTATTAGATCAATCTGTAGGATTGACATAAGGTACATAGTTTTAATCAAATAAAACACACGTTCTGGATTGTTCACGCGCGCGACAACGCGGTGGTGACTTATGCCTGCACATGCCGCGTGCGTAGGTGATTCTTCGAAACCATCGGTTATCCTTATCGCATGCCACGGTCCACGAAGACCGCAATAGACTGAATATTAATAGAACTATATGAATATACATATACTGGTAATTTGTTATATTTTGTCTGCATTCAATACTGTTCATATTTTGAGCTTCGCACCGCAGCTTACTACAAAATATATTGTCCCTTACTTTTTGTAGCGTACAGTTTATATACGTAATACGTATCGGTTTACTTACATTATTTTTGTAAATTGTAATTTTAATTTGCATAAAGTGTAATTTGTTGTAATAATAACTCGGGTAAAATGAAAACTAAAAAATCTAGATTATCTAGAGTAAGAAAAAATAGAGGAAATAGTTCATCACTTGTAAATTGGCAATTACATCGCATAAAAAAGACGGTAAGTGAATTAAGTACCTACATTGTTGAATAATTTATTTTTTATTTTTGTGTATGTTTTTCATAGGTAAACACCGATAGTTTGACTTTTCCAGATGAAAGTCAAAATAGTGACGATAACCAACAAAGTAGTATTGAATTGTTCGTAATATACTTTTATTTTATTTACGAATTTTCTCAAATTTTGAGCCAAGCTGATAAATTTTTCTATTATTATTTAGATTAAATACGGATGATGTAGAAATAGGTTGTGGTATATTATCGACATCGTCAAGTATTCAAAACAACATACTTGACTCAACTTATAAATTAGATGTGACAAATACAATTGAAAAAAGGTGGGTAAGTGGATGTCGCTCTGCTGTACTGTAGGTTACAAGTGCGTCACTGACCTATAATAAATTCCAATAAATATCACATTATCACAATATCCATTAGGTACTTATAACACGTTATACATCAACATCAATAACAAATCCTGATACTATCATTGATATATAATAGTAAACTTTAGAAGTTTCAAGTAGGTACCCACGAATAATATTATATAATCACAACAAAATAACTAGGTTTTTTAATATGTGATTTCGTCTAAATTTGAACATAAAACGACTATAAAAATAAACTGTGATTGTATATTTTTTAGATTTTTTGGTAAGAGAATTAACTACTTACGTGGAATCTTGTTTTAAATTTTCAATCCTTAGCTATAAAAACTGAACATTTTATAATTTATTAATTACAATGATTAATAATTTTCGAAATTTTGAAAAATTCTGTCAAAATTCGATGTTTAAATGCTTATAAAAAAAACTGTGCCTATGTATTTTTAATATTTTTCAACTGATATTGTAACAATATATCAGGAGCCTTGTATTAAATTTTTACACTTTGTAGTTTGGACGCCCAAAGGTAAATAATGTTTTAACATTAATTTTTATTTAAAATCAACATATAAAAAAGATATTTTTTAATAGGTTTTGTTGTTGATAAAATATATCGGGATGAGGAGTTTTGGAAGAATAATATTGAACCTCAAACTACAAAATTTTTTATGGAATCTTTGGTGCCAGAAATCATTGACTCGAGGTTTGACAGAGGATTGCCTATAAGATCTGGTTTACCGGAACCATAATATAATATACTTATAAAAGTTTGTATTTTAATATACACGGCAAATTAATACCTAAAGCGTGTGTTTTTTTAATACCTAATCCTTAGTACCTTATAGTAAACTCTTATTTTTATAATAAATACATTTTCCAAATTATTACAATTGAAACTATGGTGGTTTTTTAAGTAAATAATAAAATGTTGATGTGTAAAGAAATGTGTTATATACTAATTTCATGGGACACGGACGTTGAATAATCAAAATATATAATTTAGAAGACAGCGAATGCGGGAATTGTTATTATATACGTTATTATTATTATTGCGTATAACTATATAGTGTTGTTTACAGTTATTGTGAATTAGCAGATAAGCAGTGGAGTAGGTAAACATGGTACGGTGCGGGGACACGTACACACACTAATAATCATTTACTACACACACAGTCTCAAGTCACACACGCACGCACTATAAATATTGCCTATACTGAACTCCTTAAATATACGCCGCCACCGATCCCCTTAATCGTGTATTGTTCAATTGTTATACTTTCCTGTCGATATTTCGTGTAACACTATATTATATGTTTTTGGTGCATTGTGCAGCGCACAGTTTTTTGATATCTAACCAACGAAATAGTGAATACATACTCAACGTGTGCATTTTTTTAGGCCGTACATGACAATTGGCAGCCTTAAAGAACAAGTGATTTACCCGGATACGCTTTCGGACACGCTGACCAAAGGCATTACCGAACAAGACTTGGAGGCGTGCCTGGCCCAAGTCCACCTGTCCCATCTGGTACAGAGGGAAGGCGGCTGGGACGCGACCGCTGACTGGAAGGACGTCCTGTCCGGTGGCGAGAAACAGAGGATGGCCTTTGCCAGAATCTTTTACCACAAGTGAGCATCACAGTGCGAGTTCTCGAAATTCGACCTTTCGATGACCCCTTCTCGGACTGGACGTGTAAAAAACCGCAACTGTATTATACTAAATTGTGACCGTTACTTACGTTTTCAGACCGTCTTTTGCCCTGCTGGACGAGTGCACCAGCGCTGTGAGCATAGACGTCGAAAGCGACATGTACCAGTCGGCCAAGGACTCCGGTATCACACTGCTCACCATCACCCACAGGCCGTCCCTATGGTAAGGAGCAACTAACTTTATGCTTCGTCATGATTATACCTAATTATTATATTATAGAACTCGACTAGTATCGAAAAAACCATTGATTTACTCGTCGTTTTCGTTTCAGGAAATTCCATTCCCACGTATTGCAGTTTGACGGCGAAGGCGGATGGAAAATTTCAACACTGGGACAAAAGGTAATGGCGTCCCCATGACCGGATTGTCTGTGGAAACATTGTATTAATATTGTATTCCGTTGTTTTGTTTTTGAATTTCCAGGAAAAAGATACCGGTATATTAGCAATCGAACAACCGAAAGATAAATTAGTGAACGGAATTTCTTAGTGTGAAAATCAAAAACGTTGAAAACATATCTTGCCAACCTTTAAATTTAAACGAAAACCATGTGATTATTAATTTAACGATTTATAAGATTAATTATTTTTTAAATGTTTGTCTATACGGATCTGCGTAGGTACGTGTTTTTGTTTCTTCATCGATTTGTATAAATCTAAACTGGAGAACAGAATAATATGTATTTAAATATTATTATTATTATGTATAAAATATAAATAAGGATAAAGTTTTTATAATATTATAATGTGTATTAATTTTCATAGATTTACTAAATTTCCGAGTGTATATGTAATAATATGTAAATTGTATAGGTGTGAATCAATTAATATAATATTGTGTAGATATTGACATATTGTATTATCATAATATCATCTACGTACCTATATATGTATATCGTAACTGTATGTTGTGTTAAATATTATGTTGAAAAAGACGAATAAAACTTTGAATTATTGTTACGAACTTTTGTCATCGACATTGTGGTATTTAAATATCCGTATTTTTAATAATTAATAATATAGGTATGGTAAGGTTCGATCTTCTATCTTGTCTCATGTCTCGAAATAACTAAATTAGGCCCTGCATTCAATGATAAAAAAATAATTTTATAATCATTACTACCTACGAAAAATGATTCTGAGCCTTGACCTGCTATTCTATACTTCTAAAGATATTATATTTATTTATTATATTGTTTGGTATTGCTTTTAATAATTTAATATTTCTAATATAGTATTTAGTATAGGTAAGACAGTAGGTGGAAATAATTTTTAAAAATCGTTTCGTATACTTAATTATACTTATTTTATCTTATTTTATTTTATTCTATTAATACTAACGCACATATGTAAAATGACTTAGAACTCCAATTTCACCAATAAGAGGTATACCTCAGTGGTGAATTGGGCCAATTAAGCAAAACAATTTATAAGTAATATCTTTAATAACTGTATATAATAGTGTAATTTATATTAATTAATGTTTATTTAAATATTTATTTTTGGCCAGTAAATTATCTTATCTTATCTTATCTTTATAATAATAATTATAATATTTTTATTTCATATAATATTAATAGCTGTTATTAACTTATATAAGTAAATCGTCAATACCTAATTTTTTTTTGCGATCCACAGTTTGGGAACCTCTGATTTAGATATCATTTTAAATTTCATTTTAAAACGCTTGTAAACGTTATTTAAATTTTGTCTTCTGTGCTATTTCGATTTTTTGCTTATGCAGCCTTAGGGTTTTCCGTTTAATACGTTGATGTACCTACCTAATTAGTATTTATGATATATTTTTTCTATTAAATATTTACTATATGAATACTCGACTACTCCCTACCTTCCTAGCTTCCAATTAGATTATAATTCGAATTACATTACACATGCATAAACGTTTAACCTCCGATCTATGCCCATCGCAAAAATACTGATCAGTGATCACAGCGTTTGTTCCAATGCAGTGTTTTCGTAAATTTGAATAATTATAATAACCCAACTAGGATATATGAATTTTGGTTCCAGGTCTCTTTGTACGGTCAAGCATTAAAAGTGCAAAACGCGGACATTTTGTACGGTCAGATCAAAAGGTACATTGCAGAACGCGGACACTTTGTACGGTCGAGTGAAAAAGTTAATTTCAATTTTTAGAACGTTGTTATGACACTTTGTAGTTTGTACTATTATATACATAAAGTATAAATTATAAATATAAGTTATATACCTAATATAAGTAGTATAATATATTATAATAGAAATTATTAAAATAGAAAATTTAAAAATAATAACTAAATTGTTATAAAATATTGTATATTAATAATAATCAAAATTATCAAACAATCAATAATATGATTACAAATCTTAATTGTATAATATTATCAAAAGTTATGTTTAAGTAAATTAAATATGTGTACAATAAAAATATGTCAAAATGACAAATAAAATATAATTTAGAAATATCTTTAAAAACTTCATGTATATAGTCTGTTCATTTTAAGAAGCGATTCAGGCGGCCACTAGTAAAACCGGTTTTCAAGCGTAAATCAGGTCGCTTCTTATTTTGAACAGGGTATAGTATAATATGGAAATATCTCAAAATGACAAATAAAATATAATATTGAAATAATCTTTAAAAACTATATGTAGAATATATAGAATTCAAAAATTCGAAATTTGTTATTACCTTATGCTTATTTTGATGCTGGACGCTGGCTACATAAATGTAATAGTTCGTTATTGTCAGCAGTATAGGATTTTTGTGTCTTATGAAGTCTATTACCAAAATCTCGGATAAGTTGTTCCTACTAATTTATTGAACCAACTATTCCACTCTTCACTAAAATTATTTTTTCGATGAGAATTAGACATTGTTTGATATCTTACAATCCAAATACGAGGAGGGTACCGTGGGTTATTGTTATTACCACTAATATAAGTTCTATCAAAGTATAAAATAAGAGGTAGTAACTCTTGAGAAAATGTTGTACCTACATATAACTAATTTCGACCAAAATGTCGTCAGTAGGTAAAAACGCCAATGAAGTTATCATTTTACATTCTTTGGAAATCCGTAAATTTTCTTTATATAATTTTGCTAATCCGAGTTGTTGAATTTGTCGCCATACAGACTTTCATAAATGACAAAAGCAATGCTTTCGTCACTACATAGACGGGACTGCAGTATACGTTTTTTGTGTTTAATTTTCAGATTTCCTACTTACTTTGACATGATTTTGACCACAAACCACGCAGTAACCGTGACATTATTTAGGGAAGTCTGCGTGACAGTCGTGACACAAACACATTAAATATTAATATTTTATTTATTCAAATGTATATTGTACCGTGTAAAATAATATAATTTAATTATGGTATCTTTCGAAAACGGCTGGACCTATTTGGATAATTTTTTTTATTATAATATGTTCGCTATAGTCCGAATAAGGTTTTTATGGAAAGAAAAATTGGAAAAATATCCCAGGAAGAGGTGCTCACTTAAGACCCCTGCAAATGTGTCATTTTTAAGGAGTTGTGTTTAGGCAATTATTTCGTTCCTGCGATTACTGATCGTCTTTGTGTGTGTAGTGAATGATCATTAGTGTGTGTATACTCCTCTACGTCTACCATCACCCGCGAACCGCATCAATTTACAATTCATTGTTATTTATTATCTGGTTTATTGTCGCACACACGCACATGCACATTGCACAAGTCATTTTAAGTCCAAAAAATGAAAAAAACATCCAAATATGCAAAAAAAAAGTTTCATGAATCAAAAATCATGTACTACTGTACTAATAATGTCTAAGATCTTCCAAAAAAAATGCACTGAATTGAAATCTAAGCTCTAGTTATGACTATACTCAGTTCCAAAAGAAAATATTATACTAGACGGCGACCGGTTTGAGTACTAGTAAGTATACTGAGTACCAATCAAATTTACCTTCAAATTCAAATTTTTTTAGTTTTTTTTTCTATAAAATTCGATAAATAATATTCTTGATATAATTTTCGATAAAATTGTGTTTGTTGGTATAAAAAGCGTCAAAATTTAATACAAGGCTCATGATACATTGCATAAATAACATTTTAAAAATATTAAAAATACATACTCACAATTTTTTTTTTATAAGCATTAAAATGTTGAAGTTTGATAACATTTATCAAATTTTAAATTTTAAAATGATTTTGTAGTTTAAAATTGATAAAATGTTCTACTTTTATAGCTAAGGATTGAAAACTTACAACAAGGTTCCACGTAAGTAGGTTTTATGTAAATTACTTTATTGATAATAATATTCTATAAACAAAAAATCTTAAAAGTATTATAGCACTGTTATTTTATGTTCAAATTTAGAAGAAATTACATATTAATTATTAAATAACCAAGAATAACGATTTTAGGTATTTTGTTGTAATTTTATAATATTAAGTCAACTTACCTCATACCGTATTAATAATAAATAGGGCGCGGATTTTTATGTAAATACATATTTTTATTGAATGCAGATATCTTTGTCCTGATAAAAATTAGCACGTTTCTTAACACCCTGAATAAAATGAAAATTTTTTCACATATTTCTAAATATTTTATTAATAAGTACATATTTTATAAATAGTGGAAAATGCAGCAAATACACTTAGTGAAGTCCAAGGAGAATCTGGAGTGATAATAAAAAATAAATTAAATGACGTACTAGCTAAAAATGTTCGTTTTCAACACATAAAAACTATTAGAAATATTCTTCTAAATACAAATGAAAACAATGGATCAATGGATATTGAATTTGCACCATCTGATATATCAAATATGAAATATGCCCCATTAACCTCAGTTGACGTGGAACGCTCTTTCAGCAGATACAAATCAATTTTAAGACCTAACCTCCACACATTTAAATTTGAAAATCTCCAAATGTACATTGTTTCAAACTGTTTCGAAGACGACTGCAATGAAGATGAATACATTAAGGCATAAGGTTCCCTTTTCAGGAGCACTGCCACGGTTGCCCCTGTGATTTTTTCATGCAAGTATGCAACCCGTTCATTTATTTCCTCGCCTATCTATTTATGCCCGTGGACCGTGGTAGATATTTTCATAAACCGTTTATGTTATATGTATAACTCCTCGTTAATGTGTTCCGACTGAATAAAATTGTAGTTTTCATACTTTGATCAATGAAAACTATAAACTTGGAAATGCTATTACAATAGGCAATACGTAATAATGAACATATTACCCGTTGAAATTGTATGTACAGTTTTTTATTTTGTCTTATAATACTGTTCAATATATTATCCACCATGAACTGCTATGCATAAGAAATAAGTCAGTTTTATTCAACTCTTTGTAACGAAATTAGAACTGTAATTAGGTATAATAAGAGCGAGAATAGATAGTTTTGATACAGGGTGACTTTAACCGTTAATTTTTGGTTCGGTTCCATAATTTGTTTTTGAACTTTATTTGCGATAAACGTTAAATCAACCTATGTTCAACAAACGGTTAAAGATTTAACGTTATAAATTAAATGGTTCACCGAACATTTTACTAGAAAACGTTAAAATTGTTTATGTTTTTTTGAAAATTTCGCCTAAAAACTGTAAAAAATTTAAAGTTCTTGAATGATGAACCTAATAAACGTTGTTAAATTATTCGTTTTTGTACATTTAATCAAAAGAACGTTTTGAAATAATACGTTCTTGGACATTTAACGAGAAAAACGTTTTGAAATAATACGTTCTTGAACATTTAATCAGAAGAACGTTTTGAAATAATACGTTCTTGAACATTTAATCAGAAGAACGTTGTACAGTAATATGTTCTCAAACGCTTTAAAGTTGTACGTTCTTCAGTATTTAATCAGAAGAACGTTTAAGAGTAATATGTTCCAATTTGTTGAATTTTTATATGTTAACGTCTGTGAGACGGAGACGCCTATAATTTCATATTACTTAAGCTTTATACCATTTAAGTACTTCAGTAGGTACCCTTTAATTACGATTTACGATTTACATTGTTTATCCTCTTCAATGTTTTGTAAAAACTAAATATTGTTAAAAATGTTTTAGATTTTTAAATATATTAAATATATTTTTTTTTTGAGTTAAGGCTTTGATAACTGTGTTCATTAGCCAGTTACTGTAGTGGAAAGTTATGTTGTTTGAACACGTGTACGCGTGGCTAGGATTTGACACTAAAACTCGTGTGGTCACCCATCCGGGAACTAGTGACACCGGCCAAAAGCAGAGAACATGTTTGTGATTAAAGCATTTAAAGCCATACACTGCGTTACACCAGGCCACTTTTAAATGTTTGTTTTACGTTCTCTTGACGTTTTAGATAATATATAATATACCTATCGGCTTATCGCTATCATGATAGACATTCGTTTATATATATATATATATATATATATATCAAACTTTATTGGAATTTCAAAAGTCAAAATATTCGATAGTTTTCGATTATTATTTATTTATCATTATTATTAATTGATCTATTATGTTACTATATTATTACTCATAATAACTTATTACCTATAATCTATATTATTATCATATTATATCATTTTATGTTGTCAAAAATAAATGATCGGAAAAGTAGTCAAAAGATAATTAATAACGTTTTTTTCAAAGTTTGAATAACGGTTTAGTTTGTGATGTTCTATGTGTTAAAAGTTTGAAGAACATATTAGCTTATTGCGTTCTTCGTGTAATTGTTCAAAGAACTTAATAGGTTATGATGCTCCTCATGTCAATTATTTAAAAAACTTTAAAAATTATAACGTTTTTTATGAAAAAGTTCAGTAAACTTAATGGTTTATAATGTTATTTCATATGAAGGACCAATAATGAGCTAAATTAAATATTTGGTTTCGTTCCATTATATTTTGGTTCATGAACAACAATAATGTTCTTTAACCGTTTTTTTGCGTTCCGTTCGGAAACCCTGGATAAAAGTAATAACTAACAACTATCTAGGCGTATAGAATATCTTTCATCGTTATCTTCGTTCTATTATATCGATTGTTCATAAGCCATAACTCTGTTTAGTGTGTGGTAGCTACCGCCTACCAATTTTCTAATTCATTAACTACCTAGTATTAACATATCGTCTATTCGTATAAAAGATCTATCGGGGAGACGTTATATTTATATTATTAATGACCTAAGTATTCGAAGCCTAAGCCCTAACAAAAAAAAAAAAAATATTGTTATTGTATGTAAGTGGTATAAAAAGATATGTTTTAAAAAAAGTCCTGACGACGTAATAAATACGATTTTAAGAACATTTTCGTTTCTTGAAAAAGTAGTAATTACAGTCTGTTGAGTTATGCAATCATCAGGTGATTTCGTGTGGTGGACGTGGATACTGGATACGCAAGAACATTGTACCGTCGTGGAGAGTACCTAACCTACGGGTGCTCAAATCAAAAATTCTACCAAAAACACACACGTGTTAACAACCTATAGTACTCCCCCCCCTACAGTACCACAGGCTAATGACCTAAGTAGTCGAAGTCTTAACCCTAATAAAAAAAAAAAAAAAAAAAAAAATTGAATACTACACAACATTATAAATAAAAACTATTATTATAATGCTGAGAAGCCTCTAAAAGAAAACGGTACACTTTTACAGGCTTTTTAGTATTGTTCTAATACATATCATAATATTATATGCAAAACTACGTAGCCGGCCGTTTGAAAGATACGACCGCGTTTCAATTTCATAAGAAAAATCATGATAAACGCAATGTATTTTTCTGCTGACGAGTTTAGAAAAACATTCGTTTTTTTTAACGATTTTCTGATGGATTGGCAAAATTGTCGTGGTTAAAGGTCAATTTTGGATTTCGGTTTTGATATTTTTTACTTCGCGTGTGGGTCAAATTACAACTGGAGAGACATTTTTAATTCAAATATTGTTAAATTTATTAAAAAAATTAAGAAACTTATTTAAATCACGATTTAGAAATTAGATCATGTTTTTTTTTTTGTTAGCACGAGTTATTTTTCTCAACTTATCAAGTCGAAAATTATTTTGAGTGTGAGATTTTCTATACCTAGTTGTGTTACCTCTATAATATTGTAGCGACTTGCTTAAATTCACAATATGTCAAAAATTATGTTTTTTTATTAACTGGTATATGTTTTGGTTGCAGGTAATTATAAATACCTATAAATAATACCCATAATCAAGTGTTCCAAATCAAACCATGTATGTAGATTGCAGAATGCAGCCCCTTAATAAATATCCACAGTTACATTTTCCGATAAAATTACATCGTTTCCCACAAAAATATTAAATTATAACTATCCTCGTTTCTACATAGCATAGGAGATACTTGTAAGTTGTAGATACTTGGACGTGTGCGGTGTACTATATCTTTAAAGTACGTTGTATTTTGAGGACTTATTTTTTATGTAGGAACATGAAATAAAAATACCCATCTGCACTTGCAGCAGAGCTGATTATTATACGTTCGAAGAAAAAAGTAACTATCGTTAACCTTCACTGTAGGTTCCACTGTAATTATTATTTCTAATGTTATTATTGTATATTGTACTATTATTGAAATTATATTTATACATGTGAAGTGACTGCTAAAGCATTAATTACCCTGGCTCAAAAACGTCAGTTAAAATTATTTTACACAATTTGAACTTCAAGTACAAAAAGTGCAATGACGGGCGTAGATTTCTGATGGAGAGAAATGATATTGTTGCTTGAAGGGGAAAATTTTCAGGAAAAATGAACGAATTGAGACAGAATAACGACACAAGGCCGGTAGTTTACCTGGACGAAACATGGGTAAACCAGAACCATACGCAAGGTTGCATATGCCAAAATCCAGAAAACACCGAAGGATTCAGTGGCGCTGAACTAATTTTTTTTAGGCATGGCAATGAAAAATTATTTACACCCACCTACCCCCATTAGAAATTGGATATTAGAACTCCTACCTCCACCCCACCAATTTTTAAGCTAAAAATGATTTATCAAGTTATAATATTTACCGCATTATGTTTACATTTTAGCATTATTTAATATTTTAACATATTACAGCTAGTAGGTTGACGCGGACACGATGATTGCTTCAAGGTTGATCGTGGTCCGGTCGAAGTGTTTGGTTATGATTGAGCCGATTGAGGTGATGAAAAAAAACACAACACAAACACTTTAAGAATGTCACAAATTATGTATTATAATATTGCGACCAAAATATACTAATACATGACGTGCCGCTGCTCGGGCAGATGAGTTTAACGTCGGACGATATGTTATCGGTCCGACGGTCCGATGGTGGATCTCGAATTTTCCGACTTTTCCGCCGACCGTTGTACGTCTTACGCGACACAGTCCCCCCCGTCCCACCTTGCCGTTACCGGCTCGGTGGGAGAGTCAACCCGGTCCCGCTGCTTGCATCCCGTGGTGGTGGTTGGAGATAAGATAGACTGGTCGGCGGTCGCTATAATAGTGCTTGTACATTGTACTTGCTACTAACGCGGGCCGCGTCAAGGTTCATCTCCTCAAAATGAAAACCAAGTTATTATCATCTAAAAATGATATTCACGGTCACTGATTTAGTTATTTAAGCTTTAAGCTAGGTACATCATATCATTCTGTAATAATTAGAACTATTATATTTAATTTCTTATACCCATGGAAATATATGTATATTATTTGGTTAATGGTTTGCATAATATTTCTTTTAGTATACTGTACTATAGTAATATATTAAGTAAAAATATTAATAATTGCTTTAGTTTCAATGCCAATATCATTTTCCCCTGATACTTATATCATCCTATACATATAATAATATAATATAGGTAAATATAGCTATCTAGATGATAGTATATATTTAATTTCAGCTATTTAATAGTAATTTATTTTACTAATAGTAAAACAATGTGTTAAATTAAATTAGCTTAAAACATTGCATTATAAAATTTCATTGTATGTATAAAATATAATAATATAAGTAAAAGTTATAATTCACCTCGAATAATGTTTTTGAATTATAACGAAATAATGAATATCGTTAATCTTCGTTTAAACATCTACTTTCGTCCAAGTTTCAACTTAATAGAATTTAAAGTGTATAAAAAAACTGTGCTCATATATTTATTAGATTTTTTGGTAACAGTATTACCTACTTATGAAATATCTCGTTTTAAATTTTCAATCTTTAGCTATACAAATTAAACATTTTATACATTTTTAACCAAAAACAGGTTTGCAAATGTTCACGGTATTGACTAGTTTTAAAAATCTGTACCTACTTAAAATGCTTACAAAAAAAAAATAATCGTACATAATGTATCTTCATTATTTAAAAATTACTATTATAACAACTTATGAGAAACCTTGTATTAATTTAATTGTTCAAGCTTTTAGACCCGGCGAAAATTGATTGATTTTTTTTTCAACATTTCAAATGTCTTTAAGGCGGCTCTAAACGATTGGATTTTTCATGCATTTAGACCAATAAGCTGGCGAAAAATACACATACTTCTAGTAGTCCAATTTCAATTTTGAATACTTATTTGGATTCGTTAGCCTCTTTTCTATGATCTGTAGGAAAAACTTTTTCATCTTTTTGTCTAGTTAGCACTTAAAAGTGCAAGTTAAATTTGAGGAATCAAGCAGTCATTTGGAACCGTAATATACGTAAATTATCTAAAATATCCAAAATCGGTTTCCTACAAATCATAGAAAAGAGGCTGACAAATTCAAATAGTTTTTCAAAATTGAAATTGGACTACTAGAAGTATGTGTATTTTTCGCCAGCTTATTAGCATTTTTCACTGTTGTGAGTGTACAAAAATATTTTTCGAGAGTGAATACGTTGACTTGTGCATGCGCGTACGTGTGCTATTGAACCGTGTGCCCGCAGCCGGGCGATATAAAATCTATTGTTATCGAGTTCGAATTTCTTCGAATTTCACACTAATAATCATTTACGACTAACACATAGATTACGGGCGGCGACGACAAGATTAGAAATTGCCTAAATTGTTCCCCTTAAGTAATAGCCACTAAGAGCCGCCTTAAATGTTTGTGGAAGACTCGAAAGATAACAGTTCGTTGGTCGAGCACCCTTGTATGGTTTTAGATATTTTAATTCCAATGTTGGGAAAAAACTAAAAAATCTCTGAAGTGGCTAGAAACTTTTTTGGGGTATTTGTAAATCTGTGGATTTCTGGAGAATTCTGACTCCGTTTTACACATAGACAATTAATATAATAAATTATATATACATATTTGTATATTTTTTAGATAATTTATATATAACCTATGTTTTACAAAATATTATCTCAGCTTAGTATTTTTAACGGCTTTTTGTCATCACCAACGACAAATGCCGACATATGGCGGCGGTCTTTAACTCTGCTCGGCTGTGAATTGTGACGATACTGCGACGGTATTCCTTCCGGGGGGGGGGGGGCAAGGGCACCAAAGCTTTGGTCGCGTCCATCGTTGACGTGCGTCGGCAACACCCGCGTTCCAGGGTTGACTTGTCATCCATCAACGCCACACTGATATAATAATATTTATAGCTGAATATGCTTGCGCCGCAAACTGACGGAATACATTTTAATTTTAAGACATTTTTGAGTGTCTGCTGCAATGTACGCGAAAAGAAATCTGTTAACAGCACAGCTATAGGAAACAAAAAAATACGATAAATACGATTTTACATAGAACCCTGTGACCAGGATAAAACAATTATTAATGATATGAGAAATTCGAGATCGGTTGACGAATATAAACGAAATGGGAATATTCAAATAAACCGACATCAAGACTTATTAGTGTGTGATAGGTAAAAATTAATATCGTACACTTGTACACACATAATATTAAAAAAACGATATACAGGGTGTCTCGCTAGGATTTACCCATTGAGCAATCTCCTGAGATAATAAATATATCATAAATCTGTTTTTTTAATAAAAAAATTAATTTTAAAATTACAATAAATAAAGGTTATGATAACTTACGTCAATCGATTGAGAGTACCGATCGGAGTACTGATAATTAATTAATAATTGCTGTTACCTATACCTAAATGGCTAAATCATCAGTTTTTACCGTGCGAGGTATGTAATAATTTAAACATTGAATCGTAGGTACAGCTAATATAGTAATATACCTATCGGTACCTATTTATGAGTAATATTAACGCAAGTGAAACAGAAACTAACTACAACTATAACATAAGCGTCATAAGCATAACTACGACCTGCAGCCACATCTTAATTGGTTGACGGAATATCACTTCACGCGTGAAACTTAGCGAGCTAATTACTGTGTTGGCGGCTATTTTAAGTCGACATTACTTTACTTAAACACTATATAAATACCAAATTTAAAAAAGGTTAGACCTATTGGATACAATTATTAAAAAAATTCACGGTCGAAACTCGAAATGTTTTAATATAAAAAAAAAACTAATTATATTCGATTAAACATTTACATAATAAGCAATAAACGATATGGTCACCAGCTTCCTATAATAATAATAATACACATCTGGGACTCCATCCCCCCAACAAACAAACTAAAGTACATAAAAAGTTCAATTAAACAATGGCAGTGCCGCTCTAACCACCAATAACGCCCTACGGCAACATATTTGACGCCCCTCACCCTCCCACCAAAAAATCTCGACTTCGCATTTTTAGCTTATAATTAACCACATACCTTAAATATGTTTAATACTTATTAATTAAAGGTTCCTACTTATTTTTTTAAATATTATTATTGGGATCATATTTATTTTGTTTATATTTGAACACCGATTTCATTATTCTGGGAACACTCAAACATTACAGAAAGAAAATATATATAACTATTTTCACAAATTAGTACCTAGATTTCATTATAAATCATACATTCTGCGTTTCTGCGTGTGTAATAACAGTGTAGTATAACAATCATCATTGTAAATTGCACAAGTGAATATAAGTGATTATAAAATTCAAAGGTGGGCATTAACTAGTTGAAAAGTTAAAGTTCAGTTAAAAAGTTAATTTTTTTTAACTTTTTAACTTAACTGGTTAGTTTATTTTCTAATCAACTTATGAACTTAAATAGTTTAATTTACAATTGAAATAACTTAGCTTTTCTCAGTTGATTTAAAAAAATCCATTAAGTTAAAACATTTTGAAATTGTTCGTTTATACTTAAATATTACGGATTTCGAACGCTCATACAAATTTAATTTGACTTTCTTATAGACATTTTTTTTTGATAAAGGTAGATAATCTTATAAGGAATCTTGTATTATATTTTCAAATCTTAGATTTAAAAAGAAAAATTTTTACGAATTCTTAACTCAAAATAATTTGCTAATTTTCGTGATTTTTCCATATTTTGTCAATTTTTGAATATTAAATGCTTATAAAAATAATTGTGACTAAGGATTTTTAATATTTTTCATTTGCCTTTGAAACAATATACTAATAGCCCTCTATTTAATTTTCAAGCTTTTTTAACCAACAAATACAATTTTATTGATATTTTAAAAAAAAAAACTAAAAAAAAAATGGAAAATGAAAATGTCCCTAAACAGTTCAAAATTAATCAAAATATTTTGAAAATATTATCGTGTATACAAAATGTAAATATAAACAACCAGTGAAAATTTCTTGTATATACGTTCATTTCTTTTAGAGTTACACCAAAAATCAAAATCGATTTTTTGGAAAACAGATTTTGCGTAAAAATTCCCGTTTTTCCTTAATTTTTATGTTGTTTTTCCCGGTGCTTGTGAAAACTACTGGGAAATTTTGACCCCCCCACCCCCAAAGTACCAACTAGATTCACTTTCCTATAAGAAAAGATACTGTTGAAGAAAATCCAAGCACTTTTACTGTCCTAAAACGTGATGACAGACACAAAAATAAAAAAAGGTACTACTAGGTACCAAAGATATGAATTAGTTTAGTTTATAAGTATATTACAATATAGTATACAGTATATTACTTAATTATTGTAATGATGTATATACATATTTAAAATATATTTCATGTGCTTAAATAAATTACTATTGTAATCTTAATAATCTTATAAATTATAAGTATTAATATTTTTATTTGTTTTTATGAATATTCAATATATTATTATTGAAGTTATGTCGCATTAAGATTTAACACATTATTTACATAATTGTATACCTACTTAATAGTATACAATTTGATAGATACTCATCTTTGATATTACAGTATAAACAAAAAAATAATACCTAAAATAAGAACACCTAATTTTTCTTTTTATCATCCATTTCTAGTACGCCCCCTAAATTCATAATACTTTAGACGCCCTAGGGCACTTGCCCCATTTGCCCCCCCCCCTTGGGACGGCTATGAACAATGGTATACTCCAATGAATCTCAGCCGACGTCAAAATATTTCCATCACTCGCATTAGAATCGGCCACACGTTTCTAACACACTCCTTCCTTATCAGTTATCAGCAAAGACCAAGTACCAACCCCCTATATGCAACACATGCCAAACTCGCATCACTACAAGACACATTTTCGAAGAATGCCCAATATACGAGCCAACTCGCACACTCCTCAACCTCACTCCCAACATCAAAGAAGCCCTCAATGAAGAATCTACTCAAAAAACCATCCAATTCATCACCAAAGACAAACTTATTAATAAAATATAAATTAAGCCCATATACAATTGTAAACTTACTTAAATAACCTTTAATCAAATATGTTAATTTAACCTATAACTACTGTAATATAATCTAATAATCTTATTCTTTTTATTTTTATTTTATTTTTTTATTTTTGTCACTGTCGGCTAATAACCATAGCTGTTGAAGCCTGTAAACCTATAAATAAAAAAAAAATAATAATAATAATAATAATACTATTTGTAGCCAGCAGTATAAATCACACCACATAGGGTTGACATTCTTTTTTACAAATTGTATTTATCGTTGAAAACGATATGAATAATCCAGCTGTGTAGACGAATAATTGCCACTATATTTACAGAGTGTTCGCATTGCCTTTTAAACGTATATACAACACTACGATTTAATGGACAAACCTAAAAACTGTCGCCAGTGATAATTTCTAATTAGTCGGCGAAACTTGCGTATACGTTCCAATCGTTAAATAAAGATAGGTTTACCTACCTTCATCGTAATATACGACGACGTGTATCCAGACGTATACGCGTTCTAAGATGTATGTCTCGTTTTTGTGTATATTAAATTATTAAATTATTTTATTTACTTCATGTAAAATAATTATTATGATGCGGAGACGAGTGCTTTTGCCCTCCTCCGAGGGGACCACTCGTGGAAGAGCCAAATCGCATACGCACGTCATATAGTTTGTGTGTTATGTATGTCCATCATACTTACAACACGTATGTATTATTATTTGTAGCTACTATACGGTGTGAACATAACAATATAAATTATTTTGACGCGATGTCAAAATCGCGTGATGTGGGTAAACGCTCGTGTTTAGTCGACTGGGCCCGAGTGCAGGGGATTTACGACTGCGGGGCCGGACGACGACGACGACGACTTAAACGGGCTGTAATAACTGTAATAAATTATTACAGCCCGTTTAAAGACGACCGGGTGTGCAATCACAGAGAGTGTGCTGGGGAAACGAAAAAAATCCCTCGAAAATATTATAATATAATATCGTACGGCTGACTATTATTATTTAAATATATTACAAGTATAATACGTACTATTCATGTCCTATGAAATACAAATAAAATAAACATAACAAATTATTGAACCTTAAATGTTATAAATTTGCATATTAAACAGAACAGTAAAAAAAATATAGAATACATGATTAGTGTTCACTAGCTGTAACATATTGGTTATTACTTATTATTGATAGGTAGGTAACTAATATGCATGAGCAATATGACTAGTTAGTGTAAGCAACGCATACATAAATACACAATACCAACACTATAGGTAAACCTGGTGATGTAAAATTTAAAATAAAAATACATTTATCTCGGTAGTAAATTTGCATAATAATCTGCTGTTAAAAAATGTTTATTTTTACTTCAGTATAAATTAGGGCATATAATTTAGATTAGGTTAGGTTAGGTTAGCAAGAAAACAATTTATACCCCTCACAAACTCAAAATTATATTATTTTATCATATTTGTATTGATAATATTAGTAAATATTAAGGTGTCAACCAATATAACCTGTGATTAATTATGAACATATTTCAAGTTTATTATTTTATGTTATTATACCTACCCACTACACCTAGTAATAGGGTTGGGTGCCACTGCAAGCAATCCACCTGGGAAGCAGATTCAGAAATGACAGATAACACACTACACGACGAAAATTAAATATTATAGTGTAAATTTGTCTTGAACAATCATTGCATAACCGGATAACTCTACCACATTTAGTCCCCACCATTTACACGACGCCACGACCACGTGGTTACGTAACTGGCAGCCGTTAGCAGGGTATAAAAACGATATGCACACCGATCGAAATGCCAGTAATTTAGTATTAACGCACAAACGAATATTGTAATCATCATTACAATATCGTTTACCGTACACTCTGCACCTATAATATTATATACGCATTGCTGCAGTAGTTTATAATAATATTAACACACATAAATATCATATAATATACACTCATTCACCTAACAATTTCTAGTCACCACTGCAAGCGATCCACCGAGAAGCATATTCAGAAATAACTGATAAGGTACCGCATATTGTATAGGTTAAGATAATAAAAACAATATGTTTCTGTCGTACTCAACAGTGCCCATGTTCTCTTTCATGATACTGTTGAATTTATTCTTGTTGTACTCGCCCCTCGCGTCGGCGACGAACGGCAAGTGGTACGATACGTGCCAGCAGTGTAAGGCTGACCCTTGCTTCAAACAATTTAATAGGCCGTGCCTTCTCAGAAACAACAAGTTCTATTGTTTTCTGTGTCATCCAAAAAATGGCCGCCAACAGTACTACACCGAAGACGGATGCCAGCAGCATTGCAAGGATTCGGGGATGTTGTGCGTTTGTTCTGACTCGTGTTACGTGTGCGAATCAAAAGGGGCCAGGTCTAATCCAGCGAGTTGCAGGAAGTCAACCGCTCAAGAATATAATAAGTGCCTTTAAGGTGCAAGTATGTTTCGTACGACACCACCAGCACGCCCGCCGTGAGATTATTATTAAAATTAATATTAAAATACTATACTACTACTAATATACATATTTTCATTTTTCAATTATGATTTTTGTTAATAAAAAATAATACCCCATTACATAATAATATAATATAAGTAAATTAGTTTCAATACACACATCCAATCACCACCGTGCAGAATTTAATATTGTTTTAACTGTTTTACTTCCCATTATATTTTTGTACAAAAGGTAGGTATATCCTATTAGCCTCACCCGCTGGGCCGCAGCAAACCGTCGATTTTATCTATTTTATCATTTGTATTACCTATTTTATTAAACATAACATATACTTAAGGTGATAATTGTTCTTAATATTATATTATGTAATCGAAGCTCCTAAATCCAGTAATTTAGTTATATCAACGCACAAACGAATATTGTGATCATCATTACAATATCGTTTACCGTACACTCTGCACCTATAAAATATACTCATTGCTGCAGTAGTTTATAATAATATATACACACATAAATATTGTATAATATACACTCATTCGCCTAACAATTTCTAGTCACCACTGCAAGCGATCCACCGAGAAGCATATTCAGAAATAACAGATATCGTACCGCATATTGTATAGGTTAAGATAATAACAACAATATGTTTCTGTCGTACTTCACAGTGCCCATGTTCTCTTTCATGATACTGTTGAATTTATTCTTGTTGTACTCGCCCATCGAGTCGGAGACGAACGGCAAGTGGTACGATACGTGCAAGAAGTGTCAGGCTGACCCTTGCTACAAACAATTTTATAGGCCGTGCCTTTTCAGAAACAACAAGTTCTACTGTTTTACGTGTCATTCCAAAAATGGCCACAGAAAGTTCTACACCGAAAACGGATGCCAGAAGCAATGCACGCAAATGGGGATGATGTGCGTTTGTTTAGACTCGTGTTACGAGTGCGTTGCAAAAGGGGCCAGGTCTAATCCAGCGAGTTGCAGGGAGGCAACCGATGATGAATATAAAAGTGCACTTAAGGTGCAAATATGTTTCGTACGACACCACCAGCACGCCCTCCGTGAGATTATAATTAAAATAATACTATGATACTTAATATATACATATTTTCAATTATGATTTTTGTTAATAAAAAATAATACCCCATTACATAATAATATAATATAAGTAAGGGGGACGAGGTGGCCGAGCGGTCGAACCTAACCGCGGGTTCGATTCTCTCGACCACTGGGCGGCATTTTTCTCCGGGCAAGTCACGGTGTCTGGAGAACAAGTGCCGCCATCCCACACTCCGGGGCATGGCAGAAACCTACGGGTGCCCCAATAGAAATTCTGCCAAACACAACACACACGTGTAATAACCCTACAACTTCAAACCCTACTACTTACAATAAAAAACCCCTACAATCAGCTAATGGCCATAGTCGCCGGGCTTTAAAAGATCAATTAAAAAAAAAAAAATATATAAGTAAATTAGTTTCAATATACACATCCAATCACCACAGTGAAGAATTTTATATTGTTTTAACTGTTTTACTTCCAATTATATTTTTGTACAATAAGTATAGCCCATTAGCCTCCCCTTCCTTGCCGCAGCAAACCGTCGATTTTATCTATTGTATCATTTGTATTACCTATTTTATTAAACATAACATATACTTAAGGTGATAATGGTTCTTAATATTATATTATGCAATCGGTGCTCCTAAATCATTCAATGTATCTATTATTTCATCAATATTAAACTATTACTCAATCATCTATATACATTGTGCTTTATTAAATTATTTTTTAGAAACTGACCCCACCGTATTCGAATGTTGTAAACCTGCATCTAGTCTTTAATAAAGGTTGACTATTAAAATAATATTATTTACTTGTAATATTTAGAGTGTTATTCATCAAGCTTTTTTTTAGAATTGTCGTAGAAATGATTTTAAAAGGGTAATATCTTTTACCTTGGGGCATAAAAAATAAAAATCCAAATATCTGTGGTACCTACTGACAAGTGACAATGTTCAAAACAAAGCAAAGGATTAACGAAAAGTGAAAATCTGAATGGGATAATTCATAAAAGAAATAGTCTTATTTGTTCATAAGACTTTTAGTAAAGGTTGTCATTTGAAAGTTAAAAGTTAATAGTGGTATACATTATAAGCATATGGGTGAACAATATTAGGCATTTATATAAATATTGAAACTATGAAACTAAAATTTAAAAAAAAAATCAATATTTACGAAATAATGAGTGTTCGGCGATAAAAGAATCAACTTGTATACTAACAATTACTACTAATTGTCATTCAATTTTTGAGTTAAAATTTTTGATTTTATCTATTGTTTATTGTTAATAGATCTAGTTATGAAAACAGCTTATTATATTATATTTATTAACCTTAATTAAGTTTCTTGTAAATAAACTTGTTATAACTGATCAAAATATTAGAAACTTGTGGAATATAATGTTACCAAATTTATGATGTTGGTTTTATGAAACTATTGAATATCTGGCATCCGCTTAATCGTTATTTTGATGTCATTAATTGGTCATCTCACCTAACCTGCGAGTTCCTATAACGTAGTTTTAGATCTTAATTAAAATTTAATTAAAAAAAAGTACATCAGATTATTTTGAAATTATTCAATTATTCAATGTGTTATATTCAGAGTACCGAAAGTTAATTATATGGGACCTACAGAACAGATTCACCAAACATTATATTTGTATAGGTGTGCATGTTTTAAAAACTACATCATATAATTCGTAATAAATCTTCGAGAAAAAATAAATACTAAGGTAAAACAATAAATATAGGAAAATAGGTATGGTTCATTAATCATTTATATCAAATATACATATGGTTTATAATAAGTAAATAAACTGTACTTATAATATTTTAGTTTAAAAATAACCTAGTTAAAATAAATTAAAATATAATATAATTTATTGACTTGTTATGTTGTTGTTCATAAAACAATATAGAGAAGTATAGTATGGACGTTTTCTGTAAGAAAGTTATAACATAGTTTGTTTTATACTTATTACACAAAGTACCTATACAATGAAATGAAAGACCATACGCTCTTGACGTATTTCACTATCTGGATGTACAGTTTATGAAAATAGTGATTTCACTATGTGGATGCAACATACATATAAATTATTAGTATTGTGTTTTGACATTTTCAACAATTTAAATAGGATTTTTTCATTAACGAATGCAGCCTCACACTATCGCAGAAGACGTTATGTTACCGGCCTGCAAAGAAATAGTGACCTGCTGAAACTTTAGATTTGGTGTTGATCGCCACACAATATCTGCAGCTGTTTCGCCAGGTAATTTTGGATGTATAGGGATGTTTGGCTCAGATACACAGAGCCTGCCGTCCAGAAAACCTTTGGAATCAACATTTTTCGACGATTCCGGTTTCCGCACATCGCTGGTGACCTGCTGAAACTTTAGATTTGGCGTTGATCGACACCCAATATCTGCAGCTGTCTCGCCAGGTAATTTTGGATGTATGGGGATATTTGGCTCAGATACACAGAGCCTGCCGTCCAGAAAACCTTTGGAATCAACATTTTTCGACGATTCCGGTTTCCGCACATCGCTGGTGACCTGCTGAAACTTTAGATTTGGCGTTGATCGACACCCAATATCTGCAGCTGTCTCGCCAGGTAATTTTGGATGTATGGGGATATTTGGCTCAGATACACAGAGCCTGACGTCCAGAAAACCTTTGGAATCAACATTTTTCGACGATTTCGGTCTTCGTATATCATTGGTACGGTTAAACTTCAGATTTGGAGTTGATCGCCATCCAATATCTGTCGATTTGGCTGAGGAATTTTCACACATCGTGGCCATGTTAGGCATAGATGCACATCTATATGACATATTTATTTGATAATATTATGTAGGCAGAATTAACGGAGAAGATTATACAGAAATACGTAGAAATGAAATTGTTTTCGTAATGAACACAAGAAATGAATATTGACAAGTGGTAACTATGTGACACAGATATGAATTGTAGATTTTTGAAACATTCACGTACATGGCAACGATATTTTAGTTGTATTAGCTGTATTTTAGTTGTTGTGTTTATTAGAGCCAATATTAATAATGTTAATGAAATTGAGAATTTCATAATGCTTTACCAAGAATTTTCGAAAACTATCGTTCGAAATTCGTAATATTTAAGTATAAACGAACAATTTAAAAATGTTTTAACTTAATGGATTTTTTTAAATCAACTGAGAAAAGCTAAGTTATTTCAATTGTAAATTAAACTATTTAAGTTCATAAGATGATTAGAAAATAAACTAACTAGTTAAGTTAAAAAGTTAAAAAAAAAATTAACTTTTTAACTGAACTTTAACTTTTCAACTAGTTAATGCCCACCTTTGTAATAATAGGATAATACCCGTAGTAGCTTCGTAGTTCATCGTATTTACGTATTTCAAACTTCTTACTTTTAATTGCATAATATTTGATATTATATATTATATTCTAATAAATAATATTGAATTTGATTATTATAATATTTAGTATAGTTGTGGACCATTTACGTTAACAAATACATAACAATAGTTTAATTATTTAATATTTTATTGGATTTCATCATTGAGTTAAGTATAATATACAAATATAGGTACATACAGTCACTTATTTTATTACAAACATTTATTTAAAAATTGTAAGACATTATATTTAAAAAAAAAAATTATATTTAACTAAGTTAAGTTACTTTTATTTTCTAATTAACTTGTAACTTTTACAAGTTAAAAAAAAATAAACTTAACTTTAAACTTAACTTTAAACTTAACTTACATTTTTCTATATTAACTTAACTTAATGAGTTATAAAAATAGTTAACTTGCCCAGCCTTGATGATAATGTTTGTACAATTCCCCTGTGGTTTGCTGTTATTTTACATAGTTTCTTCAACCACTCTATTATAAATAGGATTTCTCCTAATCCACCTAGAAAAATGTAATTTTAATACAAGTAAGTATTTAAAGGGGTTGAACAACATATTTCATACCAAATATTAATATATATTGAAATGCATTAATCAAATTTATCATCAATGTCGATTTAACTATAGCATCTGGCCTACAATATACAATCACACAGTCTATTGGGCATTGGCAGAAACCCTATATGCTAATTTCTCCATTTTTGAAACATCAAAATTATATCATCAACTTCCGGCTAAAATATTCGCAATATTGTAGAACTATTTTGGTTATAATATTACTATGTAGTATGTATTTGTTTTATTACTTATTCTCATAAGTCATAATACAAAAATAGAAAAAAATTTAATTATTTACTATTTCATTTGTCGTCAAAATTGACGTATACTAACTTGATGAAGTATAGGATGAGTAATATTATGCCACTTATTATTTAATACGTATGTGATTCGGTCATCTCTCCATAGCTTCCATTCATTATTTTTGGAAGATCTACAATAACATAGAAATAGTAAATTATACTAATGACTGTGAAAAAAATTATTTACTTTTTACTTTTCAAATCAGAGGCATATCAAAAATAGCGTTTTATTTTATTTTAATTAGATTTATCATTTAAATATATAATACGTAAAATTAATATATTATTCTTAAAAAAATACAATCCATGTAACAGTAGCCCTGTCATGATAATTAAGAAACCGACAAAGTAGTACTGAAAACAATATCAATTTCCAGTAAGTACAGTGTGCACATTTTATTGATAAGTAGATACCATTGTGGTATATACATTGTACATTTTAGAAAAATATCTTCAACATGGATTAATTATTATAATTTATAAGTTGATAACAAAATATTTTGACCTAACCTAACCTAACCTCACCTAACCTTGTTTATAGTTGTTTTTAATTGGAAATCTTGCCATACACAGCATTCCACAATATTTGATAATATTCTATTATTTTGTATTTGTTTCTCTGGTTTCTCATCTTTATTCGTTGTGACTGCACAATGAATAATAAACGATATAATAATTATTATTAATATAAAACATATTTCGAATTTAAATTGGTGGGGTGGTGGTTGCCCCCCCCCCCCACCAAATTAGTTCTTATATCCAATGGGGATAGGTGGGTATAAGTAATTGTTCATTGCCACACCTCAAAAAAATTAGTTCGGCGCCACTGTTATACTACTTTTAATATAAAGTAAAAAGGTAGTAAAAATGTCATGAATTTAATGTAATTTATTTAATATACTTTTTTTAAAAGTAAAGATGATCCTACAATTGAATATTGTAAAAATAAATTGTGAGAAAAGAAGTCTGCTAACTAAAACTTGTAATAAAATAGTTAAATATAAGACTTTTATCAGTACAATTTATTAATATTTTTTTTTATTTCATATTTATTAATATTTTAGTTAATTTAATTTTACTTATACTGAAAAAGCATACTATAGACTATAGTATCTATACTATAAATTAGTCTTGAACAATCATTGCATAACCGGATAACTCTACCACATCTAGACAGTGGCGTAATTAGGAATTTGGTTAGGTTAGGTTAGGTCATTACCAATACTTTGATCAAAATAATAGCAGTAAAAAAAAGTTTTTGGGAGGGATTTATCCCCCTAATCCCCACTAATTAAGCCCCTGCATCTAGACCCCCCCCAACTACACCACAATACCACGTGGTTACGTAACTGGCAGCCGTAAAAAACGGCATAAAAACGATATGCACACAGATCAAAATGCCAGTCATTTAGTTACCTATATTAACGCACAAACGAATATTATAGTCATCATTATAATATCGTTTACCGTACACTCTGCACCTATAATAGGTACATACTTATCACTGCAGTAGTTTATAATATATACACACATAAAAATCATATAATATACACTCATTCACTTAACGATTTCTAGTCGCCACTGCAAGCGATCCACCGAGAAGCATATTCAGAAATAACAGATATCGTACCGCATATTATATAAGTTAAGATAATAACAACAATATATTTCTGTCGTACGCCACCGTGCCTATGTTCTCTTTCATGATACTGTTGAATTTATTCTTGTTGTACTCGCCCATCAAGTCGGAGACGAACGGCAAGTGGTACGATACGTGCAAGAAGTGTCAGGCTGACCCTTGCTACAAACAATTTTATAGGCCGTGCCTTTTCAGAAACAACAAGTTCTACTGTTTTACGTGTCATTCCAAAAATGGCCACAGAAAGTTCTACACCGAAAACGGATGCCAGAAGCAATGCACGCAAATGGGGATGATGTGCGTTTGTTTAGACTCGTGTTACGAGTGCGTTGCAAAAGGGGTCAGGTCTAATCCAGCGAGTTGCAGGGAGGCCACCGATGATGAAATGAATAAGTGCATTTATTAAAATAATACTATGATACTTAATATACATATTTTCAATTGTGATTTTTGTTAATAAAAAATAATACCCCATTACATAATAATATTATATACCTTAGTTTCAATATACGCATCCAATCACCACCGTGAAGAATTGAATATTGTTTTAACTGTTTTACTTCCCATTATATTTTTGTACAATAGGTATAGCCTATTAGCCTCCCCCGCCGGGCCGCAGCGAACCGTCGATTTAATCTATTGTATCATATGTATTACCTATTTTATTAAACATTATAACATATACATAAGGTGATAATTGTTCTTAATATTATATTATGTAATCGGTGCTCCTAAATCATTCAATGTATCTATTATTTCATCAATATTAAACTATTACTCAATCACGTATATACTTTGTGCTTTATTAAATTATTTTTTAGAAACTGACCCCACCGTATTCGAATGTTGTAAACCTGCATCTGGTCTTTAATAATAAAAGTTGACTATTAAAATAATATTATTTACTTGCAATATTTAGAGTGTTATTCATCAACCATTTTTTTGGAATTGTCCTAGAAATGATTTTAAAAGGGTAATATCTTTTACCTTGGGGCATAAAAAAAAAAAAATCCAAATATCTGTGGTACCTACTGACAAGTGACAATGTTCTCCCAAAACAAACATCTCCCAAATGCCAAAACCACCCTACTTGGTGGAGCTATAGGTATCTCATCAAAGGATTAACGAAAAGTGAAAATTTGAATGGGATAATTCATAAAAGAAATAGTCTTATTTGTTTATAAGACTTTTAGTAAAGGTTGTCATTTGAAAGTTAATAGTTAATAGTGGTATAAATTATAAGCACAAGGGTGAACAATATTAGGAATTTATATAAATATTGAAAATATGAAACTAAAATTTAAAAAAAAATCAATATTTTACGAAATAATGAGTGTTCGGCGATAAAAATAAATTAAATTTATTATAACTGATCAAAATATTAGAAACTTGTGGAATATAATGTTACCAAATTTATGATGTTGGTTTTATGAAACTATTGAATATCTGCATAATTGTTTCTTAGATGTCATTAAATGGTAATCTCACCCAACACGTCAACTAACCTGCGAGTTCCTATAACGTAGTTTTAGATCTTAATTCAAATGTAATTAAAAAAAAGTACATCAGATTTTTTTGAAATTATTCAATTTATTATTCAATTATTCAATGTGTTATATTCAGAGTACCGAAAGTTAATTATATGGGACCTACAGAACAGATTCACCAAACATTATATTTGTATAGGTGTGCATGTTTTAAAAACTACATCATAATATAATTCGTAATAAATCTTCGAGCAAAAATAAATACTAAGGTAAAACAATAAATACAGGAAAATAGGTATGGTTCATTAATCATTTATATCAAATATACATATGGTTTATAATAAGTAAATAAACTGTACTTATAATATTTCAGTTTAAAAATAACCTAGTTAAAATAAATTAAAATATAATATAATTTATTGACTTATTATGTTGTTGTTCATAAAACAATATAGATAAGTATAGTATGGACGGTTTTTGTAAGAAAGTTATAACATAGTTTGTTTTATACTAATTACACAAAGTACCTATACGATGAAATGAAAGACCATACGCTCTTGACGTATTTCACTATCTAGATATACAGTTTATGAAAATAGTGATTTCACTATGTGGATGCAACATACATATAAATTATTAGTATTGTGTTTTGACATTTTCAACAATTTAAATAGGATTTTTTCATTAACGAATGCAGTCTCACACTATCGCAGAAGACGTTATGTTACCGGCCTGCAAAGAAATAGTTAAATCTATTCAGACAATCAGAGAAGGAAATATCTTTGGTTCCATTTCCAAACGATACAGTATCAAGGCGTATTGGTGACATATCTTCAGACATCCAATGCCATGTGCGTGAAAAGTTAAGTGACAGTAGATTATTTGCACTGCACGTGGATGAGTCAACTGATATTAGTAAGAAATGTCAATTACTAAGCCATATCAGATTCATTGACGACTCAGTTATAGAACACTTTCTGGCATGTTCTGAACTACCCACAATGGCAACTGGAGCAGAAGTGTATGATTCATTATCCAATACTTTAACAGACAACGGGCTATCTTGGAAAAAACTGTCTTTCCGTTTGTACTGATGGTGCACCTGCTATGACAGGAAAATTCAAAGGATTTGTTGCTAAAGTTAAAAAAAAATTTCCGAATGTGAGCTCAACTCATTGCTTTATACACCGCGATATCCTAATGGTGAAAACTATTCCTGCAGAATTGAAAAGTGTTTTGAACCTAGTTGTAAACATGGTAAATTTCGTTAAATCGAAGGCTCTTAAGACAAGACTTCTCAAAGAAATGTGTCATAAAGCGGGATCTAAACATGATACTCTGGTTGTTCATACAGAGATACGCTGGTTGTCGAAAGGTAAAGTCCTGCAGAGATTTTATGAGCTTAAAAACGAGCTGTCAAAACTCTTTAGCACTGAAAAACCAGATTTTTTCCGTATTTGAACAACACAGAGTGGTGTGCCAAAGTAGCTTACTTGGCTGATATATTTTATCATTTAAACTGCTTAAATGAAAGTATGCAAGGAAAAAAAGAAAAGGTCCTGACCTCAAGTGATAAATTGAAAGGGTTCTTAAAGAAACTACAAGTTTGGAAACTGCATGTAGAAAATAAAAGTTTACAGATGTTTCCTTTAACTTTTGATATAGATCCCCAGAGGGACATAACCACCCAACTAGTTTTAAATCACCTTACAGCTCTTGAGGACAGCATGGCACAGTATTTTCCCCATATCTCAGTTGGCAAGTACGATTGGGTGCGCAATCCTTACGCTACTTCGTCAGAATCAACAGCTGACCTATCTCTTGAGAAAGAAGAACATCTGGCAGAAATTCAGGAGGATAGAACACTACGACTGAAATATAATGAATTACCACTAATTAGATTTTGGATGTATGCAAAGACAGAATATCCTGTAATAGCAGATGAAGCAATCAAAATGTTGTTACATAATTTTTCAACCACCTACATGTGCGAGTTAGGCTTTTCGCCACTTACAAACATAAATAACAAAAAACGTTAGAGGCTTCTTTCCGTTGATCAGGAAATGCGTGTCTGCTTGTCTTCAATTCGACCACGTATTGAACTTTTGTGTACGAAACGACAAACTCAAGTTTCTCACTAGTAATTTAAAATGTATTCACTTTATGATATAAATATTCCTTTGTTTACATTAAATAATTTAGTTCTTTAAATATTATTATGTTTCTGTATTTTTAAAAAATAAATGTCACGAAATAAAACACTGTTTTCAATATTTAATAACATTTATCGTGGCACACCGGTCGAGAACCACTGTTCTAGTACAATCTTAAACCGATCATCAGAATTCAGAAGAACACAACGTGCGTGTGATTTCAGTGGCGCAACTAGAAATGTTGGGCCCTAAAGTAAAATATAAAATGGGGCCCCCTAGCAAAAAATGTAAATGGTCTTAAACAATTAATGGCACACGAACACGGTATACCACTTCCTCCCCACAAATGAGGTAACCAAAACCTTTTCATCGTTAATTATAAATTAAAGGTAATATATATTATATTTATATATTGTATATAATATATAAAAGCGAAATCTTTGTTACGGGTTGGTTCCGAAAATGCATGACCGATTTGGCTGATTCTTTTTTTGATTTGTTCATAATTAATAAAGGTTAATATAAAAGAAAATGTTAAGAAAATCCACCGAAAAAGTAGAAAACTTGGAAAGCAGAAACACAACAGTGGCATCATCTGTCCAGCAAAAAAAACATGAATTAAATAATAATAAAATAATTGTATTAAATAAAAGTTTTACCATCCAATTTATTGCTAATTTATTTATACATATAAACTATTTTTAACGGGTAACGAAGTGCATGGGGTGAGTTGGTAATTTCATAAGATTAAAAATAATTGTATAAACTAACTTATTTTTTTATATTATAAATTTATAAAATAGAATAAGTATTAATATTTCTAGTTTTTTGTAAAAAATCATCTACAAAACGCTCTAAAAAATATTGAGAAATACAAAAGTAGAGAATATCAACTCTTGATAGTTTATGTAAGTAAATAACACATAATATTATGGTCTAATGCAATTCAGATGTGCCAATATAAAAATATAAAATGTATTGAAGTATAGTACCTTTATTTTTTTTATATACTTATCATCTTTGCCTACAGTTCAATTAAATAATTTATTGAAAAAATACCTACAAGTTTTGATATTTGACTCTCATTAAATCCAAAATGGTGGTTGTTTGTTCTTTTGCCTTGCGTTTAGCAAAACTACTTTTATACACTCTTCATGACAACATAATAATTATACAATATAATATACTAATATTACACAAATAAACTACTTAAAAATACTTCGGTTATATTATACTAATAAAGAAATTTAATTCGAATAAATCTTTTATAAATTCGCTTTCTCGCCCTTAGAACATAACTAATATATAGATACTATTACCATAGTCCATTGTCCATAAACAACACGTATACTAAAATAGTAAATAGAATAAATATTATATACGTATCATTAAAATTGAAATTATCATATTCTATTCATATAATTATATATTATAAGTTATAAGTTATAACACACACTCGAAAGGCACAACAAAATAAAATGTTCAAGACTTAACACTCAAGAGTCGAGACTATGAACACTGTAACAAATAATATTTTATATTGTTAATTGATAATTGATGGGTACCTAATATTTGATATTATACATAGATACGGGTGCCAGTGGAAATTCCCATTTATGATATTATATCCATCACAATAATTATGTAGTTACAAAAAATATGTATTGTTAAACATTATTTTCACATTGATTTAACAGTCCCTGTTATAATAATAATACGAGTAGGCTGTTGATTGTTGTACACATTTTAGAACACTATTCTTGGCCTCCATTGATCCATGGTAATGATTTTATAACATTATTAAATCAATAACTCGTACTGTAATATAGGTAATCCATAGGCTATTAACTATTAAAATAACAGTATAGGTTAGGTATAATAAATAATTATAAGTTGCGCCGCTGTGTGAGTTCCGTACGGTACCGCCAGCACGCCCGTCGTGAGATTATAATTATTAAATTATATGATTAATTATTATGATTATATTTTTAAGTATTTGATAAAAATAATATACCTACTAAAAAAGTATAGGTAGGTATTTTTCAAACTGTATAAAATTTACTATTTATGATAAATAGGTATATTCACAAGTGTTGAATGTAGGTACCTATATCAATGTTTAATTTACACCTATTTACAATTTATTATAATTTAATATGAATCATTAAAATGACAAATTGACAACCAAATAAATTAACAGATTTATCTGTAAATTTAAACTAATATTAATTAGCCTTTAAATTATTATAGATAAAAAAGCACGTATGGTTATGAATCACACCTATGAGTAGTGATGGTTATTTTATTGAAAAAAAAATATTTCATTTATTACCTGGAATGGCTGGAACTAGAAGACAAGTAGAAGTAGCAGAGACAAACGGTTCTTCATATTATGTTGTAACTTGTATTACTATTTTCAATATCATCAGAATTCATTACTTCTATATAATAATTCAAGTAGGTGTTTATAAATTAAAATATAATTGCAAATCTATATTATAGATCGTTATTATTTAATATAAAATTAGTTAGTCTACATTAAATTAACACAACATAGTAAAACATTTAAATGCAAAATACTAAAATCCTATATTCAATCAAATAATTTATTTGACAATAAATTCAAAACATTTTTTATTTATACCTATTGGCAAGCGTGTTTATTTTCCCATCAAAATATTGTTTTAAATAAAAATACAGGGATGGAAAACGTTTTTAATTTTTTCGTTTTCGTTTTTGTTTATTGATTTAAAAAATATCGTTTTTGTTTAACGTTTTTAAACGTTTTTGATTATTACGTTTTTGATTAACGTTTTTAAAAACGTTATTTTTCAATATCGTTTTTGATTAACGTTTTTAAAAACGTTATTTTTCCATAGCGTTTTTGATTAACGTTTTTAAAAACGTTATTTTCTTATTGTTTCCAAATAACGTTTTTGATAATTTTTTTTTTTATATATAATATATTCTTATAGCTAGTAACTATAGCTTATAACTCGTGAATTTTAACTTTTAAGTTATAATAGTACCGCGCAATATAGAAATGCATTTGAAAGTTAAAAATTCAAATTAATTATCCTTAATATTTAAATTTTAAAAGTGCATTGGTAAAGATTAAAAACCCAAAAGTAAAGACTTAAGTCTCAAAGACTAAAGTGAAACACTATTTCAGATTTCTAGAGTAAATAATAAAAATAATCCAGTAATAATAACTCAGAAAATTAACATATTGGTAATTGTAAAATACTAAAATATTAAATAAAATAAATATGTAAAATACATCTTTGAATAAAAATAAAAAATCTGCACTTACACATTGAGCAAAAATAATTAAATAATGTATAATACTATAATTTATTTCCGTTTTACGTTTTTGTTTTCGTTTTTTGTTTTATTTCGTTTTCGTTTTATTAATTGTTTTCATTTTTTGTTTTGTTTCGTTTTCGTTTTATTAATTGTTTTCGTTTTTTCGTTTTTTTCGTTTTCGTTTTATTAATTGTTTTCGTTTTTCATTTTTTTCCGTTTAATAACGTTTTTTAAAAACGTTTTCAAAAACGTTTTCCATCCCTGTAAAAATATGAATACCTAAAACTAAGTATACATTATGAAAATACTATTTACCCAAATATGCAGTGTAAGGACCATCAAATGTAGATTTTTCGGGGATTTTTTTTTCGTATTCACTTGAGGACGTTATATGTTTTTCATCCTAAACTTCCAAAGTATCGCGGTTTTTATCACCTTTCATAAATTATAAATTTGTTTAATATAATTAAAGTTATAAAAATAATACGTAATAAAATAAATATAGTAGGTAACTTACATTCTGATATTCTAGTAAAATCTTCAGACTAGGCCAACGTTTTCGGAAAAAATCAAAACAATTATAGGCTTTTGTAAAACAACCATCAATTTATTGAAAATACTTACAACAATTTATAATCTATTTTTATTTAATTGTGTAGGTTTTTTTCACGTGTTTCTATATAGTACTTAGTATTTGACAATTACTCATTAAAATCAAATATATTTTGTATTTTAATACAATTTTTGAAAGTATTTCATCAATTCCTGATTTACACTCTTGTTGTTATTGTTTATGTTGTACAATGCATGAGCGTGTATAAAAACATCTATCGATATATCTTGAAAATAATTCCACATTCCTACTCGCTTAACGTTTATTGGGTCTGTACAAACTAATATTATTAACGGTGTGTCGGTGTACATAGCCATATTAGTTATTTTAGTTACAACTTACAAGTATATATTATTATAAGTGATGAATAAAAAATATTAATAATAATATCATCAATATTAAACTATACATTTTTCTTTATTAATCTAAAACATAAATAACATAATAATTAATAACTATAATATACACATTTTTTTTTTCAACCGGACGATTCCGGTCTAAGAACGGTAATATTGTTGGTAACAATGGCAACTCTGATGCGACGACGACGACGACGGCTACCGTGATTCTGAATTTAATATAAATTTCCATTAAAAAGTTCGCACTTTTTCATTTATAACTTCATTTCTAAACGTACTATTTAAGATTTTGATGATTTTTACAAAAGCACGTTATACACAATATTTCTGATGTTTTGGAGTTTACTAGGAGTTAATTAATGCATAAGAAAATAGTTAGTATACTTCAGGCCTCTAAAATTATGATCTTCCCGGGCTGTTTTTTTCTCCCAGTCCACCACTGCAATTCTGAGAGAAGATCGTCTATCAGCCTATAATGTCTTGAAATCAAATGTATCTTAAGTAGGTATTCTAAATTCAAAAATATATGCTAAATTATTTAATCAGTTTTGCAAGTTACACAAAACTGAATAGAAAGTATGGAGTACACAAATGCAATGACTAAATCCTGTGTAAGTAACAATCAAATCCCAAAAATATACATATGTGTTAGTCTAGAACTCTTTATTATAAGAAAACAAATCACAATTTGATATATCATTATATCATAATACAAATGTATTTAAATAACAAGGTATAAAATCACTAAAAATATTTATAAATTAGCAATTCTTAAAAAGACAATGGGTGTAATTAATAACAAGTTTAATTGATGATAAATTGTGTTAAATGGTTGCAAAAATAAGTTATTAAAAATAAAAAAAATCATCAGAAATAAAAAAACATTGGTTATTCTCCTTCATCTTCAACATTACGTCATTTCCAAATTCCAACAATTTTTGTTTATTTCTGTAATTTTATAATAACATATTAGTGAACAAAACTACTATAATTTTTTTAAAGATAAATAGTAGTTAATTCAACTAGAAATAATTAAATAGGGGTTTATAAGATAAGATTCATTTATACTCCTATCAATAATATATTTGAAACATTCAGTTCAGGGATGGCCAAAGAAGATTAATATCCAGTAGAAACAAATTATAAATCTTAGTACAAATGTCTATAACCCTCGTCCAAGTTGTTTAATATATCTTTTCTAGAAGTAAAACAAATATTAATGGTATAAATATAGTATAAATAGTATTGAATACTATATAATGAACATTTTTATTATAATATTATAACTGTAATAATGTGTAATTTAGTATAAATTTTTTTGAAAACCTTTGCAACGACATTACAAACATTTCAAAAAATAAAAATAGTAAAAATTAATGATATATTATATTATTTAAAACCATTGCTAACATAATTTTAAAATAAAATTATTAATATGTCTTGTCCACGGACTAATTAGATATACAAAAAGTTTGCAAAATTAGTTCACACATAGGTAACAGTTATATCTTTGTTTCAAAATACATATTTTTTTAATGTAAAATGCCTACCTATGTTGAAAAGAAATAAAGGATAATATTATGTTATAATAATTATAATAAAAATTGTTTTGGTATTCATATTATTTTAGTTCAATGCTAAATCCACTAAATAGATGACGCTGGGTGTCCGTGATGTACCATATGAAAACATTTGGGTTCCACTGATAATACTCCGTTTCCAGTCCTGTATATCTTAGTCCGTGTAATACGCCTATAATACATAATTACATACTATCTTATTCCCTATATGTTATGTTTATACTTAATTTTTTTTTGACAACTTTTAACTTTGCACGAAAATATGCCAGAATAGTTCTACATTTCATGAATCATTTTATATATTTGATAACATGGTTGTTATTTATATATATCCTATAATTTTTTTAATAGACAAGTTAAATATTTACCTAATAAGTATTTAATAAATAATAATAATATTTATTCACGTACCGAATACCTATATGTATTATATTATTGTTTTATGTTTTTAATTTTAACTTTGGGCTTTCGATTGCATCAACTATCAACACAACAGTGAAGATGATACGATAAAAAATTATTCTCATAAATGCTAAAATACCTACATAACGTTTAACGTAATGTTTACCGGTCACGATTTACATGAGTCGCACGTGGAAGTAAGAACGTAGGTATCTACATTCTACATATTAAAAATTATCATAATAATATAACTGTGCTTCCGCCGAACAAATTCGTAATTTTCGCGTGTTCGAAACAATAGCAATTATAACAATAATAATAAAAATAATTAATAATCATTATAATGACGACGGTGATAAAAATAATCAATAATACGTACTACAAATATGAAGTAATACAAATTAATTCACTTTTAGACATTAGAACAGTAATACCTTCGACCTACGTTAATGTTAGTATTGTAACTAGAAAAAAGCAAAAACGATTTAGCGTAATGTCAAAACTTTAAGCGCTCACAACTGACAACACAAACAGTATTCTCCTATTTGATTACCATAATAATATTTCCTATTAAATAGGTTTGTAAAAAATATGGTAAATGTAACTTCACGAGTGCATTGTCGGGAAAGTAACTTTTACGCCATGAAAAATCATTATTATGTCAGCCAAAACAATAAAAACATTTTCGGTTGCTGCGCGTCTACACATATTATACACATTGTACACTGCGAAATGTAAAATTACAAATTTATCTTCTCGGAGATACGTTGATAATCTGCCGTTAGTCGGCTATGGCTTCAGTCCCCTCCAGCTGAGTGTACCGAAGAGTTTAACGAGTGACCCACTCCCCGACCAACACGAGATCGGACGTCCACCTCCGAACGAAATAATAATAATAATAATAATGATTATGCGACAGTGGTTTTGCGCAGTTTGACGAACCCGTTCGTATGCCGTTCGTCCGTGCTGTTTCGTAATAATAAACGACTTTAGAATATTTTAGTAAAACGTTTTTTCTAATTTTTATTCGTTCGTCTGTATCATTTATTTTTTCTGTATTTGCCAGAACACGTTAGCGGCAATAACAGTAATTTGTCCCCAAAAGTTTGGCATCGCTACCCTAACGGTAAACACGACAAGCGATCGTAAATCAGGTAAAGTTTCACGGCTATATTTTGTTTCGTTTTTTTTCTTTTAATTTTCAACACGATATCTATAATATGACGATTTCCCGCCGTGGTTATTATATTATTTTTATAATCGTTTAATGTATGCATATATATGCAAACAATCAACTTTATATACTGCTGCGAAATTACGCACGAGTTTATCATTATAATAATTAATACCTATCCAGCATGTAAAACTTTTTAAAAGGACCACGGGTCTCCATATTGTCTCCGGTGAGTCACCTCTGTCGGGATGTGCATCACAAAACTAAATTAACTATACATTCACCTTAGACACGCGTTGTTTTTCACAACACAGTTTTGTGGTTTTTAATATCGGATAAGATGTAGGTATGCCACTTAAGGACGATAAGTTTACTTAAAGGACATGTATAGGTACCATACCTATCCGTTCTCACTCGTCGGTATTTTTTCGATATTTTAACATTTAAAGGCTATGTATAGAGAAGCGACTATGGATTATCAGCGTGTGACAGTTTGAAAATTCTCGACTGACACAACTGATGCGTGTGAACTCGTAAGACGTCCTAGCATATTATATGATTATATTATATTATATTATTTTTTTACAACAAGCCGTTGAAAATCCTACCGAATATCTGAGGCACGCTACAATAATATGATATAATTTAGGTAGGTAGTAGGTCTATGAGAACATGTGCGTGGGGTTAACTATATATACTTACTGACTACTGTTATCGTTCGCGATTGTTTTGCCATCCCATATCATCCGTTTACGTCCACTATTTGACTCCGTTCCCATCGCATTTAGATAAAACTTTGCGTTTTATAATATGGTCGATACAACACTTAAAGCGAATTTACGATCGGCCTCTCATCGATCCGGCTGTATGATGATATGATAGATGTGACTTTTATGTATAGGTACATATATAGACGGCTAAACAATAATATTATACTATGCTAATTTGTACATAGTGTGTGGGGTGGTATTTTTTTATTTGTGAACTTTTTGCAAGTTTATACACTGAATTTTTTTCCTTAACCAAAAAGGGACGATTTTCTAAATATTCTTCAAGGCTCAACATTTTAAAATGTTTAAGTAAGGCTACATTTTACCTAAGTGCTAAGTAAGCAGAAGTAAAAAAAATGAAAAACACGAACATTTTCTACCTGAGTTAATAATATTCAAAATAACTTTTTGTGAATAATTCTATATTTCTATGATCTTATTTATTATTACCATATTTAATTTGTTTGTTTATATTACGATTGGCATTATATATTCATTATTCTTCTTTAATATTTCGAACACGCACTTCTTCACTAAATCGTATTTTATTTATAGAATTGTTGATCTCACGAATTTACAGATGGGTGATGGCCAATTATTTTAACGTACTTATTTACTATACATATATTTTTAATTCAGAAAATATAAATTAACTCATGTCTTGCAGTATTTATTTAAATAAACTAAATTATTAAAACCTAAATTTGGGAGGCAATTCGAGTGTCACCTTTGAAATTGAACAATTTAAATAAATACTGTAAGTAGACACTCGAATTGCCTCCCAAATTTAGGTAGGTGACCTTTTTTACTCGAGTTGCCTCCGAGTGTTTTCTGATGCATTTAGAGCATACCCAGACCGATTAATTTTTCGAATGCAAAATCTTATCCGCAATTAGTGATTATCAGTCAGTGATTACTGATGATTTTATAACAGAATTATATTTCGTCATTATTATTTTTAATATTATTAATTATTACTGCTGTGTCAGTCTATTTATTAAAACATTTATTTTATACAAACTTAAGTTTTGGACTGTATATAATAGAATGATATATCATCTAAATTATATTTGATATTTTTTTTCTAAATCGATTAATTATAGCTATCGCAGGCGATTCCAGTACAAGAGTAGGTAGTGATCCTCTTAGGAGGCAATTCGAGTGAATAATATTTTTTAAATCGTGAGGCAATTCGGGTAACCTTTTACCTTTAAAAAAAAAATTCACGTTAGGCAATTCGAGTTTCAGATAGGAGGCAACTTGTGAGTGACCATTTCAACTAAAATTGTTTTTTTACGAATTTAGAAAAACCTAATTTATTTTTATTTATATTACATTATTGCATGTCCACTGTACGATCACGGATAACTGTAATTTTTTTTTTTTTTATTAATTATCCCGCGGCAACATAGGCCATTGGAAGGGGGATGGTACTGTAGGTTTTGGAACGGTAGGTGTGTTACACGTGGGGGTATTTTTGGCAGAATTTCGAATGGGGCACCCGTAGGATTCTGCCATGCCCCGGAGTGGGGGATGGCGGCACTTGTTCTCCGGACACTGTGACTTGCCAGGAGAAAAATGCCGCCAGGTGGTCGAGAATCGAAACCGCGACCGGCAGCGCCGCAGCCGACGCGTTGGACCGCTCGGCCACCTCATCCCCCATAAGTCATAACTGTAATTATAAACTACCTACGCTCGAGCCATGACCGTAAATAATAATTTCCACTTGAACCCAGTTATATATATATATATTGCAATATAGTATATAGATAAGTACCGAATGTAATTTATTAAAAATAATTCTATTTTTAATACAGTACTAGATTTTGATACATACCTCTCCTATTTTAATGATTTTTTTTCTACTTCGTTTATTTCTACAATCTGTTATACATTTAAATTTGTGTTTAATTGCACTAAAAAGTCTTATTTTTTACGCCTCGCTGCGATAATATTAATGGATACAGTATTACAGTCATTCTAACCGGCAGTAGGCAGGGCCGCAGGAGTTAGTCACTGAGCGGGTTTCTCCGCTACATTATACTAGTATTGTATATTCCTTATTTTATCTCTTATGACCTAATTCGTGCCTCATATTTATTATGATAGATCACACAACCAAAAAAAACATTGATTTTAATATGAATATAGGTGTGTGTGTGTGTGTGTGTGTGTTTATTTTTGTTTTTAAAAATCTCATTGTAAATGGAATAAAGAAGGAAGTATTACTACTGAGTCTTTTCTTCCAACAAGTAAGTTCACCGCGACAGTGATCTGTATAGTAGGTACATACTCTTATAGTCTTATTGTACCCTAGGATACAAACCGTATACATCTTTTAAACATTTAAATTAAAAATAATTTAAATAAATTATTCAATAATATAGGATTATCATAGTCCATTTGGGGAATTTTTATGTGTGTAGCTTCAACTTTAATCTTTGCATAACATAAGTATGATGGATTAAAACTGTCTAAGTTTATTGCACCAGGGTGGATGTCGACAAAAAATCGGTTGAGGGACTAGGTACTATAATAGTTGCTGTATGATAGTCATTTAAAATATTTCTGGATGCAAATCCATTTTTTTTAAAGTTAATTTTTGTTAAAAGCTATGTCTGTCGGAGAGTGTAGGTTGCAAATAACTATATACTATATAGTATGGTCCTTACTATACAGTAACGTTATGGTAACTTCGTTATTATTTTTTTTGCTGAACTCAAGAGTAACTACGTTAATTATTTAGAAGTAACTTAGCAGAAGAACGCGTTACATAATAAATTTAATTTTTTTTGGGGGGGGGATATATCGGGGTACTATTCACGGGGCAGTCTTTCCCCTCGTTGCCGCATCAGAAAATGTAATTATATTAATAATTTAAGTAGGCACCAAGGTATTAATGTAATTGCAACATTTTCCCAGTATAATCTAATATAATTATATATAAGTAAACGATTTTGTGTTAACATTATTTTCAATTTAACTGAACAAATTTTTGTGAGGTATAATATACGTCACTCCCTTCAAGCGCTTCTGTTGAAAGGCTCTCTAGTGTAACTGGAGTTATTTGTACAAAAAAATGAGCTAAATTAACTGATCAAAATTTTTAAAATACATTATTGTTTAAAATAAATATAAAAAAAAGATTGATTTAAAATAGACTTTTTTTTTATGAAACTTAAATACCTATCATAAGAGTAACGTCATTGTAACTAGTTACTTTTGAGTAAAAAATGTAACGTTACGCATTACTTTTGAACTTGAGTAACTAACAAGTAATCTAGTTAACTATTTTTTTTTGTAACTTGTAAGGTAACTTAGTTACTTTTAAAAAGTAACTTACCCAACACTGCTAGTTTGACGATTTGGGATCATTGGCCGTGGGTCGGTTTTATTAGCTTTATTTTCAGCATTGTTTAATGAGCGGTTATTTGCGTAGTCACTCATTTTTATGAATATAAGATAAAAGACAAGAAGTCCGATAATATACTTCTATCACTGCCATCACACGGGCGTAAAGGCGGCGACCGGTCTTAACTTTTAAGTAACTTTAACCATCATTTATATTAATAGCTTATACGACTGAATACAAACTTCATTTAATTTAATAGTAAAAGGTTTGACTTTTACCTTTGGTAAAGCGGAGAGGTATACTTCACGCACAATTGGTTTAATTTAATATGTAATATGCGAAAATAAATCACAAACAAGGGGAGAATACTGTAGAACAGTCGTGATCTCTACCTGCGGCATGGTATGACGGAACTAAACTTTGAACTTATATTCTTACTAAGTATAATATATTTTACTCATCATGCATATATAACTTGTTCTTATCAGTTATCAATACTAAACCAGTTTCATAAATCAATTAATTATATTACAAACCTGCATTTGTTCATACCTATTAAGACATTAGACGTTCGAATTCACTCTGATAACTTATAAATTATGAATATTCAGAGTGTTTATTTATCAACGTATTAACTATAGGCAATAGCTGTTGAATGTTGTATTTTTATATTTTTTACTTGTATCGAAATGTTAAGTTTTTAAAAATTGTATAAATGTATTATATTTAATATTAATTGTTTATTATTAATTGTTTGTGAACAAATTTAAAAATAGTGTAGTGAATGCTGTATAATTTTATTTTATTGCTATCTACCTCCTAATAGGTAAGTAAAATAAATATACTCTTATGAGTTATGATTATTCTTCATTTTAACCATATAGTGATAGTTCACAGATTGAAATATTATTTCTATGCATCGATAATGCTAACCATAGACATGAAAACCAAAGGGCTTAAAGTAGTACTTATAATATTAGGTAGGTATATTATTATATATTTGCAAACCATAACAATTTGTCATTATTATTAGTAATAGTAATAGTTACTAAAGTAATATAAAAACATAATTTTACATTAGTTGTTATAGTTTTTAATTTTCAATGACTAATAAACTTCCGGGTACTGGGCACATCACTGTCTATTATCACAAAAATGTATAGCTATACTTAAACAAAATAAAATATAAATGTGGTATTTAGTAGTTTGAATTAAAAAAATTAAAATTAAAACTGCATAGTTCCTATTTCCTGTAAAAAATATAATATTGTATAAATAATAAATTTAATGTAATCATATCAAAGTAACTATTTATTATTATGAAAATTTAAATTTATAAAATTCGAATTTCAAACGAGTAGTTATTTTATATTTAGTTATAGCTTAGGTTATAATTTATATCCTCTAAAAAACTACAAAATGTGCCTTCAAAAGTATGTTGCAAAATTGTCTTAAAATGATGTACAATATACTTAAAAATGCTGGACCATGCACTTATACATTTATTCTATAAAAAAACTTAAAATATTATGTTCATAAAAAAAAATTGTGTTGAAAAATTTTTAAAATAAATTAGATTATTTTTAGTTTCCTATAAGTAAAACGGATTTCTAATAAACTCGGCTATTTTTTGGACTCTCCTAAAAAATATGTAAAATGCTACAACATCCCAAACCTATAGTTACCCACAGTTTATATGAGGGAAGTAGTGGAGCAACACTGCAACAGTTTGCAGAGCACACCTATGGCCACTCAACTTCGCCTAGCTAAATTCAACTTTGGGAGGATGCAGTTATTTCTACAACTACCTAAATTTGGTTGAAGAACAAATTCCATATTTTGTGCTCAGTTCATTAGCAAGGTCTAATACAGAGTAGGAGTAAAAATGGACAGACAACTGTGCCCCATATGTATATATAATTTTTTTGTGAGGCTATAATTTGGGAAATTTATATAAATAATGATTATGATCATATAATTTTAATGTACTATATTTTGGAAATATAAGCTACTTTACACACCTTTTGTTATTATTATTATTATTTTTTTTTATTAGGGTTAAGGTTTCGACTAGTTAGGTCATTAGCCTGATGGTAATGTAGGGGGAGGTACTGTAGGTTGTTACACATGTGTGTTTTTTGGCAGAATTTTCGATTTGGGCACCCGTAGGTATCTGCAGTGCCCGGGTGGTGGATGGCGGCACTTGTTCTCCGGACACCGTGACTTGCCCGAAGAAAAATGCCGCCCGTCGCCGGGAATCGATCCGGCGACGGCTGCGTCCCAACCGACACCTTAGACCGCTCGGACCATCCGTTCCCCCCGTTTTATTATTATTTTAATAAAATGTATGTACTTACTCTGATTACATGTCACCTCTTAAGTCTTAATAAACAATATTATATTAATTATCTGTATTGTTTTGATTGTTACAGAAAAGTTCATAGATAATGGAAAAATCAGTTTTAAAACAATGTCGAATACCTGAAAGTAATTCAAATCAAAAAGAAAAGAACGTTAGGGAACCGACTGGTTCTCCAAATTACCCTGAGATACAAAAAAATATCAATGGCTTAACCGATCCTCCGGGCGCAGGACAGGGTTATTCCTCGACACAAATTGTTCAACCCACTGAAGACAACGAGCTCCAACCAATTATAAATAATAAAAATGGAATTTTGGACAATGTATAGATACAATATTTACAATATTTACAATATTTACAATATTTAATTCTCGTTATTAAATATAAATAATTTGTTGTACATAATTTATATTTGTTTCAGTTACTTGGAGAATCCGATGACGACACTTTGAAAGCTTTTGATTTGTATAGAAAAAAGAAACTTTTAACTCAAAGTATGATGGACATTGCGTTGTTTTCCGCAAACGCCAATCAGTTGAGGCACGTCTTGGAGACGTTTGACGGCCAATACATTTCGATCATTTGTGTAGTACTTTTATCGTTGAGTATAATCCTGCAAGTAAGTAAACTAAATTTAAAGTATTTTTTTAATATACCTCTATATTATACTTGTGATCTGTACTATTGAAATTCTTTTTATTAGATTTTGGTTGGCATAACTTTGCTCTTGAGTATTCGGTACAATGTAACTAATTGCGAAGAGCGAAAGATGGCATTCACGTACGGAAACTATGTTATTGTCGGCATATTCCTCATAACTGTTGTTAATATTTTAATATCTGCATTTGGAAAACCAGTGTGACCGTACTCAATTCTCATATAAATACATTTTATTATGGGTGCAATACCTAAACAATAATGGGGGAGGGGATAAAACCCTCCCCTTCTTTGCGCAATTGTTGCCAATGTATATGCAACATGTTATCATTATATGCCATGGTATACGTGCATATTAACGAATCCCAAATTTAATTTAATCGTATCAATTTGACTTTTTCTAATATTTAAAACTAAAAACGATTTGTATGCATTTGAAAATCATATCATTATACCTACGTATTGACTGCTAAACCTACTCCTAGATGGCGAGTACTTGATAAAATTATAAAACTACCACAGATACTGCACACAATATGGATGATGAACATAATATTATTACATTATATTTTATATAATTATCTACACATAATGTCATAATATCTCAATATCTGCATTCTGGATTAAAATTTGTTATCGCCATTTATTTATGTATCGATTATTAAACCTGTTATCGTGAGATACATTTAATAAGTAAGGATATTATAAAATATTATATATTGTGTATAAACATTATACATAATATAATATAGTTTATACCTACAATATACTTTTTTTATACCCATTATATAGTTACGAGTTCTTTCAATTAGCATAAATAGTGATTAATTATAGTTTAATTATATTTTTCTAAAAAAAAATGTATATTATACAAATTAAATAAAATATATTTTAAATGTTATTTTAACACTCTAATAGCCAAATGTATGAATTTTGTATGTTGGCTTACTCATAAAATTATACGGGCAATTTAAATTATTTGATATTAATTAATATTTAAAATATATAAATGTAACGACTTAAGTGAGTAGTACACTTTGTATACACAATGCAAAATATATTGGTAATGTTATACTAATTACAATAATTTTTTAATTAATACTTGAAAAATATTACCTTGAATAATATTGATTATAAGGCTGGAAATCAACTACCTACTTAAATTATTTTTTACATTTTTATTTAATATGTTTAATGGATTACTTAATATATTGATCAATGCACTGATTTACTTATAATTTCACAAGTTACTTTTTTGTGTTCATTTCGAATTCATTCCAGCGTATAAATATTAAACACATATCTAAATTAAGTTTATACTTTTAGTGAATACATTTTTTTTTGTGAGGTTGTCGATATTTATACTAACCTATACTATCTTTAGTCTAAACCTAATGATTAACATCCAAATTTAGCTAAGTTTATTAAAATAAATCAAAAATTAACTTCTTTGCTTATTAACTATATTAACTATTAACGATTTAGGCCTAGCATTGATGTATTTTTGGTTCATTAATTTATTAATGACATACTTAATAAGTACAAAGCATAAGATATGTAAGAACTGTTGTAAATAATAAATGTATTTATTTTTTCTATTTGACTAATATTTACTGTTCACTAAATATAGTTAAATACACCTAAACGTCTAAACTTATAATTCAAAATTCGAACAATTATTATATCTTTAATTGAATAATGTATTATAATTTATAATGTACCTATAACTGGTTGTATTTTTGTTAAGTTTAATTGTTAATTTGTTCATACCTAATATGTATGTACGGTATGCACCTGCCTGTTTATCATAATATATATCAAGCCAAATCAAATAAATATTAAATCAAAACTTTAATGTAATTTAACTATTAGACAATGTTATTTGATTACAATAAAATATAAAGGTACCGTTTACATTGGGTTAAGTTTGTTAAATTTTAATGTATTTGATCTATAACCTAATTTTATAATATCTTGCATTATATTATGTATAGTGTGTTATAAATTCTTATAACTTATACGATAGTTATAAATTATAATTATACCTATACAATAATAAAATGTAAATGTAATCATAGTTATCATTATAGTCATGACAGATGACTGATAAATAATAACTTTAAAGTGAAGATTAATTTTAGATTCTGAGCGGATCAATGAATGTATATTGGTTTTATAATTTTCAGTTTTTTCTTGTGTGTGTCTGTGGAAACTATTTATATTAGTAAAAATTGTTAGGATAATCTTCTTCTAATACATTGGATCTAGATTATACTTCGTATGGGGTTAGAAATAGAAATGTCCCAGTTCTTAAAACTATATTTAGGAATACTAAATATATAATTTTGGATACTTCTCTGTGGTTGAGTGTATTGATTTTACAATGATGTATTGATGTGTGTGTTTCTCGCATGTGTACACAGTGCACGATAATTGGTTCAGAACTATGAGGGTGGTTTTTCATAGCAAATTAGATCTATCTGGTACTTTTTAGAAGTCAACATTTGAAATAGAATTTTATTTTGAAGAAAATAAAAAACGGGAATTTTGGCGCGAAACTAATTTTCAACAAAAACCATATACTTATTGTTTTTTCTATTGTAACTCAAAGACGAATAACCCTAGATACTAGATATTTTCGACTTATACATACTAGCATTTTCTATACATGATAACATTTTCAAAATGTATTGAAGCTTTTTTAAATTATTCATAGACATTTTCAATTTTCAATTTTAGATTCTGAGGGGAGCGAGGAAAGCTATTGGTTTTACAATGGTGTTTATTTTTTTTTTTATATATATCCTGTATACAAAATTTCTACCAGAAGGAGTGCTTCGATTTCAACATATTATACCTTATCTTTCAGCAAATTGGATCAAGATGGTACTTTAGAGAAGTCATCTTTCGATTTTATCAATACCTAGTTATTTAATACCGCGGTAAAAAACCACCGGAAAATTACGAAAAACCCCTAAAATTTGTATTTTAATTTCTAACGCTTTGTTTATTACCATATAGAAACGAACAAAAAATAATAATATTATTAGTATCCAGTGCCATGTTTATGCAAGGACAAATGGGACAATTGCACTGGGCCCACCGACTTCAGGTAAACAAAATATTAATTGTATACCTTTTTACAAAGGTGGGCAAGTTAATGAAAATAATTAACTCAAGTTAAATTAAGTTAAGAGGACACAAGATCGATTAGTTAAAAGTTAGCAGTTAACAAATTATAAATTTAACTCGATAAGTTAAAAGTTCATATAGAAAAAAATATTAACTTAACTCAGTTTAAAAAAAGTTAATCTATTTTAGATTCGGAGTGAAACGATGAATGTATTGATTTTACAATGATGTGTTTTTATTTATTTATTATTTTTTTTTTTTGTGTCTGTCATCACGTTTTAGGACAGTAAAAGTTCTTGGATTTTCTTCAATATATCTTTTCTGACAGGAAAGTAAATCTAGTTGGTACTTTGGGGGGTCAAAAGTAAAAATTTCCCAGTAGTTTTCACAAGCACCGGGAAAAACAACATAAAAATTAAAGAAAAACGGGAATTTTTACGCAAAATCGGTTTTCCAAAAAATCGATTTTGATTTTTGGTGTAACTCTAAAAGAAATGAACGTATATACATGAAATGTTCACCGGTTGTTTATATTTGCATTTTGTATACAAGATAACAATTTCAAAATATTTTGATTTATTTTGAACTGTAAAGGGACATTTTTATTTTCCATCTTTTTTTAGTTTTTTTTCTAAAAATATCAATAAAACTTTATTTGTTGGTTGCAAAAAGTTGAAAATTTAATAGAAGGCTCCTAGTATATTGTTTCAAAGGCAGATGAAAAATATTAAAAATCCTTAGTCACAATTTTTTTTTTATAAGCATTTAAAGTTCAAAAATTGACAAAATATGGAAAAATCACGAAAATTAGCAAATTAATTTGAGTTAAGAATTCCTAAAAATTTTTCTTTTTAAATCTAAGATTTGAAAATGTAATACAAGATTCCTTATAAGATTATCTACCTTTATCAAAAAAAAAAAATGTTTATAAGAAAGTCAAATTAAATTTTTATGAGCGTTTGAAATTCAAATTTTTACAACATTGGATATTCACTCGAATTCTCATGTAGCGATTTCCTTATTTTGTTGTAATTCAAAAACGAATAACGGTAGATACATGAAAATTTCACTGAATTTTTAAATTAGCATTTCCTATACACCATACAATTTTGAAAATATTTTGACTCTTTTTGAGCTGTTTACGGACATTTTCAATTTTCAATTTTTTTAGTTTTTTTTTCTATAAATATCAATTAAGTGTTATATGTTGGGCCAAAAAGTGTAAAAATTTAATAGAAGGCTCCTGATATATTGTTACAATAGCAATTGAAAAATATTAAAAATACATAAGCACAATTTTTTTTATAAGCATTTAAATATCGAATTTTGACAACATTTATCAAAATCTCGAAAATTATCAATCATTGTAATTAATAAATTATAAAATGTTCAGTTTTTATAGCTAAAGATTGCAAATTTAAAACAAAGGTTCTCATAAATAGTTCATACTGTAACCAAAAAATCTAAAAAATATATGAACACAGTTATTTTTTACAGACATTTTAAATTCAAATTTGGACGAAATTAGATATTAAAAAACCTAGAATAACTATTTTAGTTATTTTGTTGTGATTGAATAATATTATTCGTGGTTACTTGAAACTTCTAAAGTGTACTATTATATATCTATGATAGTATCACGGTTTTTGTTGATGTATAGCGCGTTATTAGTACCTAATGGATATTGTGATATGATTAATTTGGAATTTATTATAGGTACCTATTATAGGTCAATTTTTGTTTTAGTACCATAGATATGTATATAATATTTCTTATACCTAAACTGACATACCTTCTCCGCTCAGAATAGTTTTTCTTATACAATGATATTATATCGTTGAATTCAAATTTAATATCATCCATTATACAGTGACCCACTTGTAACTTACTGTACAGTAGAGCGACACCCACTTGCCCACCTTTTTTTTCTATAAATATCAATTAAGTTTTATCTGTTGTGCCAAAAAGTGTAAAAATTTAATACAAGACTCCTGATATATTGTTACAATATAAGTTGAAAACATTGAAAATACATAGGCACAATTTTTTTTATAAGCATTTAAAGATCGAATTTTGACAAAATGTATGAAATTTAAAATTGAATAATTATTTTGTAGTTAAATATTTTTAAAATGTTTAACTTTTATATCTAAGAATTTTAAATTTAAAAGAAGATTCCACGTAAGTAGTTAATTCTGTTACCAAATAATTTAAAAAATAAATAAGCGCAGTTTATTTTTATAGTCATTTTAAGTTCAAATTTGGACAAAACTACCTAAAAAACCTAGAATAACTATTTTAGTTATTTTGTTGTGATTGTATAATATTATTCATGGGTACTTGAAACTTCTAAAGTACACTATTATATATCTATGGTAGTATCAGGGTTTGTTGTTGATGTATAACGCGTTATAAGTACCTAATGGATATTGTGATATGATTAATTTGGAATTTATTATAGGTCAATTTTTTTTAATACCATAGATAAGACGTATATACTATATAATATGGCTTATACGTAGACTGACAACCGTCTCAGACAAACCTCTCAGAATCCTTTTTCTTATACAATGATATTATATCATTGAATTCAAATTGAATACCATCCATTATACAGTGACCCAGTTGTAACCTGCTGTACAGCAGAGCACCTTCTTTTTATCAAAATCCATAAACCTTTAACAAATATTTAGTATTTACCAATGTTAAATACAATCCTTTTTTTTATTTATTCTTTTAAAAATATAATTTTCCAAACTGAACATTTTTCAAAAAAACTATAATAATCTAGTTTCTATGGGCAACTTCAGTGTAAATAATATTATTTACCCTGAAGCTGTTTTATAATTCGTATTAATTGTATATCAGTCTGTTCTATCAGTACCATACTTTACATAAGCAAATCGATGCCAAACATGGCATTCGAAACTACGTCCATGGGTGATGCACCAGAAGCGATTCCGTCCGTCGCTTCCATCACCGAGATGCAAGTTTTGACGGATTCGCCATCGGCCGAATCATCGACTAACAGTGAAGAATTGAGATCTGCTGCTGTAAGAGCTAGCGACTTCGACTCCCTGTTACCCTTCACGTCGACTTTGCCACATGTTCTGCCACTCGATTTCACAGGCGTAATAAAGGCGAGAGGGGAGGGAGCCAAGACTGCAGCGACGTTTAAAAGCCACTGTGGAATTAATAGCCAATGATCTGCAGTAGCTGACAGAGGTTACTTCTGCCCTGCGGTCAGAATTCTAGCCCTGGATCAAAAGAAGTGGTTATGTAAAAAGATGATACCTACAAACCTCTCACAAAACTGAACATAATCTATGTTCGGTCTATGTCGGGAACACCGCAACAAAACATTCGCAGTGCAAAGGTCTTCGCCCGACTCCACAGTGTGCGACGACTAGGTCGGACAGCGCCAACTATCACGTCAGTTGCTGCAGTATCTCCACATCCGCCTTTGGTAACCATGATGTCCTGTAAACCTGTACCGGTCATCTCATGCTCCAGCGGTTTTGCCGACTCGGCATCACCGATTAATTGTGTTTCTGAAGTGTTCGGTATCGAACCCAAATGTCGAAATCGAGTGGCAGAACATGTGGCAAAGTCGATGTGAAGGGTAACAGGGAGTCGAAGTCGCTAGCTCTTACAGCAGCAGGTCTCAATTCTTCACTGTTAGTCGATGATTCGGCCGATGGCGAATCCGTCAAAACTTGCATCTCGGTGATGGAAGCGACGGACGGAATCGCTTCTGGTGCATCGCCCATGGACGTTGTTTCGAATGCCATGTTTGGCATCGATTTGCTTCGCCTTTGAAAACTCTTGATATCGTCGATTTTCAGGGTTATCGGACGATTTTCAAGCAGATCTCTAAATACTTGCGTCATTGAAGCGGTTTCGGACAGAGGGGATTCAAAAGCGGAAATCGACTGTAGCGAAAAGTTTGGCAACTATGCGTATCGCCTGTGAAGCTTCAAACTGGTGACCACACTCTCTTCCAACACTTTAGGCCGATTTTCCCGGAGGTCTTCAAAAACCTGGATCATGATTTCTGTGGCGGACTGATTATTAACATTGGACGAAGTTGCCCATAGAAACTATATTATTATAGTTTTTTTGAAAAATGTTCAGTTTGGAAAATTATATTTTTAAAAGAATAAATAAAAAAAAGGGTTGTATTCAAATACTCATAATAATTCAAATAATATTAATAATAGATATTTCTTTTGTTTTTCACGGTGCTTTTGAAAACTACTGGGAAATTTTTACTTTTGACCCCCCAAAGTACCAACCAGATTGATTCAATTTCCTGTCAGAAAAGATACTGTTGAAGAAAATCCAAGCATTTTTACTGTCCTACGTAGGTAATAGGTTTATGGATACATATTGATATGGTATAAAAATATGATGTGCTAATGCATTATTAATGTCGTTCTTAATTACTTCTTATAGACGTTCGAACCAAAAAATAAAATTGATAATAGAAGCATTTGTTAGGCCATTGGGTAATATTATCGTTTCCTTAATATAAATAAAAACTTTTTAAAATAAGTTTGTGTTTAATTAGGTTTTTTCGTTAGTTAAATTGTTCTATTCGTTGAACTCAACAATTATAATTGAATTGATTTCAATATGATATAAATGTGTTTCATAAAGTACCTCAAATGTATAATATAAAATAATACACACAGTGGTGCTCACGGGGTAGTCATGGTAGCCACTTGACTACTCTGAAACTACTCCCCTCAATATTCATTAGTATTATCATGATAATTGATAGTCAATCATAAAATACTTTTTTACTATCGTAAATGTAGTTAAACGAGGTTACCCCATCCAAATTAATTTAATAACTTAGATGTGAATATGAATATTTACGTAATATGTGTGTGTGTTAATGTGTTTTGTACTTATGAATGAATACTCTGCCAGAAATTCTGCGAAATATTTATAAAATACATCCAAACGTTCGTAATTATCCATCTAATGGAATTTTCGTACTTTGGGGAGTCAAAAGTATAATTTTTTTAGTAGTTTTAAAAAGTGCCGTGAAAAACAAAAGAAAAATTAAAATAGAACGGGAATTTTTACACACAAACTGTTTTCGAAAAAAATAATTTTGGTTTTGGTGCAACCCTTAAATAAATGCCCGTAGATACATACAATTTTGACTGAATGTTTATATTAGCATTTTCTGTACACGATAAAATTTTCAAAATATTATGATTTGATTTGAACTGTTAAGGAACATTTTCATTTTCCATATTTTTAGATTCTGAGTGAAACGATGAATGTATTGATTTTACAATGATGTGTGTTTTTTTTTTTTTTTATTTTTTTATTTTTGTGTCTGTGTACACGATAAGTAGTCGAAATAATGCTTCGATTTTCGACTTCAGTATCTTGTTCGATTGGAAAGTGAATATCGTTGGTGCATTGGGGAGGTCAAAATTTAAATTTCCCAGTAGTTTTCAAGAGCGCCGGGAAAAACAACATAAAAATTAAGGAAAAACGGGAATTTTTACGCAAAATCGGTTTTCCAAAAAATCGATTTTGGTTTTTGGTGTAACTTTAAAACAAATAACCGTAGATACATGAAATTTTCAGTGGTTGTTTATATTTGCATTTTCTATACACGATAACATTTTCAAAATATTTTGATTTATTTTGAACAGTTTAGGGACATTTTCATTTTTAGTTTTTTTTTAGTTTTTTTTCTAGAAATATCAATAAAATTTTATTTGTTGGTTGCGAAAGCTTGAAAATTTAATAGAAGGCTCCTAATATGTTGTTTCAAAGGCAGATGAAAAATATTAAAAATCCTTAGTCACAATTTTTTTTTATAAGCATTTAAAGTTCAAAAATTGACAAAATATGGAAAAATCACGAAAATTAGCAAATTATTTTGAGTTAAGAATTCGTAAAAATTTTTCTTTTTAAATCTAAGATTTGAAAATCTAATACAAGATTACTCATAAGATTGTCTACCTTTATCAATAAAAAAATTTCTACCGGAAAGTCAAATTAAATTTTTATGAGCGTTTGAAATTCAAATTTTTACAACATTGGATATTCACTCGATTTCTCATGTGGCAATTTCCTTTTTTTGTTGTAATTAAAAAACGAATTACTGTAGATACATGAAAATTTCACTGAATGTTTATATTAGCATTTCCTATACACCCTACAATTTTGAAAATATTTTGACACTTTTTGAGCCGTTTACGGACATTTTCAGTTTTCAATTTTTTTAGTTTTTTTTTTCTATAAATATCAATTAAGTTTTATCTGTTGGGCCAAAAAGTGTAAAAATTTAATACAAGGCTCCTGATATATTGTTACAATATCAGTTGAAAAATATTAAAAATACATAGGCACAATTTTTTTTTATAAGCATTTTAACATCGAATTTTGATAGAATTTTTCAAAATCTCGAAAATTATTAATCATCGTAATTAATAAATTATAAAATGTTCAGTTTTTATAGCTAAGGATTGAAAATTTAAAACAAGATTAAGTAAGTAGTTAATTCTCTTACCGAAAAATCTAAAAAATATACAATCACAGTTTACTTTTATAGTCATTTTATGTTCAAATTTGGACGAAATTACATATTAAAAAACCTAGTTATTTTGTTGTGATTATATAATATTATTCGTGGGTACCTACTTGAAACTTCTAAAGTGTACTATTATATATATATGATAGTATCAGGGTTTGTTGTTGATGTTGATGTATAACGTGTTATAAGTACCTAATGGATATTGTGATAATGTGATATGATTAATTTGGAATTTATTATAGGTCAATTTTTTTTTTAATACCATAGATATGTATATAATTTGTATTAAACCTAGACTGACATACCGTCTTCGCTCAGAATCGTTTTTCTTATACAATGATATTGTATCATTGAATTCAAATTTAATAGCATCCATTATACAGTGACCCACTTGTAACCTACTGTACAGCAGAGCGACATCCACTTACCCACCTTTTTTTAGTTTTTTTTCTAAAAATATCAATAAAATTGTATTTGTTGGTTAAAAAAGCTTGAAAATTAAATAGAGGGCTATTAGTATATTGTTTCAAAGGCAAATGAAAAATATTAAAAATCCTTAGTCACAATTTTTTTTATAAGCATTTAAAATTCAAAAATTGACAAAATATGGAAAAATGACGAAAATTAGCAAATTATTTTGAGTTAAGAATTCATACAAATTTTTCTTTTTAAATCTAAGATTTGAAAATATAATACAAGATTCCTTATAAGATTATCTACCTTTATCAAAAAAAAAAATGTGTATAAGAAAGTCAAATTAAATTTTTATGAGCGTTCGAAATTCGTAATATTTAAGTATAAACGAACAATTTCAAAATGTTTTAACTTAATGGATTTTTTTAAATCAACTGAGTAAAGCTAAGTTATTTCAATTGTAAATTAAACTATTTAAGTTCATAAGTCGATTAGAAAATAAACTAACTAGTTAAGTTAAAAAGTTAAAAAAAAAATTAACTTTTTAACTGAACTTTAACTTTTCAACTAGTTAATGCGCCCACCTTTGCCTTTTTATCATACTATAGAAAAACAAAATAAATTTGGATTTTACTTGGATATTATCATATATTGGTGGGTTATAAATTAAAATTAATTTTCCCTGAAAAAAACGAGTTTGCTGACAACAAAATCTAATTGCATTTATTATCGTCGTAATATTACTATTGACGTCATTGTCTTGCGTTGTTACGTGATATACCTACGTCAGTCGTATTTATTGTATATCTATTCGTCATTTGTTTATTATTTTTAATAATTTAAAATGTCAAAAAAATACTTAATTGGTTCAATGAAGAGAAAATTAAAGGATAGATGAGACATGAATAAAAAAAACTACTTGCACGGTAGTTTAGATAAATTTACGTTTATAACTTACTTTAAACTATGGTTTATCTACTATATATGGTGCACAATCGAAATTTTTGTGAAAGTTGATTAGCTGAAATCAAATTTGACTTACAACATTCAATTTAAAAACATTTACTTTGATATATAAGTGTAATAATCAAAAATACTAAATTTTATAATACTAATTTTTTTCAAAAAAATACTTTTGCTTTTTAATTTGTATACTTAGGTAGGTACTTGAATTAAACATTAATTATAGACGCATTAAAAAATTGTAAAGTATTCTTATATATAAAAATATAATCAAATAATTAACAATACAATTGTAGGTATTGTATGATCTAACTACTCATGTGTATGTAACTAATTTAAAAATACAATATGCATTCATTTAATTTTAGCATTGAAGAAAGTATAGAGATGGATAATTTGGCGCCCAAAATTGAAAATTGTACCGGGCCCATAAATTGGTAAATCAGGCCCTGCTAGTATCTATACTATACAGCAGAGACACTATCTATACCTACCTTTTCTTTAAATGTTATCTGAACCCATAAAGTTATTTACTGTGACTATTTTACAACATAATACATAAAATAGCCTAATTAATATTCTACTTATAACACAAACAGATAAAATAATCTAATAGGAAATAAAATACGTAGGAGGAGTAACCTACAAAACTACAAAACCTATACAAAGAAAACATCCGTTACAATATCATTGATCGTAAATATTAAAATATAGAATTTATAAGTTATAACCAATGCCATAATGGTCATTCAATCTCAATTCAATGTATTTTAATTCAGATTAAACTTCTCAAACAGTGATCAACTTGGTAATTTGAGAACCACTAGAGGGATTTCAATGAATTCCAGGAGGAGCTTAAATTTTAAACATTTATTATATTTTTGTTAATTTATATTGATATTTATTTAATATATCGATAAACATTGATACATAATAATATAGTATGCCTTTATTATGATACTTTATTATATTATATAGGTACCTATATTACTGTTAAATTTTATTTAAGATAAAACATATTTTGTTTCTGAATAATAAAAACAATTATATTATGATAAATAATCAAAAATTTAATATAATTTAATATATATATTACATTTATTTTTGAGTTTCTAAACTTATCGAAAATCGTACAAATATATAATATTGTATAGGTACTATTTAACCATTTTTAAAACAATATAATTTGTCACACCGTAAAATATGTTGTCAATAAAGTAATAATAATGCACACCTGGAATTAAAAAAAATGATTTATTGAATTATGTACCTATAATAGTATAATTGCGTTATAAAGAAATACTAAGAAAATATGTGAATGAAATGATACATTTGTTATTATTGTATACGTAATAACTAAAATGAGTAGTAATTGTATTATTCATTAAGTAATATTGCTCCTTATATATATTATAAACGTTAAGCGCACATGTTCTCAAGGTGAACAATTTACGATACTGTTTGAATAAAGCAACTAAACACAGGAATCCCCTGCTACTAACATAATAATATAATAACATTGTTTTTATAAACGCAAACTGAATATTGGAAATCACGTTGGCAGGTGGACATTTATTGAAACTATGGATTCGAACAGAAGCTGAGCAAAAACAATGCCTGCACGTCTTCCGTCCGACTGCAGTACTGAACGACAGGTCTCGAAGGATCGATATCGAGTGCACACGAATAATAATCTCAAGACTGTTGAGCCAAAGTTAAAACACAGGAGTGCAGGACGAACACCTAACGGATCGACCGACATTAAGCCACTACAACTAGAGATGAACGAAATGGTTGCTGCAAATCGGAGTTCTGCAGCAGATTTTTCGGCTGGTCACAAGAATGCAAACGGTTCTGAAATGTCATCTGCAGTAAATAATCAAAACGACAAAATACTCTCGGCAGACGACGACAATTTATTGCCGAACCAAACTGTTATGGCCAATGAGGTATGATAGCGGAATTTTAAATACGTATTACGTATTTTATATATTTTTTTAAAAATTGTTGATTCTGAGCGGAGCGAAAGAATGTATTGAATTTACAACGATGTGTGTTATTTTTCTGTCTGTTGTCGACATTTGGGGTAAAAACAACACTCAAATTTTTGAGATCAGCATCTTTACCGAATAAAATCAGAAATTCTGACAGATAAATGAATCTAGTTGGTACTTTTGAGAGGTCAAAATTGAAAATTCCAACTAGTTTTAGAAAGCCTTTTTTAGTTAGAAATTTACTTAAGGTTTTTTTTCATAGCTAAGATTAAAAATTTAATAGAAGATTTCACTCGAGTTATTCTACCTATGTAAAAAAAAAATTCACTGTATAACAGAACAGTAATCAAATAAAATTTTATGAGCGTTTAAACTTATAATTAATGTATCCACAATCCACATATTTATAAGCTTATGGTTATTTGTGAGGTGAATATTAATATAATGAAATTAATGCTAAAGAAAATCAAATTCCAGGTGATCGGAAATATGGATGAAGATACACCAAAAGCATTTAACTTATACAGAAATAAAAAGTTATTGTCTCATGGTATGATGGACGTGGCACTGTTTTCTGCAAATGCAAATCAACTAAGATATGTATTAGAAAATAGCGATGGTAGCGCCCTTTATGTCATTTGCGTTGTGCTTTTGTTGTGTAGCATATTTTTACAGGTAATTATACTAATTGTTAATTTTAGATTTGCTAATAATTGAGCTTGGCCGTATTAGATTTTAGTTGGCGTAGCGCTTTTACTGAGTGCTCGGTACAATGTGACCAATTGTGACCAACGAAAGATGGCATTTAAATTGGGAAACTATGTCATTGTTGGTATATTCCTCATAACGGTGGTCAACATTTTCATAACGTCATTTGGAGGTCCAACAGTAAATTCACCTGCAATAGTGTTGTCCACTTCTGTGACTGAGCCACCAAATTTATCATTATAGATCCACGCTAAAGATTTATCACCGTAAAATATTAAAATTAATGATATTTTTAATTTTATAGCTCTTAAAGTTTAGACTGATAAGAGGTATACTAGGATAAGAAATAAGGGCTCAACTAAACTATTTGTTTAAAATCTAAATTTTAAAAATATGGTTCTAAAATATATAATGCTAGGCAAAAAAGTGTTATAATTTCTATTTAGTCATTACTTAATAATTAATATATATTTTTATATTTCTCTAGATAGGTATGTACAAAAATTGAAAAATAAGTTTTTTTAATCAAGATTTAGTAATAAGAAATATTTTGTAGAAGGGGGTCTTGATCTCCTTGCAAAAGCCGGTCTTGCCAATAGATATGGGTAAAATAATATGGACAGCATAAAATTGTATAGGATTGGATTTTTCTAAAAATGAATTATATATAAATTTTAATAAACATCTTGAAATAATGAGTACCAAGGTACTTATATCACTATTAAAAGTTATAAAGGCATAAAACAAAGACATTTTAATATTGAAGTATAGATTTTGAATTGTGTTCAGATAAACTAGGTATATTTAAAAATATTCATACCTATAGTCATTATTAATTGTCGTTAATAATTACTAAAAATGCTTAGTATTTTTCAATATAATCAGGAAAATTAAAAAAAAAAATCAGGATATTTACTCAATACCACTTTACGATGCGATTAATTGTGTTTTTTTGCTGTACCTATGTAGCCAAAAATGAATATGCGTACAAAACCAATTAATTTTAATTTTTTTTTACATTATTTATAAGCCCTATTGTCGTATTCACCACGCAAGATTCACCATACACCCATTAACGTGTGATTTTCACAGGGTCCATAAATATAATAGATCTTCAAGATCTTGGGTTCCTTCTTTTCATGGAAAGCAAAAGAATATTAATTTTTATATTTTTATAGTATTAAATCTATTTTTATTAGTTTCGATGCTTTGATAACTTTCTATATACCTACGTAATATTATTTATACTATAATTAGTATAATTATCAAGAATTATAAATACTATAATTCTTAAACCCTTATGGGAGGTGGTTTTGATATATATTATGTGTTATTCATAAATACATACAATAGAATATTCATGTGTTGTACTACCAAAATTGGTAGGCACGATTATTTTTTATATGGGTAGGTCGTAGGTATTTAAAGTTCAAATTTTGACAAAATTAATTTACTCGACTTTTTTCACTTAGAAATTCATAAAAGTTTTTCTTTTCATATAGCTAACATTATACATTTTAATAGAAGATTCCCCAGAGACTTTTCTACCTAGAACAAAAAAAAAAAAATCTTCCGGAAAGTAACATTAATTATTTTTATGAGGGTTTGAATTTAAAATTATTAAGATATTGGATTTTCACTGGTGAATTAAAGAATTTTAAAATTTTAATCCATGGATTTTTATATTTTGTTGTAATTCAAAAACAAATAACCCTAAACCAGCAGTCTTCCCCCCCAATATGATTTTGGAGAGTTAATTGCACAGCAAAAGTTATGGGGTGAAAATTTCGTTTCTTAGTTATGACTTATGACTGTAGTGTTCTCGGTTCTTTCCCGCGCAAAACAGTTTTTCCTATGTTGTCAGTGGCGGTTTTGATAAAACATCAAGGGGGGCTATTTTAAATTTTTGGGCCTCTACCCACCATAATTAAAGCAATTCAAGCATTTAGTGTAATTTCAATTAAAAAAAGTTCATGCAAAAAAAAATCCCAGGCGGGTTGAGCGCCACATTCGCCCCCTAAATACCGTCACTGTATGTTGTACATATTTTGTAAGACGGAGAGACACATGCGAGAGCAACGTCCTCTTAAATAATATATAGCCACGAAAATTGTTTAAAAATTTTGTAAATTATATTTTAGTTAAAAATGCATAAAATTGTTTCTTTTCATAACCAAGATTAAACATTTTAACAGAAGATTACATACAAGCTTTTAACCTGTAACAAAACAAAAAGTTTACTTTAAACATAACATACATTTTTCAGCAGTAAATTATCGAATTCCTATTAATCAATTTTTGATATTTTGTTGTATTTCAAAAACGAATAATCGTAGGCATTTTCGAAATGTTCACTAAATATATTTATATTAGCATTTTCAAATTTTCAAATTTTACTATAATACGATTTACATAATATTTAATATAATACAGTTATATAGCAATATAGGTGAGTTGTATACTTGTCAGTTGTCAGTGGCGTAGACATGATTTCTGAAAGGGGGGGGAATCAAAAAAAAAAAATAACATTTCTAAATGGGAGGGTAAAATTAGAAAATCCCCCACCCTCTCAAAACTTTTTTACTAAGGTAATAATAAGCCAATGGGGGGGGTCTGACCCTACGCCCCCCCTTGTCTACGCCACTGATACTTGTATCAAAAAAAACAATCGATACCAGCATAAATAAATATCACTACTCATGTAAATGATTGAATTTATGTACCTACGGCTTAATAATAATATTATTATAGTATTAAACCGTACTACTGCAGCAGTGAGAGTACCAGACAGTTGTATTTCACAGAGATTTCTATATTATTATTATACCACACTAGTAAATAGAAGTATGTGTTGCAGTTGAAGTCGCCGCGTATTATCTTGTCTGGCATAGAGTTGCCAACGTCGATAGCTGATGTTCAAGGTCGACCCCCTCCCGCCGACCCGCCCCACATGGGCCGTCACCGCACGCGATAATCGTCGTCGTCGACGGTCGTCGGCACTCGGCGAGCGGCGACGGTGTTTTAACATTTTTGTGTGCCAGACGTGCCACTGTGCCAGTGCACTAGCGCCGCCGCTCCCGCCAGCCAATACTCATAGTATTTTGGTATTCGTACGTCGTTCCGTCGGCCGGTGTGACCGGTGTGTGCGCTGTGTAGACGTGTAGTTTAGGTGAACGTTATTTATTTTTTTTGTTTTTACGTCTATTCTCAGTTTTAATTATTTCTCGTCTCTAAAAAACTACCCACCGAAAATGAATCAGCTCGGCGAGTCGAAGCTGTTCGGGGCGACCCGACGATCTACGCGACAATAGGCTAGGCCGCCACTACCTACCTACCAATGGAAATAATAAAACACCAATATTGAAACCGTCAAATCGACCACATAGCGGAGCCATAACAATAATTACCACCAGGGTCGAACATAATATTATATAATGGACAGTTCGGAATACGAATCGGTGAGAAACGAAACGCTGCTGTTCTTTTTCGAAAAATTGGTAGACAAGGGCACACCACGATCCCTGCACGACTTAAGTTGCCAATTTGGTTCGAAAGGATTTACCAAAGAGATGCGACAGATCGCTGGCGGATCTCAGTCAGGCCTAAAGAAGTTCCTGTCACAGCACCCGTCGTTATTCACGTTGGAAGGAGACCTAGTTGCCGCGTCTCAGCTATTTGCACCTGTACCATCAGATACTAATTATAACAACAAAGCCGTCCATTATTTTAAAGACAAGTTGTTAAAATATGGGGTTGGTACTGAAGTACCGATTCGATGCCTACTTGGACACCGTTCTCAAGCTCCACCAGAGATCCGATTAATATCTGGTCTACACATAAAAGAATTCAGAGACTTTCTGATGAAATATCCTGATGTATTTACTGTAGGCGAAGACACCATTATTCTAACTGAGTATGCAGGACTAGAGCGTAAAATGTATGATGACAGCGACCAACGTGAAACAAAAATTGATCCAGAAATCACAAAACGTCTTTTAGCATTTTGTGTACAATGCTTGGAATGCAAAGGACCGATGTTAACTGATCAAATGTTCCACAGTATTTCCTTGCGTTTTACAGAAAATACTTGGTCACCGATTTTTAAAACTCCATCAGATTTGTTTACATTTTTGAAAATGTATCCTGAACAGTTTAATACGCAATCCAATTTAATAACGTTGGCAAAAAATGGTCCTAAACCAGAAGTTAAAATCGTTAGAATTCCCACAGAAGTTGTACCATTAACTCCGCCTATGTCTCCGCCACTACCCAAACCAATACCAAACAATAATCAATCCCTTAAACAAAGAATTAACAATTTGGTTATGAAAACGATTGCAGACAATACCGAGCGAAATAACAAAATACCAAATGGTTATGATGATAGTGATGCATGGAAAGGAAAAATGTTGAACAATATCAAAGTAATAACAAGTACTAAAGAATGTTCAAATATTGTCGATAGAATTTTGGCACAAAAGTCAGCTATTGGTATAGATTTTGAAGGTCTATATATTGGAGCCAATGGTCAGTTGACCTTAATGCAAGTGGTAAATGAAGACGGATCATGTTTTATATTTGATTTAATAGCTTGTCCACAATTGATTAAAAGTGGATTACAAAGTCTACTAGAAAGTGAAGAAATACCTAAGGTTAGTAAAATATATATATATTAACGCAATAGGTACTTACTACCTACCCAATTAAGTATTACCTACATAAAAAAAAATTAAATTTTGATAAATGTTATGTGTTTTCCTTTATAACTCATAAAGGATCTATAGTTATCCTAGTAAATCTATTAAAGACAATAAAAAACTTTCATGATTTTATGGGTAGGTAATTTAATAATAGGTAGGTACCTATTTACTATGATTATTGTTATTCCTACACTGGTACCTACACTTTGGATTATTAAACTAGATAGGTAATTGGATTATCGTTGGTTATTTAATGTTTCAGCCTAGCTATTGGTATCTACTCGATATCTACCAAACATATTATTATAGTTTTATAGACGCTAAGCTTTTCATTAGAATGATTGTGTAATATTTCTTACTTACTTACTACTCGATTCTTTTAAATTAAACTGCAACAAATAAAAATAAAATTGTGTTTGCCAGTGTTCCAATGGTATTTAAATTATTCACTAGGAAACTATATAAATCATTATTTAAATTAGCTTCCAAAATAATATTTTTTATAAGAATCAGTTTTATCAATGCTTATAAATTAGTAATTATCTGTGAAGATACTTGACATAAGTTATTGAAGAGTATTTCTATAATTATTACCTACTTATAGATTTAATCTGTGTTTGATATAAGGTACCTATAATATAGACAAATATATAGATCTGTGCTCCAAATCCAATGGTATAGAAACCAAAATATATCAACTATAACAATTCATGTATGGAGATATCACTATATTACTATTTAGTTTGTGGTAAATATGGTTTCCAAGACCCTACTATTAGTATTTTTATATAGGTTTATATTTCACAATCGAAACAATTTTTACATTCAGCGCAATTGGTAAATTACTCGGTAAATTATGTTAAGTAATCGGTAGTTTTGAGCAAAGAAATTATCCTTTACAGAACTTCTATTTCAGTGGTAGATTTTAGTCCTTGAACATGTATTTTTTATAAATAGGTAGGTAAGACAAAATTAGCAAAAATAAGCTTCTATCATAAAAATTAAAAACAAAAATGATTTTAGATACTTACTATTCACTACAAGTATAGGTATGTATTTATCTACCTATCTGAGTTTAAAATTTACCTAATGCTTTTAAGAGAATACTATGTGTTGATTCAGTCATACAAACACTTAACATAGCAAATGCCAAATTGTATAGGTACCTATTCTGAATAATCCATTTAACTAGGTATGTTAAAATCTCGGTTAATATGTTTAATATTAGAGTGAATTAACATATTATCAAATTTAGAAGTAAGTATTATGTACACAGGTTATTTTTCTTATATTTTATTTTTAAAGCAAGTTATGACCATTTTAAAATGTAGTAACTGAGACAATGCTTACAGGCTTTCATTTTTAAAACTTTTTTTTTGTTCCTTTTTTTATAGATTTCTTTTATAATTGTATATATAATTATTTCCCCCACAATTTAGTAATTTAGACTTATAATTTATAACTTTATTATTCATTACCTACTTATAAAATACAAGAAATAAAACCAAAACGATACACACAGCAAATAAGATATTTAAAATTGATTCCAGAATGTAATGAATGTATGAAGCTATAATGGTATGACTTATGACTTATGAGTGTAAAATGTAAATTGTTATAGATGTATGGATCTATAACATTCTCTATGTAATTTTTTTATAAAACATTATTAGGAATGTAGTATGTAGGTACCGTTATTTTATTTGTCATACAGCCATTAATATTAGGATATTGGGTAGATTTTGGATAACAAAATAACAAATAATTAATATAATAATTAGGTTTCATTGGTACTTCTCAATGGTCTGTCTATGTTGTCCTTTTATCGCAGAATATAACAACTTCTGATAGACAAACTTGTGGTCTCCAAACCTACACATTCTTAGCGGTTCTTCATTTTTAAAAAGTATATGCAATTATTATTAGCTAATGATACCATACCTAGATTATTTAAAAATATTTATAGCCTACCTATTACTATTTTTATATATTTACTTCCTTTTTTCTTATCTTAAATTAGGTATTTTATGCATCTGACACAATTACCTAGAGATAATAGAGACAATAGAGCTGTATCCGGCTGTATCTTAGGAAATTACTTTTTTATCAACGGAATGACCAACAAGTGTCTAAACTCTATATAAGTATATTGATAAAGTAAAGTATAGTTACGTGAGATAGGAGTACCAATATAATAATAATATATACTTTTAGGTAGGTATTATAATTTTTACATTGAGAGGATGTCAATTGTCAGCGCACTGTTTGTTTTCTCTCTCGGGGCGGGCCACTCGCCACATAGACTTTTTTCTGCAGAATCATTTTTTTTTTATGTTTTTGGGTAATCTTGGAGTAAAATCACCCATTACAAAAACAATAGAGAATAATATTTTTGAGTGTATGACATATCAATTTGTCTAAATACTGTCTCAAATAATTTAAACATAATTTAAATTCTGATTTAAATGTACAATATTTTATTCTTATTTTGAAAGACGAATACAAAGTCAAATAATAATAAAATGTAAAAGCAATATAGCATACCCTCATAAATTGTATCCTCTATAACTTTTAATTTTTATAATAGGTGATTTTGCTCTAAGAATTAAGATTACTCAAAAATCATTAAAAAAACAAATGTAGGTGAAAGCGTTTTATCTATGTTGCTCATGGGTTTCAGAGAGAATACTCCTATTGCGCTGACATTTTCTTTAATTACATACACAATGCATATCTATTTTGAGCTAAATAAAATTTTATTTGAACTTTTAGTCTACTAGTTACCATCAATATATTATAATCAACTTTAATCTAACTTTTTTTAGTATTTTATTGTGTATAAATATGGAATATTATAATTTTATTAAGCTAATTATAAATGTCTCAAAATATATAACTTAGTCATGGCCCTACATGTTTAATTATGTAAGGCATTAATTGTTCACATCATTATTCATTACATATATTTTGTGATTAACTATAATAACATTTTATTTACTAAATATACTAATTAACTAATGTTACATTAATATCAATTAATACCTATTTATAAATAATTATTTTATTCATTTATTCAACGGGTAATAGTTATTGTTGTAAATATTATAAATTAGTAAATTACAATCTAACAACTCATGTAAATAAGTACTTGTTATAATATTATACTCTCTTGTTTACTTTTAACTCGTTCATTTAGGTATGCATTATAGACCATAGATAACTATAGGCCTATAATTATTACATATTTAATGAGATAGACGACTAAGTGGGTATTTACAGCTGTATAATGTAATTAGTGTATATATAATATTGATTAACAACATGAGTGTAGGTACATAGTGATAGAAAAAGATAATAATGGCGTTTTTCAAAGTAAATACTTAAGTCAAAAATATTTTTTTTTTTTAAAGAACACAATATTATGTCAGCTGCATGAAAAAATGCAACACTTAAAAAAAAAGTTGTGTCCTCGTTTATTGATAATTTCGCTAAAAATACAACTTATCAGGCATCTTGAATTCGATTTTCAAGCTTTTTTTATACACTGAGCTTAAAATTTTTATATTTTTTACTAAAAATAAAGAAAATTAAATAGCTTAAAATTAGTCATAGTTTTTTTAAATTACATTTTGTATAGATAATAATTATTTAAGAGGACGTTTCACCCGGATGTGTTGTCTCCGTCTTACACACGTACGACATGGCAAATTTTCATTTGCTAGTTTCAATAGGGTATTGTCAGTATTGATATTAGAGTGAATCGACCTATTATCAAACTTTTAGGTAACAACATTATCTGTGTTCTCTCGTTGGTTTTTTTACGATATTTTAATTTTGAAGTGAGTTATGGGTATGTAAAGTATTCATATTCTAAAATGTTCATAACTCACTTAAAAATTAAAATATCGTAAAAAACCAACGAGAGAACACAGATAATGTTGTTACTTAAAAGTTTTATGATAGGTCGATTCACTCTAATATCAAAACTGACAATACCCATTGGCCTATTGAAACTAGCCAACGAACATTTGGTATGTCGTATGTGTATTAGACGGAGACAAAAGGCGTTTACGCAATCTGAGTAGAACTCGCTCAATTTTGGTTCTAGAGTAAAAATACCTACTATAAAATTAAATGGGGAAAATATTTCTGAAATAAGTTGCTGAGTTTTTTTTTAAATTTAAATTTTGAAAGTTAAAGGTATTCTTAAAATTTTGAAATTTTTCTATTTCTAAACGATATAATGAACGTTAAATTTGGTATAATGGAAATAACACAATGACTTGTCCTCAGAAATATTGTTACAATTCAATTTTATGATAGGTATTTTCACCTACTCTAAAACCCAAATTGAGCGAGTTCTACTCAGACTGCGTAAAAGCGTTTTGTCTCTGTCGTACATGTGTAAGACGGAGACAACACATGCGGGTGTGACGTCCTACGTAATACGTTGTCTACGATTAATATCTGTTGAGTTACAGCAAAATAACAAAAGTTATTTAAGAAGACGCTACACCCGCATTTAAAACTTTTTACTTAAACAAATATTTTATCATTTGTAAATTAAAAATTAAAAAAGGTTTGCAAGAATGCAAGACATCCACTTATCCATTTCACAAATGGTCAGTCAGCCTATGATATTATTGTGAATAAAGTAATTTATATATAACCTATTTTAGATTTACGTGGAACCTTGTTGTAAATTTTCGATCCTTAGCTATAAAATCTGAACATCTTATACATTTTTAACTACAAAGTAATTATTCATTTTTAAATTTGATAAATTTTGGCAAAATTCGAGCTATAAATGCTTATAAAAAAAAATTGTGCCTATGTATTTTTAATATTTTTCAACTGCTATTGTAACAATATATCAGGAGCCTTGCATTAAATTTTCACGCTTTTATACCAACAAATAAAATTATTTTGTTGATATTTATAGAAAAAAAAACTAAGAAAATTGAAAACTGACTATGTCCGTAAACAGCTCAAAAATAGTCAAAATATTTTCAAAATTTTATAGTGTATAGAAAATGAAAATATAAACATTCAGTAAAATTTTTATGTAACTATAATTATTCATTTTTGAATAATAATAATATAACAAAACCGCTAAATGAGAAATCGAGTGAATATCCAATATTGTAAAAATATAAACTTCAAACTCTCATAAAAATTTAATTTGATTTGCTTATAGACCTTTTTTTTTCATAAAGGTAGACAAACGTATGGATAATTTTGTATTACATTTTCAAATCTTAGATTTAAAAAGAACAATTTTTATGGATTCTCAACTCAAAATAATTTTCTAATTTTCGTCAAAATTTTAACTTTAAATGCTTATAAAAAAAAACTGTGACCAAGGATTTTTAATATTTTTCATTGTAATACATAGATATTGAATGACATACAAGTCATTGTAACAATTTAGGGAGAGCCTTGTATTACATTTTCAAGCTTTTTTAACCAACAAATAAAGGTTTATTTACATTCATAGAAAAAAAGACTAATACCTACAATTGGAAACTGAAAATGTTCTTAAACAGTTCAAAACAAATCTAAATATTTTTAAATTTGTATCGTGTACCTATAGAAAATTCAAATATAAACAACCAGTGAAAATTTAATGTATAAACATTAATTTGTTTTAGAGTTACACCAAAAACCAAAATCTATTTTGCTTAAAAATTCCCGTTTTTTCCCTAATTTTTATGTTGTTTTTTTGAAAACTATTGGGAATTTAAAAATTTGACCTCCCAAACCATGCTCTAAATTTAAGACTGCATTTATAGTTTTTAATGCTTCATAATGTGACGACATACAAAAATGAATAAACATAATATTGAAATATATTATTGTATAACCAATAATCAAAAATGGTGTATTTATATTGGATTGTTATTTTTTAACCTGTTTACTGTTAGTTAAAATTAGTCTATTTGATTTTTATTGATCGTGGAATAAACAAAATTATTACATCTCAATTAATTTCTCATGTTTAGTTCTGAACCTCTATATCATAATATGACTGGTGATTGGATTATATGGTTTCAATCATCGTACTTTCTATAAAGCGTGATTTTAATGGAAATACGTTTCTTGTTCACGTTTATGCCTATGGTGCTGCTGTTTAGTGTTGAGTAGGTTGAAGAAATGTTACCTAACTGTTATTATGTCCTGCTATATTGAATGGGTGTGTAAGTGTATACATACATAATAGTATTATTATACGCGTGGTATGTATGTACGGAAGTTGTCCAGTTAAGTCGCGCGGTAAACACCCGTGCTTGCACTCCTCTGTGGCGGGGATCGGTAAAATGTATTTGATAACTTTGTCGAGGTCATTGACGACTGGCAGGCTAAAACGGCATTCTTAATATTTATACACTCAGTGGGAATGATAATTATTGTTAATGAAAACAATCGACTTGATTACGAAAACATCGACAACAAACTGTATAAACTTATAGAGTAGGATGCGTCTAGGGTTCCTATATATATATATATATCGCTTGAGTGTGTGGGTTATTGTGTGACGTGCTCTGACTTTTGATTACAAAATGTATAAGGTACTTTTTGAACAATATGCCATTGACCATAAGTACCTACTGTAAATATCAAACATAATTCTTATAGTATGTACCTATAGTGATTAATATCTAAAAAAATATAAAATACTGCAATATTATAATTCTTAGAAAATTTAAATAGATACCTACTCAAGTTGTAAACAAACCCATAAATCGAATGTGAGAAAATTCAATTTCCATTCAAAATAATCTATTCATTTAACGTAAACCATAGTAGTTATAATAATATTATATGTACCTCTAAACTCGGAATATTTAGATATTATTCTATATTGTTTTTATCACGTTTATAATTAATTATTTAAGTACCTAATATTTGCAATCGAATAATTTAGGAAACCAAAATATTATGTAATTAAATACCTAGTTAGTAGTCATACATTATACTATATTTGTTTACCTTAAAAACTTTTAAATAGTCATCACTCATCAAAATATCCATAGTTAATATTGTCATATGTACTGAGTTGACCTTACGGAAATACAAACAATTAAGGACCGTTCTTACAATGTTCGGTTAAAGTTAACCGACATTTTACCGGACATTGTAAGAACGGCCCAAATAGTGTTAGAGCATAGTTAAACATTTTCCTACTTCTCTGTAGCGTATTTATGTTTTAAACCGACAAATTATAAATAATAGGTATAAATACTTAATATACAGTTATACGTGTGCTGATGTTGGTTAAATATACTTGCTCCCTTCAAAATCCCATGTAAGATTCTTTGAGATTACATCTGGAACCAATGATATTTATATTTAAAAATAAACAAGTTTAAAATGTTTTTCGTATTTGTGGTCTTTGCATTCTAACGATTTAAAAACTTTAATTTTCACTCAATATTTTTCGTTCAACTATTTTAATTAATTATACAGGTCCTTTTGACATTAAACATTATATATTTGGGAGTATAGAAGTCGTTACAAAAATAGTTATCAATAAATAATAATAATAATATACAATTACAATAACTTGTAATATTCATTATATTCATTATAACTAAATTACTTAACTAAGTTATTTGTGAGGTTATTAGAAACCAAACTACATTTTATTTTTAAACTAAAAATTGTTTTCTTGTATACTTACTTGAATAACGTTGATAAAATGTTTTGACATTTCCTTAGTTTTTGACCAAACAAATTTAAATTGTATACAGTGTATAAACATTAATTGAAGAGGCTTAATATCTTTGCGCGCTGAGCCATGCAATTAGAATTTTGTTTTTTAGTTGGTTGTTATGTTTACTATTTAGTACATAATACAAATTTCTAAGCTCTTTAAGTGAATTTTTATTGTCACGCATATTTATAGTTATTTTTTTCCCATGCAATTTTAGTGGTTTAACCAACTTTCCTTTCCCAAAATTAGCTAAGTTACAGCAATTTAAAGGGACGTTACAGTGCCATTTGTTGTCTCCGTCTTATACAAATGCGTAAAGTTTGCCATGTTACGCACTTGTAAGACGGACATAACAAATGTCACTGTAACGGCCCCTTAAAAGTATTCCGTGTTTTACACTGGCATTTATTTCGTGACACAGACATTTTTTAGTTAGTTCAGCCACCAAATAGTTTCTTTTTAAAAAAAAACTTGTCTACCTATGGATTATAGAACTCTGAAAATATATCACAGTATCAATTAAATAAGTATGTAATTTATGTATTTTATTCATTTTAACACTTGTTATAGTAATTATTGATATTGCTGCCTAAAATTCAGTTATAGTTTTAGACTTAAGTCAGTTAAAGATCTAAAAAAATAGGAAGAGGGAATTTGAGAATAAAAAGTAGTATTTTATATGCGCCTTTCTAATTAATAATACAAAACTCAGAGAATATCGAAATGTTTATACAAACCAATAATTAGTAATTACCAAGTATAAATAAAGTTGATCCTCGTTGAGATGCACATAATATAATCTATATTTTTACATCACTATAAATATGAAATTAAAGTTTTTTTAAATACGAATTTGTACCGTGCGGTCACACTCAAAGCTATTCCGTCTGTTAACGCCCATTAACAACTAACCAAAAAAAACCCTAAAAAAACAAAATTAAAATTTCCTGATGTTAATAAGTAATATTATTCGATCTTAAGAATCGTAGGTTAGGTTTAGTTATTTATTATATTTAAATAAAAACATAGTACATTTAAAATTTGTACATACTACATAAAGTATTACAATAAATAAACATGATATAATGTTAAAATGTAATTAAATTCATGATAGGGGACATTGCCCATTTGGGGCACTCCAACCTTCCTAGGTTTTAAAGTTTAAGTACTAAGTAGTCTAGTTCTAATAATCTGAAACTTGTGATTAATAAAGAGTTATGAGTTATGACAGTTATATTACTGTTAACAAAATACTAGGTACCTTTTAATTTTACACGCTTTACGGGACTTAAAAGTTGATATAAATTAGGACATAATAGATTATTACTTTCAACAAATTATTAATTAATTATAATCTTCTGCAAAAGTATAAAATATACAATTTTCAGTATTTTCACGTATTTACAGGTGATCAATGATTGTCGAAATGAAAGTTTGAACCTGTACAACCAGTTTGGCATTGCAATGAAAAACGTGTTCGATATTCAGGTGAGTCCGGTAGTGCTATAACTGAAAAAAAATATTTATAAATTATAAGTTTAAAGTATAGCTGTATGTTGCCGTAGCTTATATCGTTTACCTATTTCAAACAAACACACCTATAAAAAAAAAGTTAGGTTGTATAGTTGTATTTGTTTTACGCCCGCACAATATTTTTATGGCACACAACAACTGGCACAGAATAAATGAAATAATTTAATTTATTGTGTGCAACCTGTAACAGTTTAATGTTTCGTGTGGTATAATAAATTGATCTGCTTAAATTTTATTACATTCACGAATGTTCGTCGTTCGTGTCTAGATCTGATTTGTGCAAATAATGGTATAGTTATGATTGCCATGAAATTAAAATATTTTGTTAAACTGTCGTTCGAATCTTCTAGATTCGTAAAGTAGAATTTCCGAACCTAATTTGAGGAATTACAATGTAATGTGATCATCACTCGAGATTAGAAGCGAATGTGGTTGGGATTTAAATATGTATATTTTTAATACAAATTTATTATATTTTTACTTTGTTGGTTTTAAGTTTTTAAGTACTTATATATTTTAGTATATTATGACAAGATATTTACAATAAATATGAACATTTCCATGTGGCACTTTTGGATATTTGTTTAGTATGTGACCTACCGCTACCAGACCGATAAGTAATTTAAAAACAGTTAAATGAAAAATTTTAAAATTATGTTAATAATTATTCAATTAATTAATAACACATATAAAATAATACATGATTACATTGAATAATGTAAAAATCAGTCAAACAAAATATCAGCAAAATAAATTGTATGAATACTCATAGGTACCTATTACAGCATTATGTAAAAATTATTCAAAAAAATTCATGACTATTTTATTTTTAAAAAATGGTTAGCTATACAGTTTTTGTATATCATTTGAAAAATTTAAAAAATTTATCTTGCCTGTTAATTAATCGGTATTCGTATGTTGTCAGTACATAATATACATAGATAATTGTCTCGGTACCTAGGTCACACACTAAACGAATACCCACTATTGTATTAAATCTTATTATTGACAATAATTTATCACTCTTGGCATATGTAACTAATTTGTAAGATTAGATTTTGGCTATAGTATAGATAAATTAAAATATTTGAATATATGACCTGTTTTTCAATTTTAGGCTGCCATTGCTATTATTCAATTTCAAGAAACTGGACAACCAGTTTATAAGGCAAAAAATCTTAGTCTAAATGCCATATGTGAAATGTATGGTTTGCCAATAAACTCATCCAAAGATCAATTGAGAACTCAAAATAAAAAAGATCCAAGGTATTGGATACGGAGGCCATTATCTAAGGATATGCTTGCTTACGCTGCCAGTGACGTGCTAACTCTCATGCCTAAATTATATAAAATTTTATCTGCGTAAGTATTTTATGTATAGTTAACATTTAAACAAGTTATTTAAATAATCCCTTGAGTAATGAGTACCTACGTAATTTGATAATAGTATTTGTAGGGTGCATAATGCAGGGAGTTTACGATATTATATGGTTTCATGACACTGACACATTGACAGAACACACTGACATTACACTATCTTATGCTGTAATGTATAATACAACTTGTTTATATAATATATATATATATATATTGTTTATATATATATTATTACAGCTATTGGTAATATTCATATCCAAATTACAACCTATCCTTATTTCAAAATTGTTATTTATCTGAGTAAATTTTGAAAATATAATCATAGTTTGAAGTCAATCATATAACCCATTTATTAAGAAAAATATTATTAAAAGATTTCTAAAAGGAAAAAACAAAAAATATATCATCTATTAATTTTATTGTAAGCTCCTAGTATCCCACAACTAGTTTGATGATTTCCGATAACTCTAATGAATCTGTCAAATCATTAGTTGATTTTGATGAAATTTAGGATTTGATGTCTGAATAATATTTGATGTTTGGATTTAATTCAGATTTCCCATCTCCACTAGTTTTGTAACTACAACTACCTTATGGTATACACTATTTCTTCATAGTTAAGTTAATCGTTTAATATTAAATGTTATATTAATCTATTTTGTACTAGCCATTAAAAAGTTTACTATTATGTTTTTACGTTTTATTTTCAAAATAAATATGTTAATTTATTTTTTATTGTTTTATAGTCAAATTCATCCATCCAATACTAAACTGTTCGAAGAGTTATGTGAAGAACAAGCATTTTTGTACATTTCCCCAGATAATGTTCAAAAGCGTAAGCACCAGCGTAAAATTGATAATGAATTGCAAGTTCTTAAAGAAAAATTGTCTACTGATAATGGCAAAAATGTCGTTCTCAGTAACAGAGAATTGAGATTATTAAGGTATTTTGATTAATATCAATTAAATATATTGACTTAAATATTCCTTAAACCTAAACTATGGTTGCAGGCATTTGGAATTAACTGAAGAAGATAAAGAAAAGTTAAAAGGATCCACAAAGGTTGCAAAAAAGTTAGAAAAGATGGAAGGAAAAAATATGTAAGAAGCGAAAATAATTTAATCAATATTTATTTATTTATTTATTTAATTATGTTTTATAGGAAATACAATGGAGAGGACTGTGATTCTAATGAGTTCCTCAGTCTAGAAAGCAATATCAGTGGTAAATCAACATCATCAGATAATTCTGCATCTGGTAAATATTTAATAATAATATTTTTTTTAATTTTAATTTTGTTCTATTGCTTATTTATAACTTTCAATGTTTTAAAAAGGGGAACTCCAGTCTATTGCGTCTGAACAACCGCTAAGCCTTACTGAAACTATGGAAAGGTTGGATGATGTATTATCTGATAAACTTATGGATCGTTTGGAAAAAATTGAGCGTTTAGAGTCATTGTTGACCATGGCCATGGATGCAGAGCCAGCCCAAACAGATAGTTTAGATACTTCACCTATGAGTGGCAAATGCACGTGCCGTTTTGCTACAGACACTGTTGACATGTCTACTCAAACTGAACCACTATAATCCATTATTGTTGGAAAAGAAAGGAGAGAAATACTTTGGGTTTATTATTTAGATTTTTTAAATCTTATGCCCAGCCATGGCCTTTGAGCCTAATTGTTTTGTTTACGACCAGGTTTCATATTGCTTTTGATTAATGTAAAAAGTGGTATTGGAAAATCTGGGTCCGTGTATATAATATCTATAGAGAAACTAATTAACAGGGTTGAGTCTGTACAATATCCGTCCATAATATTATTATACCTGTTATATTTTGTGTTACGATATAGCAAAGGTTATAAATAATATTCAAAATTTGACAGCAATAAAAAGAAAATCCGCAAGGCGGTTAGACATATTAGACTGAAAAATATTATATTTTTATTAAATTTGCGCTAGCATCACGACGTGCCTATTTAGATTTTAGAAAAATTAATTATAGTTGACTTTGTTTGCTCAAACAGTATTAACTTAAACTATAGTATTGCATTGTGAAGTCCATGTATTAAAATAAATAACATGAACTTATGTATAATGAATTATCATGAAGTGGAAGGTATGTGTGTATACCTGTTAGGGATTTAAAAATAAATTCATGGTGTTGTGAAAGTCAACGTTTTACTATACATCTATTTAACTTGAGTAACCCAAGCCTGTACATTGTACTTTTTTTCTGGGAGGGGAGGGGGGTTAGTTAATCATAACAATGAATTACAAATTAAAAGTTCTATTATATAAGTAAAAAATGATTTCGGGTAGGATGGTTTGAAAATTCCCAGTTCCCCCTGTACACGTGCCTGATGTGGTAGATGGACATTTTCTCCTGACATAATCATTAGTAGAGCCCGGATTTTAATGCAGTATTCATGAAACAGATACTTCAATGGTGAAACTTTTATTTTACATTTTGTTGCATATTTGGATTTATTTGAATTTTTTCGACCATTTTTTAGCATTTTTCAGTCATTTTGTTAGTTTTAATGCATATTTGTACATCATACGACTTCTGTGGTCAGTAGTACTGTAACAGTAGCGGATTTGATTCGTCTCCTAGCCTTCTAGGAGGGGGGGCAATATCCTTTTGGAACGAAAATAGAGGAAAAATATGTATCCAATAGTGACATTTGTAGGCCGTGAGCCGGTGATTATAATTTATGAACCCTTTGAACTTCTAAACAAATTTCAGTTTTTTATTTTTCATAAATGTTTAGTAAATTTTTAATTTAAGTAGGTGTACTTAATAAAACATTGCATTAAAAAATTAATATATATGTCAATTTTGAAGGGCATAATTGTGGTAAAATAATGTTTTTATGGACATTTTTAGCAATTGTTTAGAGCATTTAAATCTGGGCCCTAATTATAAGAGACATTTTCTCTCCGTGTATATTATGCGTGTATATTTTACACACCATTATTTGTGAACTGTATAAATTCTGCAACTCAATATTGTCTATCTTATAAATCATTAAGATAACCATGATAAAATAACATGGTATGATGGCAACATTCTGAAATATCATCAAGTCTTGCGCACATCATTGTATCTAGTTTGCCTCATAATACACTATAATATATTTATATTAGTGAAACCCAATGAAAAGCGGTAAACTAGATACTGATGAAAGACGGGATAACGAATGTTATTAAATAACTAAATAAATTAAATTGCCAGCATACCATTTGATTTTAATATGAAAATAACCACCGATTATACAACTGGGGTTGATAGTTGGGATATTTCATATACATTAACACGCACGCCCCTATTATACCGATATATTCTTATTCACTCCTAAAGTTATAAAATTGAATTTGGATGGGTTAATTTTTTTCCCTATATTATTGTGTATGATAGTAAATGATGTTGAACATTATCATGATAATATTATGTCCTTTTTAAAACTTAGAGAGAAAATGTCTTACATTCACCTGGTAAAACCTAACCATATTTCAATATTTGTCTTCCTTGAGTGGTGTTATTGTACATTGTTAACAATATTCTTAATATCATAATATTTATGTATCAGCGTTGATAATGTCATTAAGTATTATTATTTTATTATTGTTAGAAAAATATTAAAATTTAACATTAAGAAAATTGGTTGTATTTGTAATTTACACTCTTACAAGTTTTATTTAAAACATAATTGTGTTATTTATTTACTAACCAAAGTTATAAAAATAAAATGTATATTTAACAAAACGACATGATAAACTCATTTTTTTCTTTTAAAAATGTTTTAATCCAATAATATTACCTATCAAGTATCAATATTATATTCTAATATTGTTATACTGCTATTTAACCACATTTTTTTTTATCATGTTTGATAAGTGTTGCAGCTGAAAATCATATTGTTATATTTGACTTATATCTAGATTGTAGAATCTATGCTGTGGAAAAATATTGTAATACGTCCAACTGTTGTCTGTACAATTTAGTATTTTCTTAGAAAACACAAATAACTACGGTTCGATTACTGTTGGCATTGATTTAAGAATTTAAAATTACTGTGAAATTGAATGTAATAAAAACGTGCACCCCATTAACGGGGCCGGAGTAAAGTTTATTACCGCAGGGGTAGGTGCATAAAAAAATTGTCGATATTGCGTTGCCTCGACTTGAAATTTGTCGCTCTTGGCGGCCCTGCAAGCGATAATACACATAGACATATATAATAAATATTAATATGTCTATGATAAAACAGCACTGCCCACGACACAACAGCCGTTCCTCGTTTGCTGATCAGTATATTATTCAAACAATCAACAATGGTCCGGCGTGACAATATGGAATGGAGGATCAGATATTTAGATGAGAATACCTACATTATATTTTTAACAGCCATAAAATACTTCACTAATAATATCATATTAATATGCCGTGACGACGTACCTAGATGGCTAGATATACATATTATACTAAAATAAATGCTTATAGGTACGCCCGCGACGCATTGTAATAAAAATATACGAGATTAATGTAATTGTTTCCCGAAACAATAAAATACAATAGCACCGTATAGGAACCTTACCTACTTATTATTAGTTAAATGCGATCATTTTTAAACAACAACACTCAAGAAAAAAGTCGTGTGATATTGCGAGTAGGTCATCCACAACTCATAAAGTCATAAGGGCCACCCACCTATAATATGTATACGAATCTAGGTCAAAATATCAAGGGTTAAAAAACCAACGAATACAACGAAAAATCCAAATGAATATTTCGTTTAAAAACGACCATCTAAAAAAAATTGATATTCGATGTTTATTTTTTCAGAATGTACTTATCTAAAAGTATACCTATGATTGTAAATAATATACGTGCTATAAATAATTATAAAAAAAAAGTTTTAAAAGGTGTTCAAGTGGGTATCGCTTGGCTGTTGTACCTACAGTTGTGTAGAGGCGCCTACTTCGTACTTTATAATATCATTAAAAATTATATTTATACAATAAATGTGTATGTTCTCAGACGGAAAACCTATAATCTTGTATATACCTATATAAATTATATTAGTGTGATATTGTTGATGTTTTTTTAAAAATTGTATTTATTTATCTGTCTTACTGAATATTTTAAAGAAACGCAGACGAAGTACCTATATACTTATCAGGCCGAAGCACCCTATAAGCTACCTGCAGTGAAGCATTAGTTATTTTTAGCATTCTCTATGATCCCCGACTTTAAACCATAGACCTATTAACTGAGTTTAGTTTATAGGTCTATGCTTTAAACCGTATGCCTATGCTCGCGTAACCGCCGTCTTTAATGAGTTTTCACACCGTATACATTTAACTGGCGATAAAATTGAAATAGTATTGAAAAATGTGCACGCAATTTTAAAGTAATAAATTACGTGCATTTTATGCTTATAGTCAAGTGCATAGGTAATAGTAAATAATATGATATCATTATAAATATACGAACAGCAACAGACAACAGTATAAAACCATTTTCATATTATATTACCTCAAGCCCTCAACCATTCATACCTATATAACATTAGTAAATACCATAAAATATATATAGAAGGGGGGGGGGTAATGGTGCGTTTATTTGACACGCATTAAACGAGATATTGGCAAATATTCCAGATACGCCCTGTAATACATTCGAGCCATTAAAATATATTGATTGTTATTCGAATCCGAACACAAGTTATTAAACATCAATATACACACATAGTTTAGGTAATGATGTTATACTATGGTATATAATAGGTATATATTTTATTTCGAAAAAATGTTCATATAAATGATAAAAATTGTATAAAGAAATAAGAATACAATTAACAAATGATAAATATTTTAATTATAATAATAAAATATGCAATCGTAATAAAATAATCATAATAATATATGCTTTTCAATTTTGAAAAGTAAAATATTACTATTCAATTTAAATAAAACAACTACGTTTTTATAGGTACACCTATACACTATACCTATAAGGTATTTTAAAAAAAAATAATAATAACAGTTTAATTAATATTATTATAGGATAATAAATTATAACAATACAACAACTGCATGTATCTATTTGTACCTCTGTAATATACTATAGGTAGGAGGTACATATATATAAGCATTGATATTATAATACTATTATTATAGTAGTCGATTATAAAATTAATGCTATATATAGCACAAACACCGTAATGTATAATTATTAAAATATTATATTAATATCCCATACATACACTGGGCGTAACGCGTGATATGTATAATATTAAAATAATAATAAATTTTTGAAGACTATAATAATATATAATATTATAATTTATAATTTATATAAATTATATAGAAATCTCTATGCATTACTATAATATATAGCCATCGCGATGAAAATAATAATAATAACAGTAATAATATGATAAGCAGACGATTTCACTAGGCCAGCTGCAACAGGTGTCGGTGGTCGACCGTGTTGGCGTCCTCAGACTTGGCAGATCCGTTGCCGCTGTCGTCGGAGTCCTGTACGGCGTGTCCGCTTTTATCGCGCACTTTCAATCCCAATCCTTCGCGGTACTCTCGACTGAGGCTCCTGGCCGTCAAACTGTGCACCTGTAAAAACGTATATAGGTATAATACATAAAATAAATCACACAACGACTGAGATTATAATAAGTCCACTAAGTTAAGCCCCCACCCCTGACTTTGACCGATGGATTCGAAAGATATGCCGACATTTTGAAAACAATTACACGGGCATTGGAATTTTAGAATATTTGCAAGATATTGGCATATTTTTCGAATAGAGACGAGACGATAATATAATATGGTCTGTCGTGTTGGGATATGTGGCTTAAATAACTTTGTGCCACCCCCGCGCCTGAGTGGCCTGACTGTAAACAATATACCTAATAGGTGTATGTTAAATAGCCATAAGAGTATTAACGATGTTATAATTATATCATCGTATAGGTGAGATGTAGCCGATTTAGCAGGGATGTATGTTGTGACCCCGGAGTGATCCCTCGTTAAAAAATTGCTCGCAAGTGCTTTAAATAATTACCGAACAATTTGCATATCTATATGGGTGTATTATAATAAATGTAGGTATAATGTATGTACAATATTGTATGGAGTGTATAATGGGTGAATTCCGGAGTCGGCGATAGACCTTGAACGACGTATCACTGCGTATCCATCTATATAATATTATATATAGGTACCTCCTAATATCATTGTTTTACTCGTATGTTATACTGCGATGCCCATCGGCCACGCCCTGCAACTTTAAATTTAATATACCTATACACTCACACACAATGCGCATTATATTATTACGAATGTAAGATCAGTTGTCTATCCGTCTATAATATCACTAATAGTGTCTTATACTGAGTTATACACAATGTGTAATAACTGTATTACACCATATATACCTATGGGCTATGACTTTTAAAAAAATAGGTATAGCCTATACATATGGACTATGGTCTATACATACTAAACGTCTAAACTTATTTTAGTAATTATTAAAATAATCGAAATTCCGAGTCCTACTCTCTATTATGATGATTTATTATCAAAAATATTGGGGACAACGACATGTTCGCGTTCTGACGGATGTTTTAAATATTTTGATTTTTGTATAGACAGTGATTATATAAGCTATACTCAAAGTGTAATATAATTAAGACAATATAATTCCCTTATATACGTGCAGGATGTTTCTGAAACACCCTGTTTAATTAGTTTTTTTTTTAAAAAATTACCTAATTAAAATTCTTATAGTAAAAATTTTAATAAAACATTTTTGACAAGACTAGGTGCTGGAGATAGGTATCTTATATGATTTCAGATGTGAAAACAGCGCTATGTTTTTAAAAACGTACCTACTTTTGGAGGACAGTTTTAACCATATTATATTTACCTATTACAGAATGTGTGCGAAGACACTAAGCCAGACGAATAAATGAATAATTTATTGTTGTTTATTAATGGCTTCTGAAGACCGAAATAAGGTAATCATATAATAAGGGCAAGTTTTATTTATAGTACTCCCAACTTATTATTGGGAGGTGCTCAAAGTGATATTATATTAGTCTTTAGGGCCCGGATTTAAATGCATTAAAAACTTTCAAAAAATAACCCAAAATCACCTAAAAAATAAAAACGCCTTTCCAACGCAAAAATACCCTTCAAAAATGACCCAACATTTTTTGTTATAGGCAACTACGTGCAACTACAGATATAGTATAGCCATCGTAAGAACGCTACTCGTTCGCGCATCCAAATGACCGAGCTCCGCAGTTTCGTACCCAAGTTTCTCCCACTCTACCATCTAGTCGCCACCGTAAATAGGCAGTAGTGGCAGCGACAGTAGCGATGGCTGCGACAGTGGCGGCGGCCAGAGTTGACGGCGGCCAGCGTTCGGGAAGATTTAGTGGTGGGAATGCGCGAGATCGGATGAATTTTGGTCGCCGCCCAGTAGCGTTCTTACGATGGCTATACTATAGAAAAACGACGGGTTGACTTTCAGCAGTATTAACACTTTATCTTAACTAAACTAACAATGATTCAAAAACTAAATACCAAACTCAGGCAGGCACAAAATAAATAGTATTTATACTGGAAATAATTGTTTCTAGATATAATATTTTAAGTTTCCCAATTTACACTAAAAGCTTGTATACAATGTATTCAAATATGCACTAAAAACCAATAAAATTATCCGGAAAATGCTCTAAAAATGGAAAAACATCGAAAAGAATTCAAAATCAAATGTTCACCTTTGAACAGTTATATCTGGTACGTGAAACGAATGATGTACCACTTGGAGAGCACCCAAAAATAATGCTTTTTTCCGTTGAAATCCAGGCCCTATATAATAAAGTACACGTAATATATTTTACGTATATTTCGCATACAATTTACAAAACTATCATTTAATGCTACAATTTACAAAGCTATCATTTAATGCTACAGGGGTAAAAGCGTATACCTAATACCTACTATTATATAGGTACCTACCCACACATAATCATCGATACGGTTTCGAATTTTCGATTCATTCTGCGTGTGCACTGCATAAATACCTGTATATAGATTAAAAGTGTGCATTCATGAATATTAGTAACGGTCGTTTATTACACTTGAGGACACGCTCACTGAATAATAAAAAGACTAATTGTTACGACATAAATCATTAAATATATATAATATAACAATAATTCATATTAATTTTGAACCATAAATAATAAAGAGTTTTAATAAATCTAAATCAGAAATTAATAATTATAATACACAAACAACACAAGTAATAGTACTGAGTTGATTCTTCTTATATTATAAACGTTGAATATGTTTATACTTATATTCTATTATAGTGTATAGTAGATTGTAATAAGTTTATGCTTATGTACTATTATAGTTTATAGTGTATTGTAGATATCTGTTGTACCTATTATATAAGTTATACATTTGATAACTAAAAGTTAATGCTAAATGTCATCGAAATGATAAGACTCAAGAGTAATATTGACTATTGTCACAGTATAGTAGACACTATAGTAGGTAGGTACCTACCTACTATAATATCATCAATAATAAAAGTCAATAGCAATAATCAGCATTTTGTCAACCGCACAGTACAGTATATTTATGCTGTATTATATTATCCGCCATAAGGCATAAACTATATTGTTGTACTCAATACATCAGAATTTATACAAATAAACAACATATTTTTATACTTTTGTGACATGTTGTTAATGCATAATAAAAATAAGAAATACAGATGAATGAAAATAATAATATAACAATTAACAAATTATACCAACTTATCTATAGACTATAGTGACACATTAATACATTATGTAGTACTTTTCAGGGGACTTAGGAGAACGTATATTACGTTTAAGTTACTTATACGTTATAAGCCGAATCAGTCAGCACGGACCTGCCTATATTTATACACATTATAGGTACATACATTATATACATATACACAAGCACACAGAACATTTAATACTAATCGAACCTCCTTTGGAGGAGGTACACCTTCACAGCGTAACACCCAGGTGGTTTACTTACTTGTCTGCTCGGGTTCTTGCTTGTGTTTTCAGAGTTCTAAAAGTGCAAAAAAATATCTAAATTAAAATTTGTCAAAATTATATCGTAATTTAAAATAATAAATAGTGACCATAATGTTTGAAATAAATAATATATTATAACCACATAGGTAGAAATGTAGAATACTATATCTAAGGACACAAAAATGGAATCGGAGAGCCGACACTCACTCCACCCCACACCCACCACCAGCCGAATAATTGACAAAGAAAAATGATTGCAAGATAAACCAAAAGACACACATTTCTTGATTGATCGTATATTCGTATTTAAGATGTTCACACCAAGTCCAAAACGCATTTTAATTCAATTTTCAAAAAATATTTCGAATGAAAACGATGAAGAGTTGGTCTTCTGTTACGTTTCGAGTGTTAACTCCGGGAGATTTAGAATTTAATTAATCACCTACAATTAATGAAACTTATAGAAAACCAAAGTTCAATTATAACAAGAGAGGGCTTTGCCTGTCCCCCACCCCTATTTATGGCCGATACTAGATACTTAGTCTCCGGACTATATCTGGACTGTTATAGCCCCCATTATTGAATATAAGTACATGTATTATAATTTATATTATTAAACGCATGACGAAATTGATTTGCTGCAAGCCGCAAGGACTTGGTTTAAATGCCCCCTATATAGTAGGTAATTCCGATGGGAATGATGAGGTGTTTAGCTTGAAAAACATCAATTATATAATCAATCATATATTGATACATACTGTTATTAAAAATGTATTTAAAATGGTAATGGTTTATTTAATATAATATAAAGTGCAAGTCCTACTTCGGTAAATCGATATTTCACCGATCGTGTTAGATTATCTTTTGATACCTACGCCGCACAGTGGTCGGAAACGTAATCTAGCTTGCCTAAATTAAAATTTAAGATTATGTAATATACCAATTATGACATAAATCATTATCGAATGTATATTAATTAGTGATAAAATTATGATTATGATAAATTTAGATATTTATAACCTTGCCGAGTTCCCAGATAAGCGGTTACATTATATGAAATTGAGGGTATAATGTTATTATTGAGTTCACTTTATCTTGTCACGTGGTACTAAGTACAGACGTCTTAGATTTCATTTTTTTTCTTTGATATATAGGTATTATGGATACTATTGAACAAGGTAAGTACATTTTTAGAAGTTTTAAAAATGTATTCATTTTTATAATTTGGCAATAGATACAAATCTGAAATCATAGCTAAACTAAAAGCCTACACAGATCAAAAAAAAAATTTGAGTCGGTGCTTAAAATGTATTCTTTTATATGGACTAGTAATGGAGAGAGTGGTCTAATGAATTTGAAATTTCGGGATCTATTTGAATTGTTGGGGGAAAAAACGACCATTAAATCCTAGTAATGTTGAATTCAGGCTTTATTTATATGAGTTTATTAATAAGCAATGCAACGTAAAGGGACATAATACTGGTAATTAATTATTGTAATTAGAAAATGTGTTTTTTTAAAAGTATTATACCGGTTGAAAACTAATAAATTTTTTCTTAATTTGAAATTTGAATATATATATATATATATATTTTTTTTTTATTAAATAAAAAAACAAGGTAATAAAATGGTTTGGCAATGAATAGAGATGGTTAGAAAAATAGTTGTGAGACATCTCATGATCGGGATTGTCCTAGTAGTAGGATAAACCCCACAAAAAATAAACGAAAAAAAAAAATAAATCATAAAAAGACAAAATTAAATTCTAAAAAAAATGTTTATTTTATTTTCAAATTAACCTCTGTATACAGATAATTGTGAAAAAACCGCATTAAAAAATATTGATTTTCTTCGGGGATATTAATTTAGGCAAGCTAGATTACCACTGTGCGCCGCCACCACCGACTGGCGACTACTGAGCTTAATATTATACTATAGTAATATGGCTACAAATCACACAAGTTATATTATATCATTAGATACAAGTAATAACTTTGGTTACACTCACGTTGGACGAAAACTGTTTGGCCAGTTCTCTGACCGAAGGCATACAGTGGTGCACATCGTCTGCCGATTCCGCGATGGAACTCTTAGGGACGCCGCTGCCGCTCTCCCGTCGGTCCGTCCACGAGCTCACCCGAACCAGTTTGTCTTGGCCGCCGAAAGTGCCAAAGGGCGCTAACGAGTCGCCACTGGACGTCGATTGAGGGGTGACCGGCGTGGAGTCCAGGAGTGCGCCGTCAGTTCGCCGCCCGTCACCTTCGAGTTCGCCTTCGCCGATCTGTACTACCAGTTTGGACACCTTGGTCTGACACACAACACACATCGCGGGCACGTGTTTACGCATCATTACAATATAATAAATTCAATAATCGTGAAATTTTCATTTGTTACGAGAAGCTTGCATATTATAATATATTATGCGACTAGAGACGCAAGCCCGGATCAAAAGTTCGCCAAAGAGTAGAGGGCCTAAGGGGCAGTAGGGTGTAGATGGTTGTTGGCCCCGGCCCCGGCTCCGGCGATGTAAAAAATACAATCTTATTCTTACCAGAACTTGGTCATCGCTCAACCCATACAAAGACAAACAACTTAACACGTCATATCTACCTATTACTATTAAGAGAGTTGAGTTCAAACTAAAATACTGTAAAATAAAACACAACAATTATTATAATATTGTTTCACAGCGTGCCTTTAAAGTTATATTTGTAAATAAAATTATAAAAACTACTAATGATTTTTGTATTAAAAAGGTACACAAACGGCCAATGATTGTATGCTGTTGAGTGATGACAAAAGTGGCCCTCAAACTTAACTCTCCCCCCTCCCTTATCATAGCTTGTAGAGACGAAATCTTGAGGATGCATAATTGATAAAATATTCGTTTGGGTAAAGTCCGATATACTCCGATCACTCGGTTTTCCAAAATTCCAAACTAATATTTAACCACCAAAAAGTAAAAACCTCCTACGTTACTACTATTTTCGGAACTACCGAAAACCTAAAAAATCATAAACATATATTAAATATATGGGCGCGTGCCACTTAAAATATAATTTTAATTGTATAGTATAGATGTGCATAATGTTATAGAACGATGGAGTAAAAGAAACCGATTACGCGGACAATGGCGAAAGTGGTCATTATAGATGGGTGACAAAAATTCAGAGAGACCATACACTTGGCCTACACTATACCTGTGTGCAACAATTTATTGCTACAATTTATTTATTTTAAATTATGAATTATTTCAGCGAATAAAATATGTTTAGAAACAAAAGTAGGATCTTTGAGGTGCTTCCCGATAATACACCAGCGCAAATAAAAACTGCAGAAAATTCTGATTAACGATACATTTTATTTGAAATATGTATGGTAACAAAAAAAAAATTATATTATATTATGGTAACGCGTATTTCGATTTTGTACCTACGAAACATATCACATAAAGCCAAATTTCCAAAATTTCCAATTTTGGCTCACAACCAGGTATAAAGAATAAATATTTGAATAATAATAATATATAAAACATCGATCAGAATATTTTATATGGCACGTTCATCTATTATTATAGGTATGGCTCGAAACGTCCTCGGAGAAAATGGGATTTTTAACAAAGTTGTCTGTGCCTGTTTGGTTCCTAATCACGGTTCTGAGCAAAGTCCCGTACACTATTGATTTTTCCAAAGTACTGACGTCGTCAACACTAACCTGTTTTTGTCTGGCTTTCAATTCCCCGGACTGATTGATGTAGTAATCTCGACCATACCTGAATGAATGAATGAATAGGTATTATAATATTTAAGGACAAGGTACATAGATACCCACACCCAATAAAACAAAATTCCTCCAAGTATAATCGAAATTATATAGCGTCTAGGTTAATATTGGATTTTAAACTCCTTTTACTAAATTTTAAGTTAATAGGTATGAGTTAATAATATTATATGTATCCATATTATAATATGTACATATACAATATACTATAGTATTATAATAGTATGATAAAATGTAAGTCGCAGTGACTATTCTACGTTGAGAAATATTTAATGAATAAAATAGGGCTTTAAATTATCACGAAAATATTCTTTTAATATTCTTTTCTTCGAACTCGGTATTCAGTACCGGATCTAGGAGGGGGGATCAGGGGCCCATGCCCCGGCTCTAATCATAGAGGGGCACAAATTTCAAATTTCAAACTCATAAAACATATAGTATAGGGGCGCTAATATTATGTTGTGCCCCGGGTTACATAATTTGTAGATCCGGTACTGTCGGTATTAGGCAAATTTCGACTTTGCTTGGTAGAATTTTACTATATTATAATATGCCCGTTATAGATGAACGGAGACGGTATAACAATTATATTATGGGACGTGGGTGCTCTAAATTATTAATAATTTTTTTTTTGGACTTGCAAACGATAATTACCGCTGCTCGTCCGGTAACGAGGGGCTGCAGACGATTTTCAACGGGCTGGACGTGTCGTTTCCATTGATTAAATTCCTGCAGGAAAAACGTATAGGTATGTAATAATATTATAAAACCAACCGTCGGAGGAAAATGAAACAGTTTTACAAAACCGTTTGTGGAACAAAATAATAATAAAAAAAAAACTCACAGTGATGCCTCGCTACTGCTCCTGCTGCCGAACAACGTCTTGTACTTGCGCTTTTCGATGTTCTCGGCGGAGTACGGGTTGTTCGTCAGAGGCGTCGCCTTTTCCCACTTAGAATGTTCTCGTTCTGCTATCGTACCTGCCGATTAAGTAATTGAGTAACTTCACTCGCTCTGCATATAACGATTTACCTGATACGACGACTTACGATACGTATTACAATAATATAATGTCCCGGCAGGGCCCCGATCCCAGAACTAGGGGACGTATTAGACTGAATCTTTAAATAATGTAGGTACTTAAAACGATTATGCAATCCAAAAAAGCGTCATCGATAATGTAGGATTTTAGTATATAGTTTTAAAAGTTTGCTGATGGTCTTATAGTTTTTTCCAAAATTTAGAATATTTTTATATCGTATCAAGAAGAAAAATAGTTAGTTAATTTTATGTAAAATTTGATTTTTCTACCACATTACATTTTAAAATGTGTAGGTAGTAAGAACCATACATTTTTAAAATACACATTTATGAAGAAAAAAACCCTAAGTATGAAAACTTTTGTATTCAACACTTCGAAATTTGAAATCCAGACATCACATTTTTTATCGAACCAGATTTTTTCTATTTATTAATTACTTTCCGTAAAAAATATACAAATGCATGATAAGTCTTGACTCTTAAATTAATTAACATGTATATATAAATGCTGATATACCTGGCCTGGGAGGTAACTCCTCGTCTTCTTGTGCGACATTCACTTCTTCAGACGACACCGAGTTGACTTCACTGCTGTCGGTGGCACTTAACATTAAACTAGACCTATAAATAACGATACATAAATGTAATATTGGTATAATTAAAATAGTTATCATATATATTATATATTACATACCAAACGGCAAACAATTGACTAGTATGTTATTATACATAACATTATTGTGTATTCGAAAATAATATTATATACGCAAATATGTGTTTTTTACATTACCTTGGCCTAGGCACCGGTTTTTCGTTGACTTCTATAGAATGATCAAAATCCCTCTGATGATCCATTGAACCTTGACCTAGAAACGCATAAAAAAATGACAACAAATTAATGTCTGTATACATTAAAATTTATAATATTTTAAACAGACTTCGCGACTGCGCGATGCGACACCAATAAGTAGGTACCTATACATATTATAGATTATAGGTATATTCCAAAATTTAAAACGACCTACCGGAATCTACTTGGGAAAGTGCGACGTGCTTGTTGCAAGCCTCCACTACGGGATCCCAGATGAGAGGGTTGTCCTCCTCGCTGCTAGGGCCTTCGAACAGTAAAATTCCACCGTCGGTGGAGTTTGTGTCGACGTCCGAACGTTTCGTCTGCAGCGGCTCCGATTCGAAATCAGCTATAAGTGTGACGGAAACGAAAAAGACACATTCGTCACATAATATAATATTGACAGCCTCGGAATGTAATCAAATATACATAGTGATACAAATAAATGCACAAACGATGTATTATGTATATGAGATAATAATAAATCATAATTATAAGTTACAGAGTTCTAGCAGCTCGTCCAGTGCCGAATTCGAATAGTCGGACAGTTCGGACGTTTCGTCGGCATCACGATCGCCTATTAGAGGCCTGGTGACTTCGGACGGGTTTGGCACTAACATCGGAACGGGTACGGGATGATGGTGATAATTATTGGAGCCGGACATCCGGTTTACCCTTTTCTTTTGGAACAGCCAATTGTCTTCCCACGAGTCCACCGTGGCGCTTATTCCTTGATCGTCGGGATCGATGGTACTGCTGCCGTCTGAAAAAAATCGATAAGTATTTGCTAAATACATTCGACGAGAGCATCATAATAAGTCGGTTTCACGACGGTATTTAGCAAAAATATAGAGCCAAAGTTAAGTTTATTATTTAATATACTGTGTATATACTATACGATCTCGTTAAAAGATCGATTCGTATAATTTTAGGTTCGATAAAATAACAAATAAACGAGACTTGTGTGCCAATACAAGTATGGAATAAATATAATCATATTAGTACTATAATATATATCATACACTATTGAACGCACTGTATAATGGAGTGCAATCCCGACCGCGACGTTATTGAATCGTTGGCAGAAGTGAAAGCTAAACGTAAAAAATTATAAAATATGAATATGCATGCGGCACTCAATATCAATACGTAATAGTGGACAATCTGAACTTATCGATATAGGTATGCAATATAAAAAAATATTAGATTCCACAAATAACGTCAAAACAACAGTTCCATTAGGGTAATCTAAAACGCATACCTGTAATAAATCAACGTCCATATATTATACTATAGGTACCTAATATATTATCTAAAAAAAAAAAACATAAGAACTTTGAATAATAGCATATTATTATTATCAATTTATCACAAAGCGTACGAACGTGTCACGCTTGATTGAGCCCACATATTTTATCGGCAGACCATAGAAATAACTAAAATATTCGCGATAACAAAAACGACGAGAACATTTCTTTTTAAGGCCGCTTGTAATATAAAATAATATATTATAAATGTATAACTATTACCTAATCGCGTACTACGATAGATACGCAGATAGGGTGAAAAAGCTCGTGATTTCTTAACCATAGATACTATACACTTACCCTCAACTGTATCAGACCCGAATTCGGGCAAAGGTGCCGTGTGCCCTCTAAGCAATTTCGCGTTCGACATGAACATTCCGATGGTCGACTGCGATCTTTCATCGTCTTCCTCGTCTCCTTCGTTGTACCCATCGTCGTAATCGCCTTCAATATCAGAGTATGTATTATAACTGGTCGTCGTCACCTCTTCCGTGAATTCTTCCACCTAAACGCGAATAATATAATATGCATTACACACATTAATACAATAATACATTTTTAGTTCTCTTCTGTATTTTTTTATGATTTTATGTAACATATTTAGGCAAATACAAAATGTTCGTAACTACTCACTAGGTATACATATATTATATTATACAGTTAATAATATGCATAACTACATAATTAATTTATATTTTACATAATATATTTTACAAGCAATTATATGAGACTTACAGTTAAAGACACTCTAGGGGTCCTCCGCGGCTCTTCCGGTTTTTTCGAATTCTGATTATTTGAATCTACATACATAATATTATTAGCGTATCAATATAATAATGTAATATTTTCACGTCAATTTCAAATTTGACATTGTGTTGGAAAAAAAATACATACCCGTTTGCTTAGGAGGAAATTTAGAAATTCGAGTCCTCGCAACTGGGACTTTTTTCTTTGTCTGGCTGTTGGCGACAATCTGTAATAAAAATAAAATTAATCAAATATGTGATAAAAAACAACCCTTTATAACTTACAAACATAGTTATTATTAGAGCAGTGTGACAGTTGAACAAGCAACTGCCTTCTAAACTATAAAGGAATGAATGGCAGGAAGCCATATCCAAGCTTAGTATGAACGAAAAAGGGTTTCCACATAACATCGTGTAATGTATTTAATACAAATACCTATACGGAAGTAAATACTATATAGGGTAAAGGAAATATATAGCGTACCTTGTTTAATATAGCAGTGGCCAAGAGATCTTCGTAATTTTTTTCGTTTAAATCTTCCGCCAATGGAACAGCGCACTTTTTCTGGGCAGCCTTAAAAGATTTATACGTATACAATTAAATTTTATGAATTATTAATATATTTTTTGTTTGTAGACTTGTAGTGATAACATTTATTCATTCTCTCATTTTTAATATAAACTAATTTCTTTATGTGGGAAATTCAAAATTGATTTTTTTACACCTGGTTTGAACTTATTATTGATAATTACAATGCTATTAAAAACAAATCTATAATATTTTATAGTTCTTGCATAAAAATAGCTAAATAATCATCACAAAATAAATTTGAAAAGTAATTAATATAATAAAATATCCAGGTATAGTATGGCATAAATGGGGTGATCCACATTTTGATTAGTGATGATGGGTGGTGACGATTCATTTTTATAAATCACCACTTGCATTTTACTCTGCAGGCTATCATACTTTAAAATATCTATAGCTACTTATCATTTATTTGTTATATTAATAAAAACTAAAAATAAAACATTTGTTGAATAGTTACTCAAATTGTATAACTCTTGTGTATTTAACAATATTTTTAGGAAAGTATTTGCCCTACGATTTTGTAATGATACATTGATATAAATAAGTTATAAGGACCTCCTGTATAGCGTACATTAGATTATTAAAACAAAACCTTATAACAAAAAAATAGTATTAAAATAGTTTTTTTTTTTTTTTTACTGTTTAATTGTGTAGTCCTATGCTATGCTATCCTTTGCTATGCTATACCTAATTTTCAAACTATAATATTGAAAAAATGTATTTTAAATTCACAAAATTTGACTAAAAATGTATATAATGTGTATCCAGTAATATACATTACTTTGTTTATGAAATATGAGTTGTTATTATAAATACTACTACACGTCTATTTGAGATTGTAATGAATGAAAAACAATAATAACAATAATTAGTAAGAACAGTTGTAGTTGGGTGTAGTGCACTAGTGCAACGGGTGCAACAGTTGCACGTTGCATTTTGTGTAGAGATTCACGTATAATATTCGCTAATCGCTACTCAAAGTATAATCTATATATATTATATATGTATTTAAAAACGAAGAAATATGGCATACATTACGCATATAGCTTCATTTGCAGCACGCTAATGAGTAGAATAATATTAACATAACGAAAATCAACTCGCCTATTATATGAATTTAAATTGTAGATATCTACTTTCAAACTGTACATTGTTTCCTTACATTATATTATATTATTAGAGAGTGTATAGAATACTCGTACACAAAATCTATTAAAGTCAATTAGGTTTAGAAATAAAGTTCTATCTTATATCTATATATATTTTTGTTATAATTTAATTTTAATAAAAACTAGAATTTCACCAAATCTCTGGGGGTTAAGACTTAAGACCCCCTCAATCCGTGACCCCCCTCCCTGTAATCACTTGAATTTTATGATCTATAATTTAAAATATCTAAAAGAAAAAATTTTACAAAAGTTTTTTTTAAATAATAGAGAGTTTTAACTTTTAAGTACTTATTTATTAATAATAATAATAATAATTTGTATATTGGTTTCCGTGGCAGTTATTATATTATGTGTGGAAGATAAAATATTCGAAACAATCACCGTAAAAACTGACCTGTAGTTCTGGAAGATGTTCTACGTCATAAGACACTTCTTCCAAAATTGTATTTAATTTTATGGGAATGTCGTCAAACTCATCAGACTCTAAAAAAAGTGTATACTAATATAATATAGGTTAGGTACATATTTTTTACTAAAAAGAAAATATATTGAATTGAAATATTAACGTTTAAGGCATTAGCAGTGAACCAAAAAAATAATAGCGGCCGCCACGTCTATAGATTATAGGTAGGTATATACTGCTAAATGTTTAAAAAATAAGACTGCTGTTCATTTTACACTTTCGAATGCGCTAAATACGTTTTTAATAGATTCTAACGATCCGTTTGGACATGTATTATTACTAAATAATAAATACCTACCGTTTATGATGGAGTGTATGGCTGCTGTCAGTGTGGTGGCCAACTGTTCGTGGTACTTCCAACATATTGACATGTCTAGGCCGAAACAAAATTATCGAACATTAAATTTAATATATTATACGAGTACAGGAGATTGATTTTACGTACATAGCGGGTGGGTGGACAGGGGAGTGAGGCATACGTCATCTAGGCCTCCGTCCACCAGCCCTTCCACTAGCCGTTCCAAATAATCGCGGACTTCAAAGAACTTATCTTCTGTAGAACAAAAAACTTATAGTTTTACAAACGCACATACTATATTATAAAATACAATAGTTATAAAAACCTAAATTAAAACTTCACAATGCTTTGTGACGTACCAATGTTATCTTAGGCGCAAATAGAATGGGGCTGGGGGTGCTTAGCCCCCCCCACCCCTAGAATTTCTAGAGCCCTCTCCAAAAACTAATGATTTCACTACTATAATTTAAAAGTATCATAAGACTATCAAGTATAGACCTGATCTACAATTTCAAACACTATTTACGCCTAAGTATATTATAATTTATAATAATATGAAGTATAAACAACATTTAACTATGCACATAAATAATTTTAGCTTAAAATGTATGAAAAATAAGGTTGCGTATATTATAATTTTTTAGGTAATGAAATGCTTGCGTGTACTTACGATCATTTTCCGCCTTGGACGCCACTTTCGCTTTTAATTTGGTGTTTAAAATGTCCCGCTGTTGGATGCACAGCAGTTTGTGGCTGAAAAAACCGAAAAGAAAAACCATTATATAACACTGTCATCGGTTATCCAAGAGTTTGACGTGTCGCGTGGCACGAGGGAAATATAATATACACATATACATAATATAGTCGACGACACTCACGATCGCATTATGAATTGATGATAATATTATTGTGTCGTTGTTTCGGTTATTATTATTATTCGATTATACCGGCGTTTTTCGTCTACACTACGCCGGTAGTATTATTATTTTAATATTGTATTATATATTGATGATATCAGACGGTGAAAAACTTAAACAAAAACAGTTCGAAGCAACAGGCGAAAAACATGAACGTGAACACGTCCATGTCGTTTTGGTCGTCGGTGTAGTCCGACAGAAAAGGCCTGTCGGCCATCGGTATCGCGTTCACGCTCATGATCGGACGGCGACGAGACTTAAAATAATATTAAAGATAATATTAGGTACTGCAGCAGCGGCGGCGGTAGACATAACCATAGGTACACCTGTCGGAACGCGTATTGGAAGAACCGGAAGAAAAAATGTACTTTCACCACGTGTCCCTATGCCTTATGTATACATAATATTTATATTGCCACGAGTGACATAACATACGACGATAGAACGTCCCAGCCATTTTACCTAATAGCGGCGGCTATAAACGTAATACATAATATTCATACATAATAATATCAATGGCCACGATTTGCAGGAAACAATCCAAGTCTCGCGTGATCCGAGCGATCGTAATAATAGTGTTGTGAACAATATTGATATGTAACATACCAACCTGCTGCTGCAGGATGGCAGTGATTAGGACTTAAACTTTCGCATAATATCGTGGAAATATATTATATACTTAAAGCCTATAGGTAATGATAGTTTTACCTCGGACAAACAGATTAATGTAAATACTGCACTGGACCTTGTTTACAAATTCTGAGCACAAAACTTCCATGGCATACTCCCTAATTTTTATTTTTATTTTTAAATATAAATTTAAATCAACCTTATTCGTTAGCATTAGGCATAAGAATACTAATAACTAATAATAGGATACGATATTTGATAGAATTTCCATTTTCTCAAAAATAATGTAACTAATGTATTATGTAACTCACTACAGTTATTGAACATTCTAAATGTTAACTTTTAACGTTATATTATACAATGATAATAAAATGTAATAAATTACAATTATGTACTTAACTAATTAGTAAGCTAATTAATTGAATACTTTGTTCACTGATAAACTGTTGTTTAAAAAAAAATATAATAACTTTGAATTTATTTTGCATAGTTATAACATAAAACTATTAATTATATAATTTTTATATTATGCACAATGTCTCATGTAATTACGATAATAAATATTAATTAATATCATAATTAAAAAATAGCATATCAACAATTAAACATCCGAATTATGGTCGTAACTTAAACACAAATATTAGTTAGGTCTAATGTCTAAATAAAAAAAATTCAATGTTTACTATTTTTATCATTTTCTACTTTAGCATATAAAAATATAGGTAATAACTAGGTAACCCTGTGTAATTTGTTGGCTTTAAAAAATGACCACTCTTATATTATGATTCAAACTTTGTTCGATTCGTCTGACAATATTCGTTATAATGGTGTTCAAATTTAAAAATAAAAAATAAAAAATAAAAAATATTTAATGTTAAATTGGTAGCTAGTTAGTACTAATTAGGTAATAACTATAATAAGTAACTTTTGTTTCTTACAGATGACCATGAATCAATTTTTCGCAGAAATAAAAAAATATGTGGTTATAATTTTAATCCGAGTGGATAAAAAATATAGAGATGAAATATAAATTACAGGTTAAAATAATATATCCAATAATATTCATAATACCAATTTTATTTTATACCAATTATTATAAACTAACCATTCATATAAAAATCCATTTAAAACATGCGATAATAATAAAAAAAAATATTTGTAAGAAAATTCTTTGACCATTGCATAATATAATATAGTTTAACGGAAATATTAATTGCCAAACCAATCAAAAAGTTATGTAACAGAGGTGTTAGAAACCACACGTATTGTCTAGACTCTGGACTCATCGTTTAATAACTAAGTATTTAATGATTGATATTTGATATGCTAATTATTTAGAAGTCTTTTAAGATAAAGCCTAATCACTTGCAACAGTTGTGCAAAACTAGTTTTCGACAAAATCGATTTTGTTATTTTGATATAATTCAAAAATAATAACTCTAGAGACTTAAATATTTCACCAAATATATTTTGTACCAGCATATTTTGGCTTAAACTTTTAAAGGGATTATCTATCCAAAATCTAAATCAATGGCCCGAGATATGATAAGATACGTAGTTTTTAAATGTGATATATCTAATATAATATAAAAAATTAGTTGCAATTCTTAGTAGGTAGGTAATCTATTGTACTATGAACGTCTGACATACATATTATACCATTGATTTCATAATTTTTATAATAGTATACTATAAAATCAATGGTTTAACTGATAACTAGACACTATAGTGATGAGTAGACACCGGAATAATATTCTCTTAAAAAGTTGAAAATATTCTTCCAATATCCTTTAAAAATCATAATGAAATAAGCAGAACATATACTTTTGTATTAATATTATATTCTCTTAAATTAAAAATATGCCTTTTTATGCAAAATAATAAAGTACATAATTTGCATTAATTGTAAAATGTAATGTATTTTTAGAAATGCCAATAACTATTATTATAGCAGTTAAAATATAGCATATAATACAAAAAATTACTAATATAAATCGTCGTTATAACTATAGATAATAAAAAATAATACGGCATATCACTATTCTCGGGCATATAATTTAGGTATTATAATTTATATTTTATATTATTTAGAACACCGTAGTACAAAATATCGAAAATCTATTTAACTAATCGACCTATTCCCTCTTATTAAATATATTCTTTATTATACGAAATATTCTTTTATCATAAAATATTCTCAAATATTGAAATATGTAAAAAAAAAATTGCCATTAATTCATTAATATACATGCTTCATGGTTTTGTAAACATTTCGAATCAACGTCTAAATGCATAGTGCATAATTACAACATCTCGTGATAACTGATGAGTAATCAGTGATGAGTGTCGAACTGTCGAGTGATGATAAATATGATATTTAAAATATCAAACAATTAATACTATCGATTATCGAATGAAAACAACTAGTCGATTACAGTATTATGTAACATGCCTGAAATTGTATGGTTTTTCGATAAAAATTATCGAACAATATATTATAACTATATTGATAGTGCCCATTATCGATAATGAGACATCGTCTACGATGTTGTAACACATACTAAAATGTATTTACTCAATTATATTAAGTTCAAACTGATTATCTATATATTTTTACTATAAACAATTAATACTATTCCTACCATTATCATAGTGAAACAACTGTTGTCCATATTAATTGAATTACATGATTATAGTGTACCTACCTACATGGGTTCATTGCCACAATGTAAATGCTGTAATTCGTTGATCGTTTACTTTTGATTAAGTAAGGTTAAACATGTATATTTTTGAATTCCTTATAGTTTATTATAATTCTAATCGTATCAATATTCAATCTTGAATATGTTCTGTAAAATCTGGTTTAGTTAAAATTCCTATGCCAAATCGGCTATTTGTAATATTGCTTACATATTAGGACAGCGCATACTCATCAAGGTAAGTTGAACGTATCCAAACATTTGTTTATCATATTATATATTATTTAAATATAGGTAAGTATTATATTTATATAAATATAAATATTTATATTTATTTTTACAATATATTTAAATTCCCAAAGTCTACTTTATATATTTATGAATAGTGTGATAATTTTAATATTGTTTCGTATTTATAGATTTTGAGTAATGACTATTTAAAAACAAAATTTTTTTTGAAAATTATATCTATTAATTAATTTTAAAAATGTCATCTAGTTAGTATCTACTTAAGATTTTCTGCATAGCTCCTCTAATATATAAGTATAGTAAGAAAAAGGTGCTCTGCTGTACAGTAGGTTACAAGTGGGTCACTGTATAATGGATGGTATTAAATTTGAATTCAATGATATAATCTCATTGTATAAGAAAAACGATTCTGAGCGGAGACGGTATGTTAGTCTAGGTATAAGATGTATTAAATACTTATCTAAGGTATGAAAAAAAAAAATTGTACCTATAATAAAATCCAAATTATCATATCACATATAATCATATCACAATAGCCATTACGTACTTATAACTTGTTATACATCAACAACAAACCGTGATACTATAATAGATATATAATAGTATACTTAAAAAGTTTTAATTTATATTAATATATCAAATAATATTATACAATCACAACAAAACAACTAAAATAGTTTTATTAGGTTTTTAATATGTAATTTCGTCCAAATTTTAACTTAAAATAACTATAAAAATAAACTGTGCTTATGTATTTGTTAGATGTTTTGGTAACAAAATAAAATACTTTCGAGGAATCTTCTTTTAAATTTTTAGTCTTCAGATATAAAAGTTGAAAATTTTATAAATTTTTAACTACAAAATAGTTATTCAGTTTTAACTTTTAAGTTTGATAAATTTTGTCAAATTTTGATTTTTAAATGCTTATATAAAAAAAAATTGTTCATATGCATTTTTAATATTTTTCAACTGATATTGTAACAATATACCAGAAGCCTTGTATTAAAATTTTACACTTTTTGGACTAACAGATAAAACTTAATTGATATTCATAGAAAAAAAGGTGGGTAAGTGGATGTCGCTCTGCTGTACAGTAGGTTACAAGTGGGTCACTGTATAATTGATGCTATTAAATTTGAATTCAATGATACAATATCATTGTATAAGAAAAACGATTCTGAGCGAAGACGGTATGTCAGTCTAGGTTAAGACAAATTATATACATATCTATGGTATTAAAAAAAAATTGACCTATAATAAATTCCAAATTAATCATATCACATTATCACAATATCCATTAGGTACTTATAACACGTTATACACCAACAACAAACCCTGATACTATCATATATATATAATAGTACACTTTAGAAGTTTCAAGTAGGTACCCACGAATAATATTATATAATCACAACAAAATAACTAGGTTTTTTAATATGTAATTTCGTCAAAATTTGAACATAAAATGACTATAAAAATAAACTGTGATTGTATATTTTTTAGATTTTTCGGTAAGAGAATTAACTACTTACGTGGAATCTTGTTTTAAATTTTCAATCCTTAGCTATAAAAACTGAACATTTTATAATTTATTAATTACGATGATTAATAATTTTCGAGATTTTGAAAATTCTGTCAAAATTCGATGTTAAAATGCTTATAAAAAAAAATTGTGCCTATGTATTTTTAATATTTTTCAACTGATATTGTAACAATATATCAGGAGCCTTGTATTAAATTTTTACACTTTTTGGCCCAACAGATAAAACTTAATTGATATTTATAGAAAAAAAAAACTAAAAAAATTGAAAACTGAAAATGTCCGTAAACGGCTCAAAAAGAGTCAAAATATTTTCAAAATTGTATGGTGTATAGGAAATGCTAATATAAACATTCAGTGAAATTTTCATGTATCTACAGTAATTCGTTTTTTAATTACAACAAAAAAAGGAAATTGCCACATGAGAAATCGAGTGAATATCCAATGTTGTAAAAATTTGAATTTCAAACGCTCATAAAAATTTAATTTGACTTTCTGGTAGAGAATTTTTTATTGATAAAGGTAGACAATCTTATGAGTAATCTTGTATTAGATTTTCAAATAATTTGCTAATTTTCGTGATTTTTCCATATTTTGTCAATTTTTGAACTTTAAATGCTTATAAAAAAAAATTGTGACTAAGGATTTTTAATATTTTTCATCTGCCTTTGAAACAATATATTAGGAGCCTTCTATTAAATTTTCAAGCTTTCGCAACCAACAAATAAAATTTTATTGATATTTCTAGAAAAAAAACTAAAAAAAAACTAAAAATGAAAATGTCCCTAAACTGTTCAAAATAAATCAAAATATTTTGAAAATGTTATCGTGTATAGAAGATGCAAATATAAACAACCAGTGAAAATTGCATGTACCTACGGTAATTTGTTTTAAAGTTACACCAAAAACCAAATTCAATTTTCTGAAAAATCGATTTTGCGTAAAAATTCCCGTTTTTCCTTAATTTTTCTTTTGTTTTTCCCGGCGCTCTTGAAAACTACTGGGAAATTTAAATTTTGACCTCCCCAATGCACCAACGATATTCACTTTCCAATCGAACAAGATACTGAAGTCGAAAATCGAAGCATTATTTCGACTACTTATCGTGTACACAGACATTATAAATATAAAAATAAAAAAAAATTAAAAAAATTAAAAAAAAAATAAAAAAAAAACACACACATCATTGTAAAATCAATACATTCATCGTTTCACTCAGAATCTAAAAAAATAATAAAATTGTCCGTAAACAGCTCAAAACAGGTCAAAATATTTTTTAAATTTTATCAAGTAAAAGAATTGATAAAATAAACATTCAGTGAAATTTTCATGTATCTACAGTTATTCGTTTTTGAATTACAACAAAATAAGAAAATTGCTACATGAAAAATCGAAAGAATATCCAATGTTGTAAAAATTTGAATTTCAAACGCTCATAAAAATTTAATTTGACTTTCTTATAGACATTTTTTTTTTTTTGATGAAGGTAGACAAACTTATAAATAATCTTGTACTACATTTTCGAATCTTAGATTTAAAAAGAAAATTTTTTATGAATTCTTAACTCAAAGTAATTTGCTAACTTTCGTGATTTTTCCATATTTTGCCATTTTTTGAACTTTAAATAATTATAAAAAAAAACTGTGACTAAGGATTTTAAATTTTTTTCAAATATCATTGTAACATTATAGTAGGAGCCTTGCATTAAATGTTCAAGTATTTTTACTCAACAAATAAAGTTTTATTGACATTCATAGAAAAAACACTAATAAAATGGGAAACTGAAAATGTCCCTAAACAGTTCAAAACATATCAAAATATTTTATCATGTATAGAAAATGGAAATAAAAAATAACCAGTGAAAATTTATATAAATTGTACCTACGGTAATTTGTTTAAGAGTTATACCAAAAAATAAAATCTTCTTTCCCAAAAACAGATTTTGCGTAAAAATTTCCGTTTTTCCTTAATTTTTCTTTCGAACAAAATCGAAGCACTTTTACTGTCCTAAAAGGTGATGACAGACACAAAAAAAATTGAATAATTATTTTGTACCTATTTAAAAATTTATAAAATGCTTAACTTTTATATCGAAGGATTGAAAATTTAAAACAAGATTCCAAGTAAGCAGTTGATTCTGTTACCAAAAAATCTAAAAAATACATAAACAAATTTTATTTTGATAGTCATTTTAAGTTCAAATTTGGATGAAATTACATAATAAAAAACCTAGAATAACTATTTTAGTTGTTTTGTTGTGATTGTATAATATTATTCGTGGGTACTTGAAACTTCTAAAGTGTACTATTATATATTTATGATAGTATCAGGGTTTGTTGTTGGTGTATAACTTGTTATAAGTACCTAATGGATATTGTGATATGATTAATTTGGAATTTATTATAGGTCAATTTTTTTTATACCATAGATAAGTATATAATATTATGTCTTATACCTAGACCGACATATCGTCTCGGCTCAGAATCGTTTTTCTTATACAATGATACTTTATCATTGAATTCAAATTTAATACCGATCATTATACAGTGACCCACTTGTAACCTACTGTACAGCAGAGCACCTTTTTAATTATACTGTTCATATTATAGGTAATGTACCAAAAAATCTAAAAAATATATACCTAAACAGATTTTTTTATGGATATTTTAAGTTCAAATGTTGACAAAATTAGATATTCAAGCTATAAAAAATAACGTTCTTAATATTCTGTTTTCGTGGATAGGTAATAGAAACTTTTAATGTAAATATTTTATAATCACAATGTAATTTTCGAGCCCGATGGTTTTTTCAAATATTATTTAAATCTACTGTGTTACTAATATCTAATATGTAGTTAAATAAATTATTTTAAACGTATTACAAAATATATCATACCAATATAGGCCGACAGACAGTTTTCGCTTAAAATCGTTTTTCGTATGCTATGATTTATTACTGAATTCAAATATAATACATACATGACAGTTATTTACTCACAATGACTCCACATCTACTGTACAGCAGAGTGGTTAATATTTGAACTTTAAATGCTTATAAAAAAAAAAATCGTGACTACGGATTTTTAATTTTTTTTCATCTGCCTTTGAAACAATATAATAGGAATCTTCTATTAATTTTTCAAGCTTTATTAACCAACAAATAACATTTTATTGTTATTTATAGAAAAAAAACTAATAAAAATGGAAACTGAAAATGTCCGTAAACAGCTCAAAATATTTAGAAAATGTTATGGTATATAGAAAATGCTAATATAAACATTCAGTCAAAATCTCATGTACCTAAGATCATTTGTTTTAGAGTTGCACCAAAAACCAAAATTGATTTTCTCGAAGATTTTGAGTAAAAATTTCAGTTTTTCCTTAATTTTTTTTTTGTTTTTCTTGGTGCTTTTGAAAATTACTGGGAAATTTTTTCTTTTCACTCCCCTAAAGTAAGAACTAGATACACTTTCCTATCAGAAAAGATACTGTTTAAGAAAATCCAAGCATTTTTACTGTCCTAAAAGGCGATGACAGACATAAAAAAAAAAATTTTAAAAAAACATTGTATAAATCATACATTCATCGCTCCGCTTAGAATATAAAATATAGAAATAAGTACTATAATAAAACAATAAATAAATAAATTCATGATACAAATCATAATCCATAATAATGTATATCAAGATGCATTTAGATTAAAATTATCATTTTCATCTTAAAGAAATGTTTGACTTTGTTTTGGTACTTACCACATAATATTATTAATAAAAAATATGCAAAATATGTTACTTTTGATATATTTTATTAATTAATTCCCTGCATATTACAGTTTGTTTATAAGTATATCATGTTAAATTAAAAACTATAAATATTAGTACCAAAAAAAAAAGCAACTGAATAAATATGTTTTTTTTGGGGGGGGGGGGGGGGGATAAAGGGAAATAAAAAAATAATTTTGTTGTTCCGCAGGCATACGTAGTTGGCGGCGGGCTCCGAGACGACTCACAGAACGAAATACTATGATCCATAGGTGCGGTTAACGTAGGTAACTTAACCACCTAAAACCGTCTTATCCAGCTACCACAGCGGGCAGGGACGACTTCGAGACATAGCCTTTATATCTTATTTCCATATCATATTATCTCATCGTATAAAAACAACATAATATTATTATCATAATAATCTTCCGGCTACTGCTGCTACCGCGGTAACGGGGACATAATATCGTATCGTATAGTACCGCGGTAACCGCGATGGCGGTGAAAACCCTTCGTGCGGGGGCGAAGACGACGTCCGGGGCAATCGTAGCGGCGATCGCGCGGGCGATGATGACGATGCTGCTGCTGCTGCTGGTCCAGGCTCCCGGTTCCAGGGCCGTCACCGACGCCATGCTGAAGATCGCGTGCTCGGACATGACGCCCAGGCACCCGGGTTACCGGCCGGAAAACACGCAGGGCGCACCTTGCCCTTACCGGCTGACGGTAGACCCGTCCACGCCCGTGGTTCCAGGCAACCTGGTGAACCTCACGCTCACGTCCGTCGGCGTGACCACGCCGTTCAAAGGGTTCATGGTCCAGGCCCGAGACGACGACGGCCGAGTGGTCGGCACGTTTCTGCCGGAATGCAGGAACGTGACACAACATCACATGATCAGCTGTTCCAACGGCGACGAACCATACGTGAGTGGGGTTTTTTTTAGGGTTTATTAAAACGTTTATTCGTCATATTTTATCGTCGATAGCGTGAATTTAGATATTCGATGCTTCGCAATAGTACCGATATATTGGTACTATCGATGTACCTATATACAGACTTATTTTTAAAAAAAATAGGCATAATTGTAAATTAGTAAATTGCTTTGCATCCAACAAATTTTAGTTTGCTTACGATTTTAAAAAGATTGTGAAACCATCGGACTTAATTTCGAAGGCATAGGCTCTCGAAGCTCACGGCGTACGTTTTGTTACGCACGCGTGACTTCCGTGCCATCAGTGGAAATTACATTTGAATACGTTTATATACGACCGCGCGTGAACGTCATAATGTATTATTATATTGCATTATATACAAATATATTATATGATTATTATATTATATAGGTATATAAGTATATAATTACATAACTATATTTATTATATTATTATATAGATTATTATTTGTCATCATTACCTATACGCATATGTTATAAAATTGAGATGAAAATATTTTACACTTTATTTTTCTTGGTTATACTGCGCTCGACCTTTCAACATCCTAACATCCAATATTTTTTGACCCCAATATTATTGTTCATTCAAATAAATTTAAAATTCATGATTGGCAGTTTCATGCATATCCCCTTTCCCATCGGCCATCCCCAACACACCTTGGTCGTTTTTTTGCACAAAATAGTTCGTTGTCCGTTTTCATGTATATTTTGATAGTGAACCTCAAGTACAAATTTAGTTACATTAAAATTAAACTTTAAGCAAGTGTTGATTAATTCATATTTTTTCCTAACATCAAATACATCATAATAAGTTATAAATTATATTATAATTTACTGTGATTCTCTCAGATTAGTGGACCGTGCCAATTCAATATATTATAATATTATATACGATTTAGTTTGACATTGATTATTGTTTTTTTAAATTATTAGGTTATTAGGAAGATTTATTAATTTTAGCCATTACCTATATAGCGCTTATAGAACTGGTCAACAATAATGATAAATTATTATACTTATTCAAAATCCAATACCGTATAAACATACTAATTAGTAACAAATTCGATTGCAAATAGTAATGTATTTATACACACTAATATATGTTAAGAAGTAAGCTAAGGATAATCGTCAGCTGTAACCTAATTATAATTAATGTGTGCAGTATAATAATAATCCAAATTAAACTTAAATAAGCTTATGATGATTGCAATTTTATTTTTTTTTCAGAACTCAGTGGTTCAGTCAAATAACAAATATAAAATAAAAGATACTTTTACGTGGATAGCTCCATTATCACTTAAAGGATCTATTCGATTTAAGTGAGTACCTAAATACATTTTATTGATTCACTAATTATTATTTAATCGAATTTAAAGATACACAAAACTACAAAAGTACTTTTTAAGAATTTAATTTAATTGTATGATATTTTAAAGCACAGTATATACAACTAAGTTGAAGTAGAACTAATCTCATAACTATTACAACTAAATAATATATACTATCTTTATAATGTATACATTACAAATAAAAACCGCTGTATTTATTTTACGCCACTAAAATCTATGGTCTTGAATCTAATCTACACGGCTGAGCATATTTAAACAAACATTGTTAGAAAACTATTAGAAGATTCTGATCAAACAACACTAGATCGAAAAATTGTAATCCTTATAATTATGTATCAATAATCAAAAGTAGGTACCAATAGATACCAGCTGATGCACTTCTCTAAAACCAGCAAAGTGAAAAATCGAAAAAATTTGTAAAAATGTGAACATGTGATGCACAAAAATAATGTGACTGATAACAGTGATACCATAACTTGCCAGTTGCCTACTAGTAGTTAATAGTACTTAATACTAGGGTGCCTAGATAATAGCCTACTAGCCTAGGTTTTCTAGTTAAGCCTATGGCAACAACAACCCCTTGCTCCCGAGTCCCGAATAATTTTATCCAAGGCAGATTAATAAATTTAAAAATTTAAATTATCAATTACCTTGATTTCAGTGCTATATATAGCGAAGAAAACTCAAATGGCCACTTTATCCTTATTTCCCCTTATTATATAATGATTTATATTTTAATAATATAATATATTAAACCAAATAAACAAGTTCACTATTTTAAAGATAACCAGTTCAGGGATCACATAATGTAGGTATTTAATAATGTACCGATTCTATAATAATGTTATCTAAGAGAATATATACATTATGTAATAGACTAATTAACAGTCAAAACGAAAAAATTTTAAAATATTATTTATGGCGCTAGCAATATATTTTGTTCTAATAAATAATAAATCTATATGACTGGGACAAGATTAAACTTATGAGCAGGGTATGAGACTTGACGTAAAATCTATAGAAGAACATCATGGAAATTCATATCATGTTACAATGATTCGTAATAAGAAATTTGAAAGTGATTAAGTCATTTTTAGTACGTTTACTAGTTTTTTGTTCATCATGATATTGTATAGTATATTTTATAGTATACTGATAATGCATGATGTTAATTGTTCGGGGCGTAAGTCCCAAATTCTACATATAAGTAGACCTATATATATACTGTTCTGGAAATATAATTAATTTAAAACATTGCATAAGTTTTTAGTAAACAAATTAGATAAAAAAATTGTTAAGTTAACAAATAAAAAGCTACAAATCAAAAGCGTTATGAAAGATTACTTTTATTACGTTTCGTCTGATAATGATTTTTTATTAATCAAGCAAATTTACTTATTTTTAGGTTTACAGTTGTGTTAAATTTTCAACATTTCTGGACTAATGAAGAAACCGATGATATTCCAGTAGCTAAACTTTCACCAGAAGAATTTAACATAAAAAACTCTATTAATCATGAATACTATATTTACAAATTGTACACTAAAAATTGTTTTAGTTAATACAATAATATATGTATAATGTATATAAATAGTAAATATTAAGAGTGGTACCTAATATAGTATAATGTTAATATGATTTATTTTAAATATAATAATGTCATAATTAAAAATACATACTATAGCTGATCCTGCACGGCGGTGCACGTTAATAATTAAATAATTCTAGTGTAGGTGTGTAGTGTATTTTTATCTAACAAACGTTAATGGTACATTTGCTCACACTCTGCAGGGTGAATAGACAAAATATTATAAAATGGGAATTAAAAAAAAATTACCTACCATTGCGGTTTATGATCGGAATGACGTTTTTCGGATGATAACCAAAAAATCGATTTCATAGTTTCAGGTTTAAAAATATAACACATTTTCACATGAACCCTCCCGATTGACCTTCACGGAATGTTTTTTCCCACGGGCCTAAATCCCGATCGAGGTCGTGTGAATTTAGTCGGGCAGTGCAAACGTCGGATCACAGTCCCGGGTTTTTGTTCGCCAATAAGTCACAACGTGAAAAGAGTCGGGGTAGTCGATAATATAATATAGAGTGTGCAATATGCAATTTATTATGTACTTGTATTTAAAACGTGCAAATCTCATTTTTATTGCCGACAATCTACGCGCACATAAACGCCATAAACATTTAGAATTATACTATACGATTAACTATAGGCATACTATAAACCATTGCAGCCGGATCCTGCAGAGCTCAAATTTTTCTTGGCAAAAGTAGAAAACAATTTCCTACATCAATACTATACGGACATCCACTACTGCACTGTCTGGACCACAGTGGAAAACACATTCTAAGAAATAGGACAATTACGATGGAAAATACCCCTGTGCCCCCCCTGGATTCACCACTGAATTATAAATCATGCAAATGGAAAAACTATGACAAAAAAATTTTGTTTTGCAAAAACATTTGGCTAACATACAAAGCGCTTTTAACAGAAATTAATGATGCATTTTTTCCCGTTAAATTATTATTACCTTCGTGTTGTTTTTCGAAAATTATGTTTATTTTACGGATGACAAGATATCTCGCCATAATCCAGGGATATTAGTGATCCACCGCTATATAGTCCAAACTCTGAACTACGAATATTGGGCGGTACCGATCCATAAAAGGTATTATATATTTCTTAGTATTTAAGTTTTCTTGAGTAATCCATATTAGTGTAACCTATCAGTATATTATACTAATACTAATCATAGTATAGCATTGACTTAAGAATAATTCTAAATTTGTTTCATTGCATTGTTATATAAATATGAAAATAATTTTCGTGAAATCTGGCATAGGTTATACTTGAAGAAAAAATATCAGGAATCTTAGCCCCCCTCCACCAGTTGTGCTTAACAGGTTCTGCCAATGTCTAAATGTCTTGCACAAATTCACAAGAGGTCACCTCACATTTTCTATGGAAATTGAACATAAACGATATGGCTTATGACTTAAAAGTAAGGAAACAATATTATATTGTTAAAACATTTCTGGTGATTCACTTTAAACTCTATAGTCGATTGTAACCAAAAGTTTCACATTGGTCGCTCTAATTTCATTTATTTTAATGCAATTTATACTACCTACTATATACCATACCTACCCACCTACCTATATAATTACTACCATATATACAAACATATGGAAAGGATAGTTGTATAATCGCTTTATAATGGCTTATAATATGCTTTATACGGCTTAGAATCCTTCTCATCAGTTTACAATTTGAGTTTATTATTATATTTTCTACATATGATATGAAAGTAAACATTTTATAACACCAACCTTTGACTCAAAACAATGGTCCTAATAGTGAAACCTTGAATTAGATTTAGGTTTTTTTTTTTTTTATTGATCTTAAATACAAAAAAATTTAGTTTGTTTATAACTTTTGTTAATATACGTTTAAGACCTAATAACTGTGTATATTATTTAATTTTAGAAATCAATTTTTTTCTCGGTTTAGGACTTTTTAAATACATAATGGCTCATAGTTAAAAAAAAATAATAGATATGCTTTGAAGTATAGAACAATGTTTCATAGAGGCTGGTTTATTGTAGAAAAAAATCCGGGCGGAGCAAGAATAATCTTTCTCTCTTTTACTCTTATTATAATAAAATATTAAATACCAATAACCATTACCTATAATTTATTATATTGTGTTATCCATTGAAATGATAAAATATTGGTCACCCTGTACACATTCTGGCTAGGCGAATAATGAATATAGCCTTGACGCCAATCAGCCGCACTCTGCGTACAACAATTAGTTAAACACTAATCCCTAGCCTAACCTAACCTATACCTGGCCAATTATACTTTATTAGTTATTAATATTATCAATCATCATCATAATAACGATTTGTCGGTTTACCTACTGCAGACTTGAGTATTTTTATAATTTTTATTCGTACGTATATTAATAATAACAATAATACCTACTTTAATAGTTTAATATAAGTACCGCTATAATTTGATAATATTATAATTTTATTTACAACGATACAGTCGACATTATATTATCTAATACGCGTATTCGAGTATGGTGCGCATACTAATATAGTAATATGTCTCTTAAACGTCCATACAAATAATAAGTAAATAATTATATTGCATTGTTGAATACAATATAATATATTATATATAGACATACAGTATAATATTATGATATTTTTTATCAATGTCATTCGTGACGTGTAGCGCGTACACGTTTGTGAATTTGTGCGCCGATAGAATATTTTAATATATTAATATAATGCCATTATAGTATTATGCTCAATACTCATAATAATAATAATAATAATAATAATAATAATAATAAACGCTCAACATAATTTATATTATACAATATAGGTACATTCAACTGTTCCACATTATGTGGGTCACACAGGAAACGAAGAAACGTGTGTGCGTACTCTGCAGACCGACCACCGTATTTTTTGAAATTATTGTAATACTATTGTTACAAAACAATATTTTTTAACGTTATCGTTTTCTTAGTTTTTAGATTCTGAGTGGAACGATAAATGTATTGATTTTACAATGATGTGTGTTTTTTTTGTGTCTATCATCAAGGTTTGGGGCAGTAATACTGCTTCGATTTTCTTCAACAGTATATTGTTCGATGGGAAAGTGAATCTAGTTGGTGCATTCGGGAGGTAAAATTTTAAAATTCCCAATAGTTTTCAATAGCGACGGGAAAAACAACATAAAAATTAAGGAAAAACGGGAATTTTTACACAAAATCGGTTTTCCAAAAAATCGATTTTGGTTTTTGGTGTAACTCTAAAACAAATGAAAGTATATACATGAAATTTTCACTGGTTGTTTATATTTGCATTTTCTATACACGATAAAATTTTCAAAATATTATGATTTGTTTTTAACTGTTTAGAAACATTTCCAGTTTCCAATTTTATTAGTCTTTTTTTCTACGAATGTCAATAAAACTTTATTTGTTGAGTAAAAATACTTGAACATTTAATGCAAGGCTCCTACTATAATGTTACAATGATATTTGAAAAAAATTTAAAATCCTTAGTCACAGTTTTTTTTATAATTATTTAAAGTTCAAAAAATGGCAAAATATGGAAAAATCACGAAAGTTAGCAAATTACTTTGAGTTAAGAATTCATAAAAATTTTTCTTTTTAAATCTAAGATTCGAAAATGTAGTACAAGATTATTTATAAGTTTGTCTACCTTCATCAAAAAAAAAAAAATGTCTATAAAAAAGTCAAATTAAATTTTTATGAGCTTTTGAAATTCAAATTTTTACAAAATTGGATATTCTTTCGATTTTTCATGTAGGTAACAATTTTCTTATTTTGTTGTAATTCAAAAACGAATAACTGTAGATACATGAAAATTTCACTGAATGTTTATTTTATCAATTCTTATACTTGATAAAATTAGCATTTCCTATACACCACACAATTTTGAAAATATTTTGACTCTTTTTGAGCTGTTAACGGACATTTTTCATTTTTCAATTATTTTAGTTTTTTTTCTATAAAAATCAATTAAGTTTTATCTGTTGTTCCAAAAAGTGTAAAAATTTAATACAAGACTCCTGCTATATTGTTAAATTGCAAATTTAAAACAAAGGTTCTCATAAATAGGTCATACTGTAACCAAAAAATCTAAAAAATATATGAACACAGTTTTTTTAATGGTCATTTTAAGTTCAAATTTGGACGAAATTACATAATAAAAAACCTAGAATAACTATTTTAGTTGTTTTGTTGTGATTGTATAATATTATTCGTGGGTACTTGAAACTTCTAAAGTGTACTATTATATATCTATGATAGTATCACGGTTTTTGTTGATGTATAACGCGTTATAAGTACCTAATGGATATTGTGATATGATTAATTTGGAATTTATTATAGGTACCCATTGTAGGTCAATTTTTTGTTTAATATTATAGATATGTATATAATATGTCTTATACCTAGACTGACATACCATCTCCTCTCAGAATCGTTTTTCTTATACATTGATATTATATCATTGAATTCAAATTTAATACCATCTATTATACAGGACCCACTTGTAACCTACTGTACAGCAGAGCACCTTTTATTTTTTATAATAAAATCATACAATTTTGTGTGAGTACCTATTTGAGTACTTCGATTGATAACATTTTAATTTTAGATGATGAGCACAGAGCAGCTTATGAGTTATAAGCAGGTATTTCGGATGAGCTGAGAGGATTGGCTCAGGGGTACCCAGAAAAATGTCAGTCTAAAGTCCTTTAAGCCTTTAGGCCTCTTATACGCTCATCTAAGCTTTAAATTAATCACTTTGATATTTATTCGGTTGAACCGGTACATTGTTATAACTTAGACCAATAATAAACAGTTTTGTTTTTCATGCCTCAAATGCAGCTCGTTGTCACTCATCACACACCTAATCATTATCATTATATTATATATATATTTAAATATTTTCAACAGAATAAAATTAGATTGGAGATATACTTAATACAAGTAAATACTTTCTACACTAATTGTAATATAATATTGGTTATAAATTACATTGTAAGAAGTAAGAACCTTAATTACGTGTACCCATATTTTATGACTACCCTAGCTTAAGAGTGGCACCGAACACGGGTATCAAACTGGGGAAAATTCCCCAGAACTATTTATGGGTGAGCCAGGTGATAGGTGGGTCAGTGGCGTATCTACGGGGGGGGGATATGGGGGTCATACCCCCCCCGGGAAGGTTATTTTAATTTTTTTAATTTTATTAAAACAATTATTTGATAGTTGTATGAAGATTGAACAGCTCACCTAAAACCTAACCTATGAACGAAATTGAATGGTATTAAATTCAATAATATCATACAACCAGTGGCATCATTTCGTTTTTCAATAGAGGGGGCAAAGGTTTTGACCAGCCCGATGAATGGGTAAAAAAAAACTGCTCACAACTACATATTATCTGCTTAAATTTGTTTATGGTACCCTTTTTATTAACTAGGTAACATAATTTTTAAATATAAGGTAGCAGACATTTAAAAAAAAAACAATTGTATACATATATCAGTTAAATGTCTGCAAACTATTATACGGCTATATTTATATTGATAAACGAAAATATTAGTAGTTTATTAGGATATCTTCTTTTTTTGAAAATATATCAACTGCATTATCTATAAATCAATTTTACCTGATTCCTCACTTATTGTCCATACTCTATTACTCTTATATTGGTATACAATATATTTACAAATTAATATTATCTTAAATAAAAATATATTTTTTTTTATTGCTTGGTTATCACCTCAAGTTTTATCTGTTTATTAAACATACCGGAAATTATTTTCGATTCTTGAGCAGTTTGCGTTAATTTAATATTTTTAGCCACACAACCCATTTATTTTTTGTCAACCCAGTCATATTTTGATCAAATTAAAAGATTAATGTAAACCCCTCGTCACGAAAAAAATACATTTTAATTTAGGTAGAATAAGGTACTCAACTTAAATATTAACACAATACCCAGAATAGTTGAATCATACACGACTGTTGTAAGTTAACTGAAGTCCGTGATCAATGATAATTAATAAAAGTTCCAATCGGTTGTTGTTTTTAGAGTTTGTATTAGGTAGTTTTAGATTTTAGAAATTAAACTATACTAGATTATGATACCTACTAATTATTATTATTATTTTTACACATTACAAAATTTTTATATCCCCCCCCTTGAAAAAATCCTAGATACGCTACTGAGGTGGGTGATAATAAGTGATCAGTCATTAGTGGTATTTAATATTTAAAGGATATACTATCGTGATTATAATGCACTATTCGTGAGTAGCTAAAACTTTTAAGTATATGTGTCTAACACCAGTATTTTTTCCCCATAACATAAAATATAGATCGGCACCACTGCGTAGCTACCAAGTGTGAGACATCATATCGGCAGTATTAGGCACTTAGGGTAGGCAACTACGGACTTGTGAGTTGAGACAGTCACGACTCAATACTAACAAGAATAAAACACAATATTATAAAGAACATACTATCAATTATCATTAAGGCTATGATCTTATTGTATGGTTTTAATTTTAATATGATCTCATGACTTGTACCTAGAACTAATTAAGACACAAGTTTTTTGTAACTACCAAACTACTAAACTTTGTTTTGTAAATTTGTTTTTCGTAATTTTTAATTAAATTTTAAAACCGTCCCTGTAAGACGTAAGTACCTATTCAGTTTGACAGTATTACGCGGAGGCTTAATGCCGGTTGTGACAATAAATTGTACATATTATACCAGACACCGGGTATCGGGGGTATGTACATTCTGTAGCTATAAAATAATATCATAATTGTATACCCTGGTACTGTAGAACCTATATCTGCTGTAGTTTACGTTTATAGGCCTAAATAATATTGACACGAATTATTCAATTATATTATATCGTTGTTTATAAATTCTTGTAATATTCACAGTATCGTCAACTATATAAGTATAAATATCGTATAATAATAATAGTCTACCAATCCACCCACAGGTAACAGTTGTTTTTTTTTATGTGTTAGATATTAAGATATTTTAATAAAGCAGTTAAATGATTTAAATTCGTTTTTAATATTTTGTGCAACTTTAAATAATTGTGTTGTTCTTTTACAAAATTGGTTGACCACTAACCAGAACCTGGTCCATCGACCTTAGTAGTTCCGATCGGGGTTTTTTTTAGATTGATTATATAGTTTGCATTGGATCGTTGTGGTTATTTATTTGAGTATATCAGATATTTTTATTATTTAATTGGTTAACCCAGCTCTAGATGGTAAGTTGGCCTACATATAATACTAGTTGAACAAATTGTAAAATATTTTTAAATTTCTTCTGGTTAATACAGGGTAAATTGTTTTTATTGTATCATAACCACAGATATGTACATATAATACGAATTATCTGTGATCATAACCATCCTAGCTGTTTTATTTTATTTTTATTTATTTTATATTAGATTTATCATAACTGATCACTGATAAGTGATAACACATACATTTATAAATTATAATATATTATATTACCTGCAGTATATATTTATTTATAATTTGTATTTTTTCGTGCAAAGTTGTGGTTTCCATCCGACGTATAGAAAACAATACATATCCGGAAAGTAAATGATATGTAGAGAGTGCCTTAGAAATCCCGTAACCTCTTTGACCATTTTATATTTTAGAAATCGCCCTACAGTGTCAATTCAAGCAAATATTAAAAAAACCGTTAAATTGTATGATAACATATTATACTACGCTTGTGTACTTTCAATTAATTCTAATAATATTATTCGCTAAATAGCAAATACATTATAAAATATAGATTCACCAATAATATTCCTGTAAAATTTGTCGAATATTTAAGCGATTTATCGTGATTCTGCTTATTATTGCGTCAGTGATATTAATATATTATTATGACGTTATTGAGTTTTTATAATGTACTTACTTAATATATACAATTATACAATATATACAAATGTACAATATCAGCCAATTAGAAAATACAAGGTTAATGTATATTATATACATAAATGATGTTATGTCTCTATTATCAATTATTATTAGGTATAAAATAATATTTTACATTAAAAGTACATTAAATACAAGTCATAAAGTGTATACCTCCGTATAAACAAAAATAGATTTGATGAATTGATACTATTACGGGCGAATATTTACTTACTTAGTTGTACATAAATAATAATAGTATACTTATGCATAATGAATAATTTACTATATTATGTAGGTATGACTATTTCACAGCCGAGTCTCGATAACTAGAATTTTGTCTTGTCCCCCAAAGTGTTTTTAAGTCGTGTTTGAGCTGGTATTGCGTATAACTCGAAAAATACACGAGTCGAATTTATTTTTATTCCCCTCGAGATTCGAGTTGTCGAGACTCGACTGTGCATTATAAGCTTCAGCAGTCTGAACGGTTACCGACTGCAGGGATTGTGTTTTACACTGGACATTATTATAATATTAGGTCTAATACAATAATATGCCTAATAGATGTACCAGTTGCCTTAAACCGTCCCTTTTCAGTTTTCACAATGCATTAGCACTGGGTATTGAAATCGTAAAAGGTGCGTGAAAACAACTTGACGTATGTCAATATATTATAGGTATTTTTTATGTAATCTGCTCTAGAGCCTGCGGCAAATCGCTGCTGCGCACGAGCCACGAGCGTTTGTAAAGGACACGAGTATAAATACGGAGGAACCTGTGTGGTGTACTGGTGTACATAATATTATATACTTATGTTTTATTCAAATGTTAATTTAAACATGTACACCTAATTACACGGTCATTGTTTCGACGGCCTGTACTGCAGCCGTCACAATGGGTCATTTCTATAGGTCAGTGTGGTGGATTTAATACCATATATACGTCATAAATTACACACAGATATAGTATTATAATATATATATATATATATGTATATATTCGTTACACATTTATATGTATACACCTTTACCTGAATGCACCTATGCGGCTATGCGTATTATAATAGACACGTGTAATTTACTACGAATGAGGGTGACCTTGAAATTTAAAAAAAAATTACCATCTAAAACGTTATTTTAAAATGCATTAAAATTTCGTAGAAGAGTAGTAATAAATTAATATAACAATAGTTCAAAAAAATATTAGTTTGCTTTAGATAATACATATATACGATGAGTGCCGATAAAACGCAGAAATTAAATAATAGGTGCCTATTTAGTAATATTTACCTATAGCCCGAAGGTGGGTACGGTTAATTAGATAGCAAAATGTTAAATTAGATAACTTTGCACTAAATAAATATTGCACAAAATACAAATTATAGGTAAGTACTATAGAATATAAATATAAACTTGTTATTAATTTATTAGTTCCAAAATGTTAAATGAAGAAAGAAAACCTACCTAACTATTATTATCACTATATTTTATTGATTTAATATTTTAATGATTAAAAATGTAAAATACTTAATTATGAAAATCTGTAACACCAATTATTATATTAGTTCAATTATACGAATATGTTCGATGAGGATTAAGCAAAATAAATGATATATTATCACTTATCAAGAGAAAATAATATTGCTATGTTAATTATTAATTATTAATATTAAGTACGAATGTACGGTGTATTTATAAGCAATGTGCCAATATATAATTATTTGTTTTAACATATTTTTTGTGTGCATTTTTTTAAAGATTTTTAGATCATCAAATTCTGTGCTGACGTGCTGTAGATATGAGTAGGAATGTAGGATACAACGATACCAAACACAATAACTATATACATTGTTTTTGTGGGTTGGTGGAAACGTAGGGGTAGGGTAGTCAAAACATAGATGAAACCCCACTACTAAAAAACTTAAATAAAAGCTTATACAATAATTTTGTTATTTAAAATTTAATTAACCCGATTTTGGAGGCGAGTTAAAGTTTATCTAAAACTTGAAATTAATTGTGTATTTGTATACTCTCTACCGCAGTGTAAATTGTAAATTGTTTGTAAATAAAAAATTATTAATTAATTTCAATAGGTTATCCTTTGGTTTAAATATTTTTATAAAATTTACTGAATAGTTTTAAAGTGGAATGTGGGGGGAGGCAGAGAGGGATTGTCCTCAACATTTTCGTTTTTTACCAATTCCCCCTAAACTACCTAGAGCGAAATACATAAGTTGCCCTCAACCTTTGCCTTAACCTTTCTAATTTTTTAGGTATTTAAAAAATAACCCGTTACAAAATTATTTACTTTCGTTGGAAAAAATATCAGGTTTGTAAATTGTAATACTTACTTATTACAAAAAGTATAATATAATAATATGTAACGAAAAGCATTAATGCGAATATTGTACATTGTCCAACACGACGATATTACAGCGATAGTACAATAATTATTATACCGGGAAGTTAGCAGAACGATTTTCTCGGCGATTAATTTTTATTAGGGATTCAGTCGTCGTTGAGTAACCACCTGCCGACTAACCACATAGACGCGTTTTGATAATACAATTAATATCGTACTTTGGATTGCACGGCGGTTATACGCCCATTATTACAATTTTCTATCCGTAAACATCGTTATTATTATAATAACTCGCTCAAATTGACTTTCATTGTTATGCGAGCTACTATTCCTTTCCCAGACCGATCAAGAGAGGAAATCATTCTAGGATATTATTTATTTTTTCCATTTCGGACGACGACCGCATACAACTATTACGGCAGATCGCAACTAATCGCCCAATATTTCCTCTATGTATATTGTATATATATTATATTCTCACACACGCTCACGTTCTCACATGGAAATTATGGTCAGTTTTCGAGAAATCGATTGACAATTGTATAGGTATTAAAATAACAACATCGAAAAAAGAAATCGGAAAAGTACAAAAGCTATATATTTACAAAACTTGTTAAGAAATTAAAATATTATTATATTATATTCATTAATATTTATGTTTTCGTTTGGATTATTTTTTAAAACAACTATTATTGCAGTTCGAAACTAATCGCCCAATATATCCTCAATATATTATATTCTTACGCGCGCTCGAGTACTCACATGGAAATGATGGTCAATTTTCGAGAAATCAATTGACAATATCGTATTTTAAAATAACACATAACAACATTGAAAAAAGAAATCGGAGAGCAGTACGAAAGCTATTTTCAAAACTTGTTAACAAATAAATATATTATATTCATTAATATTTATGTTTTCGTTTGGATTATTTTTAAACCACAGACTATTGCTTGTTAATTCTAGATGATTAAGCATCTATATTATAATAACCTAATTAATTAAAATAATAAATATGATTGCATTTATTTCATTAATATTATACTATGCATTTATTATTAATAACGCATAGACAAAACTGCACGCAGTAGCTATACCTACAAATTTTCTTTGATCCATTTATTTTGGCTTATATAAATTAACATTAACCAACCAATTAATTTACCAATACATTTTGGTCTCTGAAACCGGAAGACCGGATACAGGAAACCATACCCTAAATTGTTACGCGTGCATAGGCTTAATATAACGTTCTGTATATTATAACATTAATATAGGTACCTACTAGTAGATTATTCGTACATCGTAATATACAAATATATTACAGTAAAACGAATCATGTATGGTATTTTTTTAGTAAAGTTGTTCATCATTCACAATAATTTTTGTTGAAAATTATATATTCAAAAACAATAATCTAGTATTCTATAGTAAACTAATATTAATATACTTAGGTACAATAATTTTACAGTAGGTACATGCAGTGTATGTCGTTCGTTTTTTTGAACAATAAATTACCTACCTAGCTATGTGTTTATGATTTAACTATATATTAGTTGTATATTATTATTTTTAACTTATAAATAGTATGTGCACTGCAATATTATATTCTGTGTTATAACGTAAGTACTATTATATCATTCAATATTTAAACGGTACCAAAGTGTGTACTATTTGTAATATATTATGTTTGAAATATACACGAACAACATACTGCAGCAGACTCGTACTCAAATGTTGGTATAGGTTTTTTTAAGCATTTCGTTCTACACTACACATCGTACACGCTATGTAGTAAAGCGAATTTACAAAAATCAACACTTACGTCTCGTGGAAGAGTATTCCGAACGGAAATCGTCTTCTGAAAAGATCAGCGAATACAATAATTATGTACAACACGCACGTCGCATATTTTATTCAAACGGATAATTCGCGCCAGAATTTTGGGAATCGATTGCACAACACGATAATCATGTAACCATATAATAATATTATTATGATATTATATTGTACAGGAACTGACCGAATACTCATTCCTTCTGAACGGGCCGTGGTGATGCGGACTACTGCAGACAGTCTCCGGTACCTACACCGTCACACGTTATACGTACAGCCGAGTGCATTCACATTTAATGATGACCAGTAGCAGTGGTAAAGTTATACGATACATAATAATAATATGATATCGATGCGGAGGGACAGCACGAAAAAAATGAATAATAATAATAATAACGGTAACAAATGGTGCGTGATGCGATGATGACAGGACATATACATATATTATATTATATGTATATAATATACACCATAAACACATATAGGTACACCCATTGTGTGATATATATAATATATATAGTTGCAAAATGCACATTTTAAGTCAACGATTGATTTTTTTTTTTTACGTAAAACAGACTCCTTTGAAAATATTTTACAGACGTTGAAACGTGAATACGAACTACATATTTTGTATGAATATAACTATATTACACAATGATATTTTTGGCCTATGCTGCAACTGCGGCTGTAGCGACTATTATAATATTATAATAATATTGTTATTATTTCGTATCAAAAATATGTATATTATTATTTTAATAAAATTAAATTAGGTAGTCAAATCTATGTTTTTTACACATAATATACCTGTTTAATAAAATGTCCATTATTAAGATTTTACAAATTACACAATGTAGACACGTCATATAGATAGACAGTGTTTATACCATGTCAGTTCTCGTAAATATCAATTTGACCACATTGGTTTTATTCATATGTAGGTATAATTAGTTTTATAATATATCAACTATAGACCTCAGAGGCTCAGAATTATTGATGCGTTTGCATTAATTATTTAATTGAATTATGTTTGACGGTATTTATTTGTTGTATGCACTAAATACACACGATTCATATAAAGGAAATACTGTATTACGTTGTATAAAGGTATCTAAATGTTTGAAAATGTTAATTTATTACAAGAAATATAAAAATAAACAACGTATAACAACATAACCTTTTTTTTTATCGAACAAATTATATATATTTACAATACGAAGTGTTTCTATACATTAGTCAATATAAAAATGTGGTTTTCAAGTAGGCCCCGAAACCATAAATAATTTCATTATAAAAGGATATAGTCCTGTTGATTAGGCTTGGTGAATCATCTTATAGAAACATATTATAAGTTATAATCTTGAAACATTTTGCGTTATTTTGTGAAATCCCATTAAATACTGTCATATAATTATATTATATTAAAATTATTATCGGTGGGTAGGTAAATATATTGTACAAAGCCATAATATATAATATTTAACAAGGCTGGGCAAGTTAATGAGTTTTTATAACTCAATTAAAATAAGTTAATATGCACCAATAACAAAAAGTTAAAAGTTAGTTTAACTGTAGGTTAACTCAGTTAAGTTAAAAATTAATACACACTTTTCGTTAACTTTTTATTAATTTAAAAAAAATTAATTTGCTTATACAACGCTAGCGTACTTAATTTTTTTCCAATCAAAAACTAAATTATAGGATATAGTGTTTTACTTCATACAGTATATTTCCATGTTCCACATAAGTTAGATTCGAATGATATACATTTTTAACTTTAAACAATTTACGAAACATATTTTTTGACATGATAACGATGTGACTGAAATAGTGAAATATAATAAAATTAAAAACAAAATAAAATAATTTAACTTAGGTACTTCTTAAAATGAAAAATTAACTCGTTAATTTCACGTTAATTAAGAAAGAAATTTAGTAAGTTGACAGGTAAGTTAATGAAAAGCCAAAAGTAACTAGTTAAGTTAAAAAGTTTAAATTAAACTAACTTTTTAACTTAACTTTAACTTTTTAACTCGTTAATGCCCAGGCGCCCAGCCTTGATATTTAACTCCTCATTTTTGGTATCATAGGTAATAGGTATTTAAAAAATGTCACCTACAGTATGTTGGCGAAAACATTGTTAGTTTGAAATTTGATTATATTGCATTAGTCTTATAGTTAAAAAAGATAAAAATTGAAACTAAAATGTAAATAACACAGTAAGTATAATATGTATATCAATATGGTATATTCAATATTGTAATTTAATTCGTTATAGTAATATTATGTCGTTCGAAAACAACAGGTATATGTATACTATAATACATACTATATATATGTAGGTAATATTATAGGATATACGCCGATGTAAAATAAAACGGTGTAATGCGCCTCAATACTGTTTTATTGCATTTGGAAGTTTTCATTACACTGCTGTACAGCAATTTTTCATATAAACAACGGCCAACTTACCCGTACTTTAATAAATATAATATAATATATAATATACAGTTAAACCTCTCTTCTAAATAGTGGGCACCTCCAAATAGCGCACGCTTCTTTGGAAACCAATTACAAATTGTCTACAAAGTACAAACTGAACCCTCTGAATAGCGGACGAAATGTCAGCGACCGAGAGTGTCCGGTATTTATAGGTTTCACTGTATACCTATATAATATATGTATGTTATACCTATACAGCAATGCCTAAACAATTATTATATTATTCAGCTTACCTATATACATATTTTTATTACTACGTGGGTATGCCACTTTATGAATATTGTCATCCATTGTACTGAAAAAAGCATCGGCTGTAAACGCATACGACGTGGGTCTATGTACAGTGTACACAGTTATTATATTATTTTTACACGTGTGGCCTACAATCCAGAACTGGAGATGTTAAGTTGACGAACAATGTTAAAGAAATGGGTGTGGAACCGTCAATTGACAATTTCACGACTGCGCATCATAAACTGCTAGTATACTTACACCTTATAGTCTTCAAATATATGTTTTTTTTTTAAATTTATGAATCATAGCTAAAAATACGTAAGTTAAATATGAAAATTCACCAACAGTTTTCTACAACGAATCGTTTTATTATTATTTATTACCATGCTAAGTTTAATAATATGCAATGCATTACAATATTTTATTGTCTAATAGTGCAATTTCACAAGTACTTGGTAATAATTAATAAATATAGCCGTAAAGTTAAATTATGCCACTTGAACAAATTATTATATAGACATCATAAGTCATAACGCTTAACTCCCATATGTTATTGCAGTATCATAGAAAATCAATAAAACATTTAATCACATAATAATATAATAAAATACATATAATTAATAGGTACTAATATTTATATAAATTATAAAAAAATATATGTTTGCACAATATCAGTGATAAAACTAGAGGGGGCTTAGCCCCCTGACTACGATTTAGCCCCCCCTCCAAAAAAAATATTCCTTGATTTAGATTTAAGCCGCCTATTTGTTATTTTAAGTTAATAGTTTTATCAGGTGGACCGTAGCCCCCCCCCAGAATTTTAACCCTAGTTGCGCCTATTATTCGAAAATTATATAGATACACGTCTTATTAAAATCTGAGCAAATCATTAGAATCACAAAATATGTTTAGTCCATACTGCACAATAACATGTCGTCTTATACTTATATAGGTAGATCGTAAATACATTCCGTATTTCCGTTTATAAGATGACGTATGCAATGGAACAATTGAAATATCACATTCAAAATTCACTTTCGTATAGGTCGTATAAGTACATAATTATATCATGTAGGAATAGGCCAAAATTGATTAATTCCACAGGTACTATTATATAGTGTTAAATAAATTTTAAACATTTAAATTTTCAAATTAAATGCTACCGAAATAAATTAATTATGACTTACTAATTTCGTACACGCATTTATTAAAATGATTTTGATTTCATAAAAGCGTTAATACTATTCAGTTATAAAATGTATTAATTATTTTTCAATGTACACTTATACTAAAACTTAATTCGCGCTACATATTATAGTAATACCTATTGGCTATTAATGTTACACAACAACCACAAAACTTTTCTACTTGTGTAACATACTATTAATGATACTATTATTATTGTTTTGACCTTGCGCATATACTGGATATTCCAACATGTCCTATAAGTTTATCACGAATATTAAACAAAATTACAGTAGGTATATAATAACATGCAGTACCTAGTGGATAATACGCGTAACTATTAATTTTAATAGAGAATTGAAATAATAAGATGTGTCAGATAAAAAAAATTATATTTATAAGAACCCTCAGAATCAAAAATCAAAATTGATGACCGCGTGCATGCGGCAACAATAACGATCGTGCTCGGGACATTCACCTTTCACTTTTCATTATCAAAATCGTGGTAGAAATAACTGCAATTTCGACACTAACATTCCCTTCACTACGGAAAAAAACAAGACTACATGCAGCAATTTAACAGCATTGTCACGTGTGAAAGTCAAAAAAAGTTTTATTTCAAAATATTTATTACCACGATTTGTATATTTGTATATTTTTACATCAAATTATCAATATAAAAATATAATAATATGTTGAACAGTGTTATAAATTATAGATAGTAAAAATACAATATAATATACAATATTGGTTTCGTCTAAATCATTACGGTTTGTAAATTTGCAATAACGTTTATTATCTACCAATGATGAGGCGTAATAAAAATGTTATGAATTCTAATATTATAATTTATAGGTAATAAAATAGTTTTAACAATGATAATAATGGTACATAATTTCTAAATAACTACTTCCTTTAAATATTTTCTAAACATTATTTCCCAACAATTAGATTTACCAACTATGTGATTCCTAAAAAAATATATTTATTTATTGTTTAATTCCTCTAAGCAGTACCTATGGTTTGAAGTTTAAATATTAAATAGTAAATACTAAATACAAATTAGCAAATTATTTTACTGATATTTTAATAATAGTTGGTTACCTACATAATTATTAAGTAGAATTTTATAATCATTAAAGTCTAACAAATTGATACATTTTTCTCCACTCAAAACCACATATTGTAACATCATTTAATTAATTAAGAAAAATATAATTGATAATATTATGATATAATTATATTTAAAAATAAAATATGTAGGTAACCATATTATAATGCGTGGTTAAATGGATCACCAGTATATAACACTCTTTATTTTAGAAAATACTGACATTTTTAAAAATGTCTTTTACATCATTTTAAGTAGTAAATAAATAACATTTTTGAAAACAAATTATATTTTTACTAAAAATAGGATTTTTTTGTTATCAATTTTTAATTTTTTTATTATTTTGAATAACAACATACATTTTTTATTTCATATTTCCAAGCAGAATATTATTCGAAGGATTTTGATCTATAAAAATCAAATTTCAGACAAGTAGTTTATTAGTTATATGACTTATAGACAGTTATAGATATCCCGCCCAAAATTGCCCGTATATATGGTATGGTCTAACATCTCTAAAAATAATCTCCGAGATTTTCGGAAAATTCAATTGAATAGTTTTTGAGTATATAAGCTACACAGTACACACATTTGGATTTAAAATATTTAGTTTCTTTAGTCGAAGCGTGACAATTTGGTACCTGATCTGCCCGATTAACCAATGGCAACCATTTATAAACAAAAAATCCCTGTTTGACCAATTGACAATCTCTTTAAACTGCGAATATTGGAAGAATCCTTTCTTATTGCACATCTAGATCATTAGAGAAACCACTATTCCAAATGTCAAGTTTGTACGTTTTGTATTTTGGCGCCAATGTTGTATATTTAAATTTGATTTTGTTGGATAGATAGCGCCACTATTGTATTTCTACGACCCCATATTTCCCCTTTTAAGGGTTGAATTTCCAAAAATCCTTTCTTAACGGACGCCTACGTCATAATAGCTATCTGTATTCCGAATTTCAACAAGATCCGTCCAGTGGTATGAGCTTGTGCGTTGATAGATCAGTCAGTCAGTCAGTCAGTCAGTCACCATCATTATATTATATATAGGTACATATAGAGATAAGTTATAACTTATAAAAATTTAAAGTTTATAGGTGAGTGGAGTAGTATACCAACATTTGCGGGGTAGGTACCCCTGACCCCTCTACCAAACCACTCGTCTAATCTAATCTTTAAATACTTATAACTCATAGACTTCTCGTCCAAAATTTGATTTCTATAAATCTGAATACTTCAAAAAAATTTTGAATAAGGAATAAAAATTATGTTGTCTTAAAAAAGTTAAAAATATATTTAAAATAATAACGGTAGAAAAAATTTAAAAATATAGTAAATAAATAATGAGCTATAATCTCCACCAGGGCCGGTCTTAAAGAACTATGCGCCCTTTAGTTCAGGTTAAGTATTTTTTACTCAGAAGTCTAATAAAAAACAAACTGTATTAATTAATTTTTTTTTTCTGAAATAAATTTAAAGTTAAGTCATTTTTATAATAGTAATATTAACAAGTATATATTATTTAATAGGTAGGTTAACTAGGTATGTTTATATTCAAATAATCTTAAGATATGAATTCATATTTTTAGTGGAACTTTTCGTGCTTTAATCTCTGCAAAATGAATTTACCAATGTTGTCCAATCGAGATTTACAGCAATATCGTTTTCAATTGATAGGATTGCAAGTATGACAATCTTTCATCACCTATAGTTGCTCTTACATATGTTTTAATTAGCTTAAGTTTCGAAAAACTACGTTTTCTAGATGCAGCTGTAACAGGAATTGTCAAAAGAATCCTAAGTGCAATCCACACATTTGCCCTTGAATTTTATACTTAATACTCTAGCTTGGAAGTTGGAAGACAAAAGCCTTAAATATACTTTCGAATGTAGTGCGCTTGAAGGTGGAGTACCTGTATAAAAGTCGCTCTGCTGTACAGCAGGTCACAAGTGGGTCACTGTAATGTGTAATGGATGGTGTTAAATTTGAATTCAATGATATAATATCATTGTATAAGAAAAACGATTCTGAACGAAAACAGTCAGTCAGCCTAGTTTTAAAATATACAATTTAGCAGGGAGTAGACAAAGATAGCCGGCCACATATAGTTGGGAGTAAAACTGTGAACGGCGAAGGAAAAGAAGAAAAAAGGTTAGAAATTTAAGGTTCAAAAACTGAATAAATGTTTAATATTAATTAATTTAACATTGAATTCAAAAGCTTTTAGTTATTTTGCTTACATGACAAAATATGATGTTAGTTTTTGAAATAAAAAATTTGTTTTTGAAAATATATTATGATAAATAAAGCTCGTTGTATAAAATTTTAAATATGACATTGAAGTTCTTATTAAAATCATAAAATCTAAGTTTTGGGTGTTATGACTATCCGTTAAATAATATAGGTAGTATAAAATATTATATTCAATTTAGTTCAAGGTTTCCCTTGAAAATAACATAATCATTCCACCGCTATTAAAATATAATGTTTTAAAGATTATATACGTTTAAAAGAAAATTCTCATGCTTATTTATCATTAAACATTTTAAAATAAAAATTGAAGATACAATTTAAGTAATGGGTTTATCGTAAGCAAATGTACTTGTATACATGCATATTATATAACTTGCTTATCATAATATCATATTATCATCTTATAATTTATATACGAGTATAATACGACTATACGAGGATGTATTAACTAAGTATACTTAAATCTAAAGAATTAATACAGGTAATTAGTAATTACCAAGTATATGATTATTATGACTGGGAATGTATTGTCATAAAAAAACCCCAAAAAATGCCATAGAAAATTATTTTATTCACTTATAATTGCAATTAGTTTTTTTTTATTTCGACAAGTTTTGAAGTAAAAATGTATTTAATTTCATTTTAAAAAAAGGTGCTCTGCTGTACAGTAGGTTACAAGTGGGTCACTGTATAATGTATGGTATTAAATTTGAATTCAATGATATAATATCATTGTAAAAGAAAAACAATTCTGAGCGAAAACAGTCAATCAACCTATGATAATATTAATAAGTATATTTGATGATATTATTATGAATAAAGTAATTTATTATTTAACTATTTACTTGGAGCCTTGTTTTAAATTTTCGATCCTTACCTATAAAACTTGAACATTTTTTATAAAGTTTTAACTTCAAAATAATCATTAAATTTTAAATGTGATAAATTTTGTCAAAATTCGAACTTTAAATGCTTATAAAAAAAAATTGTGCAAATGTATTTTTAATATTTTTCAACTGCTATTGTTACAATATATCGGAGACTCGCATTAAATTTTCAAGCTTTTTTATCAAACAAATAAAAAGTTATTGATATTTATGGAAAAAAAAACTAAAAAAAGTGGAAACTGAAAATGTCAGTAAAAAGCTCAGAATAAGTCAAAATATTTGGAAAATGTTATAGTGTATAGGAAATCAGAATATAAACATTCAGTCAAAATTGCATGTACCTACGGTCATTTGTTTAAGAGTTGTACCAAAAACCAAAATCTATTTTTCAAAAACAGATTTTGCGTACAAATTCCCGTTTTTCCTTAATTTTTCTTTTGTTTTTCACGGCGCTTTAGAAAACTACTGGAAAAATTTTACTTTCGACCCATCAAAGTACCAACTATATTAACTTTCCATTCAGAAAAGATACTGTTCAAGAAACTCTAAGAACTTTTTTTTTTTTTTGATAAAGGTAGACAAACTTATGAGGAATCTTATATTACATTTTCTAATGTTAGATTTAAAAAGAATATTTTTTATGAATTTCTAACTCGAAATAATTTGCAAATTGTTGTCATTTTTACGTGTTTTGTCAATATTTGAACTTTAAATGCTTTAAAAATTTAAAATGACTTAAAAATTTAAAATTGTCAAAAACTGCAAAAAATTCATATTCTTTTTCAAAAATACTTGAAATGTATATTTTATAAAACGATAGCATCGCGTAGCTAGTTTTGAAAATCAATACAAAGTGCATAGAAATCCCAGTCTTAAATTTATTACCGATAAATAAAATATTGAATACTTTATGAAAAAATTATCGGTTTTAAGGAACGATTTTCGTCTCATTCAATTTACTTTGTTGTTACTTGTTTTTAAATTATTTTAGATTCTGAGTGGAACGATGAATGTATTGAATTTACATTGATGTTTTTTTTTTCTTTTTATTTTTTTTGTGTCTGTGTACACGATAAGTAGTCGAAATAATGCTTCGATTTTCGACTTCAGTATCTTGTTCGATTGGAAAGTGAATATCGTTGGTGCATTGGGGAGGTCAAAATTTTAAATTCGTCAAAAGCGCCAAGAAAAACAAAAGAAAAATTAAGGAAAAACGGGAATTTTTACTCAAAATCGATTTTTCAGAAAATTGAATTTGGTTTTCGGTGTAACTTTAAGACAAATGACTGTAGATACATGAAATTTTCACTGGTTGTTTATATTTGCATTTTCTATACACGATAACATTTTCAAAATATTTTGATTTATTTTGAACTGTTTAGGGACATTTTCATTTTTCATTTTTTTTTAGTTTTTTTTCTAGAAATATCAATAAAATTGTATTTGTTGGTTAAAAAAACTTGAAAATTTAATAGAAGGCTCCTAGTATATTTTTTCAAAGGCAGATGAAAAATATTAAAAATCGTTAGTCACAGTTTTTTTTTTATAAGCATGTAAAGTTCAAAAATTGACAAAATATGGAAAAATCACGAAAATTAGCAATTTATTTTGAGTTAAGAATTCGTAAAAATTTTTCTTTTTAAATCTAAGGTTTTAAAATGTAATACAAGATTCCTTATAAGATTATCTACTCGATATTCACTCGATTTCTAATGTAGCGATTTCCTTATTTTGTTGTAATTCAAAAACGAATAACTGTAGATACATGAAAATTTCACTGAATGTTTATATTAGCATTTCCTATACGCCATACACTTTTGAAAATATTTTGACTCTTTTTGAGCTGTTAACGGACATTTTTCATTTTTCAATTATTTTAGTTTTTTTTCTATAAAAATCAATTAAGTTTTATCTGTTGTTCCAAAAAATGTAAAAATTGAATACAAGACTCCTGCTATATTGGTACAATATCAGTTCAAAAACATTGAAAATACATAGGCACAATTTTTTTTTATCAGCAATTAAAGTTGAAATTTTGACAAAATGTACCTATCAAAATCTCGAAAATTATCAATCATTGTAATTAATAAATTATAAAATGTTCAGTTTTTATAGCTAAGGATTGCAAATTTAAAACATAGGTTCTCATAAATAGGTCATACTGTAACCAAAAAATCTAAAAAATATATGAACACAGTTATTTTTTACAGACATTTTAAATTCAAATTTGGACGAAATTACATATTAAAAAACCTAGAATAACTATTTTAGTTATTTTGTTGCGATCGAATAATATTATTCATGGGTACTTGAAACTTCTAAAGTGTACTATTATATATCTATGATAGTATCAAGGTTTTTGTTGATGTAAAACGCGTTATAAGTACCTAAGGGATATTGTGATATGATTAATTTGGAATTTATTATAGGTACCCATTGTAGGTCAATTTTTTGTTTAATATTATAGATATGTATATAATATGTCTTTTACCTAGACTGACATACCGTCTCCCCTCAGAATAGTTTTTCTTATAAAATGATATTATATCGTAGAATTCAAATTTAATATCATCCATTATACAGTGACCCACTTGTAACCTACTGTACAGGAGAGCGACATCCACTTGCCCACCTTTTTGTATTTATATATTATTATTTTATTAATATATAGGTAGGTATGCTAATTTTCTTCCTGAATTTCCGGTTAAATGTTATGATGTACAGAATAAACATATTTTACCCTGAACAAAATTAATATATTATAATATAGGAACTAATAACTATCACAAAACTTGTCTAACTGGGTCTGTACGGTTGGCCCGGCGAAGGTTACTGATACTCAGATACCCGGAACGCAAAGGTAACACCAAACCTTCACAATGATACAAGATGCTAACTTTGTTTGCGTTTGTAATTTAATATTTTTAATATTTGTGCTTCATACGTATTACACATGCTATATATGCTGTGGATACAGAAATACATCTTATCTTGGCACTTTTTCTTTAGTCAAATATCACGATGAAAATTTTTCAAGTCAATACAATTTTTTTCTTTTAAGTTAATAATAATATAATATAAAATACATTATACATTATATATAAGTAGGTACATATTATAATATAGTATAATTCTGTAGGTGCGTGACATAAACATATTATTTTATTAATATTATATTATATCATAATATATACATAAGAAATACGTTTCTTGTTAAAAACATTATAGTATTAGATACCGTAAAAAATAAGAAATTTGCATAAAATAGTGAAATGGTAAAATACACAATAAAAACTGTTTTTAAAGTAATTAATTGTTTTTGATATTTCTAAATTTATTATAGCATTTAAAGCATTTACAGCCGTCTTCATAATTATTAATAAATTATTTTCGTAGTACCTATGTCCTATGTGTATATTAAAATAATTGGCATTTAAATTTCAATATTTATTTATCAGCCTATCATTATAATAAATACCAGTAATATATTTAAATTCTCAAATTATGTGATATATAATATATAAACTATTATTACTATTACAATGGTACAAGACAAAATAATAATAATAATATTTTAAAATAAAAATTTAAATTTAATTTTTCAGTCATAAAGAAAAGAAAATTCCATAGTTGAGTAATAACGTTTACATTAAAAATTTTTAAAGAAAATCCCAAAATATTGATAAATATTTTTATAATTTATTATATTATATCAAAGACATATTTTAAACATTATCCATGAATATATTATTATGTTTTAAAAATGTAACAAAATGTTTATTTTGTCAATTTAAAAATTTCATGCGAGCATTGGAAAACTGTGATTATTAAACTAATCGATTATAATTTTATTATTCTATCATTTTTGAAGACACGCATCAACACCACGCATGCTTTTGAAATAACTATACGTAGATACACGCGGTCATTTACAAAAAAACTTAAATAATAATTATAACTTATAAGTTATAATTTATAAAGTTGAAATAATTTCGCTTAATCATGCAATTTTTAAAAACATTTTACAGTAACTATAAGGTACAATAAAGGTACAACATTATAAAGTCCTAATTTGTATATTTTGTACCTATTTGGCTTATCGTTTAAAAATTAGGTAACATTAATAACGCAATACTGCAGCCTTGTATAGTAAGGATAATAATATCATCAAAACTTATCTTTTATTTTCACGTAGAATAAACATGTCATAGGTACCTATCGTATTATTTTATTACACTTGAAAACGTTAAAACTACATGCGTCACGCAACTATACCTTTAACAATAATATAACGGGTAGGTTATATACTTATATGGCTAATGGCTATATCGGACTATATATTATAATATTGACTTTTTTTCTTGAAATTAACCAAAATACTATTATAATAATATACTACTATTCAAATACTTATCAATGGAATGGATAATGATCGAGTTATTGTAAAACTCAGCAGACTTAAGAGCAGGCAAAAGCCGTAGTGCTGTTTTCGTCTTACAAACGTATAACATAGGCTATAGTAAATTTCCGTTTAGCAGAACAAAATAGTATCTATGTGTTGTATTAGAGTGAGTTTATCTATTATTAAACTTAAAGAAAAGAATATTATATGCGCTTATAGGTACGTAATTTTTTTAACGATATTTGAATTTTTAAGCGAGTTATGAGCATTTTAAATTGCAATATTTTACATAAGTAGGTGGGTAGGTAAATACTCATAATTAGCTTAGAAATTGAAATATAGGAAAAAATCTATGTACAAACACAAATAATGTTCTTACCTTTTTAAGTTTGACAATAGATTAACTCATTTTAATATTGAATATTTGAATCTAACAACACAACATATTTTGTTCTGCTAAACGCAAATTTGCTATGTTTTAAATTTGTAATACATGGGTACCACACATACGGTTGTTAGCTTAATATGAGTTTCTTACTTGTATTTGAATTAAATAATAAAATATATACTATACAATTTAGAACTAAAGTCATATATTTTATTGACATGATGTTATAATATACAGAATGGGCTTTGTGTAATTTCCAGTAGCCCACAATAATTTTAAACTTATCTTGTAAGACCCGATATTAAATCGTTCTCATTCGCTGTCTATAATTTATTGGGTTATTCGTTCATTATATTTCAGTTAAAATAATATTAATATTTGAACTAAATGGAAGTTATCAAAAAGATGTGGTTTTATTAAGGTAATTTTTACAACATTCGAAATGAAATATAAATAAAAATATCATATAGTTTCTACTATAATCAGTAATCACTAATCATAATCATACATCGAATGACGTATAGTTGTAACTACATTCACTATGTACATATTATTCCAAACTTAATCATATATATTTTGAAAATTCTGAGTGTTTTGTTTTGTGGGAAAAATAATAAACCTAGCAGTTAGGTACAACTATAATATACTTTCCAATAACTATGTGAAGGTGTACCTATGTGTATTAAAATACTATATTATAAAAGCGTACACACACCGCTTGGCGCGTTCTAAGGTGTTTTCAATTTGGCACACATAATTAATATAATAGTACCTAGGTAGGTACTACTATAATTATACGCAACGTGCAATATATTTACACGTGACACCCGGAAATAGCTAAGCGCGAAATCCAATGAATTGCGTAAAAAATGGACAACTGCAGCTGTTCAGGGGATAGCCGATGTTTACAATCGGAAAATGTCAAGTGCATATGTCCTGTACAGAGAAAAAGGGAATATAAAATCGATTCCTCCGAAATTACATTTTTACCTGTAAGAAGCTTATTGATTGCTCCGGCTATCAACTACGCCGAACTTTTTACATATTCATTCCTTCGGGCTTCGGCTCATATATATTACTATATCAGTATACACTTTTATTAAAAATTGATGATGATAGTCTAAAAAATGTGTATGATGATTTATGTGATAATTACATTGATGAAACATCTAAATTTAATTCGAAAATGGACATGTAGGAGTCGTCTTCAATATCATCGGAACGAACAACTAACAGTTCCTCATCGTTTCATTCAAGACTAATTCACAAATCTCTAAAGGCGCACATCTTAATATATTTTGGTTTTCACATGTATTGAATTTAAAAAGCGGGTAAGTGGATATCGCTCTGCTGTACAGTAGGTTACAAGTGGTGTATTGTATAATGGATTGTATTCAACTTGAATTCAATGATATTCTATCATTGTATAAGAAAAACGATTCTGATCGGAGACGGTTTGTCCAGTCATGATATTTTATATTGTCATTAATTATTATATCATGTAAGTTGGATTAATATTATAATACTATTATTTTTTGTTCGTTTCTATGGTAATAAACAAAGCGTTAGAAATTAAAATACAAATTTTAGCGGTTTTTCGTAATTTTTCGGTGGTTTTTACCGGGGCACTAAATAACTATTGATAATATCGAAAAATGACCACTCTAAAGTACCATATTGATACAATTTTCTAAAAGATAATAGGTACTGTATGTTGAAATCGAAGAACTCCTCTTCTGGTAGACATTTTGTATACAGGATATAAAAATAAAAATAAACATCATTGTAAAACCACTAGCTTCCTAGTTCCGCTCAGAATCTAAAATATTAACTAATAATAAGTGGACTGAACATGTATAAAATCAGCAACAACAAAAATTACGAAAATAAATACGAATATTACAACAATAATTGTTGATGATTATTTAAATAAAACATTGATGGATTCATTTATATTATACACTAGTATTAAATTAAATTTTTTTGAATTTTAGAAAAATAATAACTCATCAGTATTTGAGTTATTGTATGTACCTAGTTACTGTATTTATTTTTTAATATTTTATTGTTTTTTCTCTCATTATATAGGCAGTGGCGAATATAGAGGGGAGGCCCCTTAGGCCAGAGCCCATACTGAAATTGCAGGTTCAAGTAAAGCAATGCATGTATATCAACACTGTTTACAGTTTTTCACCATGATTAAGTTAGCCGGTTGATTAAAATCGTTTTTGAGGAATCAACAAGGAAATATTAGATTGTCAGGACTTGCTTTGATGACTTATAATTGGCTTTGATGTTAAATTCATAGTAAGAGAACATTAAAATATATAAATGACACTGTCAATTTTTAAAAAAGAATCAAAAAATTAATTTTACATAATAATTAAATTGAGCAATTTTTATTTGTACTATATATGTTATAATTATAACCACCCAGCTCCTTAACAAATGTATAGTTATGACTTATGGCTATGTTAGTCGCGCTATGCTTGACTAGTGATAACCGATAAATTGGCCCATAGTGAAAATAATTCGTATATACGCCACTGTATATAGGTATGCTTACGGAATCGAGATATAAGGAATCGATAGCCTGCGGAATCATCATATTAATATACAAAAATGTCCGGCCGAATTAATAAGACCCCGGTAAAAGAACACGCTCAGTTTCGCAGTCATTTGTCAGTCCCGATTAGTAGGTATAGGTATTATAATATTATATATATAGTAAGTTAGTAAGCAATAGCGTGTGCTATAACGTGGATTTTAATACAGCTATAAAGGGTTATTAACTATATAAACTATTTATATATTAACAAACAGAGTTTATACCATATCATTAACCATAATATGTTGTAAATAAGTAAATTATGCGTTGTAAAACGAAAAGTCTCTTTGAACTTAATCATTAATTTTCTTGGTTTTTCGTTCTTGACGCATGCAAATAAATTTAAAACAATTCTTAAAAAACTAGTTTTTTTTTAAATCAAATTTTTTGTCAAAAAATGTAAAGTTTTTTGTTAGTTATATTTTATTTCATAGAGTATGGACGAACACAGCTGATCGCTGAATAATCATAATTTTGTAAGTTTACGCTATACATTTATATATTGTTTTTACTTGGATAATTTTCAAGCGTAGGGACTGGGGGACTCGGAAGTTATTGGTTAGAATCTGATTCTCGACAACTGACAAATTACAACAACAATAATAATTGTGTGTAGTAACTAATATTAATACCGACGACTACGTGCTCACTTATAATAGTCATTTATACAATATAATTGGGCAATGAATTCTTAGTTTGCTGTTTCAGCTAATAATCCATAGGCGTGCTTAATGGCGTATGACAAACTGTAAATTTAAATTAACTCATACCTACTTTTTTTTTATGGGGGAGCTGATTTCGTAAGAAATTTCTTAAAAATATGCTCTTGGTCAGATCTACTAAATAGTTCTAGACTCCCCTTTATAATTAATAACTAGAATACTATAATATATATTAATATATTATGTAGCGTAGATTTTAATTAAAAACTGATGCCCACTGCCAAATACATATATTCAGTATTTAAGTACCTATGCAATGTATAAAATATATAACATATTGATTCTCGTGTAATATATTATTACACAACTTGATGCCTATATATATTTATAAAAACGAATCTTGTTTTTTGTTCTAAAAAACGTGGTAAGTACAATAATACATTCGTTATAATTTATAGCTCATAGCATCAAAAATATAAGTTGTATATTACGCATAGTATCAAATATATATTATATGCCTGCGCAGTCTACACTATACATAAATTCCACAAAAAGTAGTGTTTAAAAACTTTTACCCAACTCCCCCCTCCACAACGTAAATACACACAACACACAAGCTCGACTTTGGATACACCCTAAGCATGCATTTTATATTTGGAGCGTGGTCCAAAATAGCACTTACCTGTTGAGTCTGCCGTAAACAGTGTACGCGATGACGGCGACGACGGCGATCGCCACGCCGGCGCTGGACGCGAACATGCAGACGGACACCATGGCGAAATCGACCGCGGCGACGATCAACATGACGGCAGAGGCGGTGGCGACGATCGTTCAAAGGATTATAGTAATTATTATATTTAAATCGCGCGGTCGTAAAGCCGCGATGGGTTGACGGTGTATTATAGGTAGGTACCTATAATATAGAAGTGGGTTGGTATAAAACGATATAAGAGCGAAGAGGTTGGAAGTAAAGTCGCGGTAGCGGCGGCGGCGACACTCGAGATAACCGACAATTTTGATGATAAATAATAATATCAACCTGGGTATACATATATAGTATAGTGTATACACTGACAAGTAGGTATATAGGCTGCAGTCGAGAATATTATCGGAATTTTAACAGTTTTTTTTTATATTTTATTTTTTAACGACACATACGTAATCCGATCGCAATTCGTGTAGGTATAGGAAATAGCGGGTTATTAATATTAATATAACATATTTTATACAATGCACGAACTACAATTCTGCGATGAACCATAAATATTCGATCGAAAGTCCGAACACGATTTTACACAAACTGCACTATATTTAAGATTATTTTCAAATATTGTTTTGAATAATTTTTTATTTAATATTATAATTTTTTTTTTTTTAGAAGCGCTCGCCACTTGTTTTCATTCGCAACTGACAGTACCTATATGTATACATAATACCAGTTGCCCTTTTTGCCCCCTACTGGCCATCATCATTATTTATGTGTATATATTATATTCACATGCATTATGATTATGAATATACTCGCGCGCGCTGGCGATTGTAAAATAAACGTGTTTGGGATACCTTGAAAACAATAAAAAAAATTTGACATTAATTGCTAATTAGCGCCACCACCACAGCCACTGCGAGATTCACGTATACTACGTATATGCATGCGTTTCATATATATACCGACCGATATTGTTTCTGCATTCGTATAGATACTGTCCATATTGATTTTTCGACCATTAAAGTCAACAAAAAAATCTCTATATATTTAAACAGCTCGATACTTCATTTACAACGAGGAGAAAAAAAATTAAGAGCACCTATATTCTGTAAAATTATTAGGTACCGCTGCAACTATATAGCAGTACACCTATACCGATCTACCTAAATAGGTACATATCATAATAATATAATATGCATATAATAATAATATAGGTATAAGTACAACGTTTCTGAACTCTTTTCGAAAGCTCCACAATTTATTATAATAATAGACGTTCTGCTGTTTTTCAGTTCACGATGAGACAATTGAAGTTCACGTAGGTATACAGTAACTATTCTAAATCATACTATATTGTATACATATCTATATAGATATTAATGATATTATACAGTAATACGTATACACTATACAGTAGGTAATGCTGGTAATGTATTATTAGACAACATACATTTTTCCCACGTATAATTTGAATATAAGTAGGTATATACCATTTTTAATTACTCTATTATAATCCATATTAAAATTAAACTATAACCCGAGTTATAATGCAAAGCGGTAAACAAATGTTTGGTTAACCTACTGCAGATGCGATTAAAAATAAACAGAAACTAACCGAACTTTCGTGTTTTTGCATTACGACATTACATGCACAAGACGATTGAATTTTAAATCACTCAAATTACACAAGTTTTAACGCTTATTATATCTATAGATAGTAAAAAATATAATATGACTATGTGATGTTGTACCAATAATTTAATGAGATTAAAAACGATTTCACGCGTCGGTATAGTTTCATAACAATGACAATTTATTATACACGTAGAAATATTGAAATGTACGTATACTTATAATAATACAGGTATCACTCGTATATAGGTATAGGTACCTAAGATCATATATACAATTTTAAACCAGTCTTATTATATTACATGCTCAAATGTATATTATTTCGTAAGTCGTAACGTTACAGGAAGATACCTACCAATATATACCTGCATTGTGTTGTTTGCTTGTCATCATTGTTATTATACACGTTTTAATATCAATGCTAAAATTAAACACGTTATATTTTTATCGCGTTAATTTAAAAATTAAATACATTAATTGTGCACAATACAAAATAAACAGGGAAGGTATATCATAATATATCATCATCGGGGCCGTATTTACACTTTTTGGGCCCTGGGTTAACAATATTTGAACGCCCCCCAAACAAAAAAAAAATGAATCTGCTTTAGATTCTGAGTGAAACGATGAATGTATTGATTTTAAAATTATGTGTGTGTTTTAGATTCTAAGTGAAACGATGAATGTATTGATTTTACAATGATGTGTGTTTTTTTTTATTTTTTTATTTTTTTTTGTGTCTGTCATCACGTTTTAGGACAGTAAAAGTGCTTGGATTTTCTTCAACAGTATCTTTTCTGATAGGAAAGTGAATCTAGTTGGTACTAATTTCCCAGTAGTTTTCACAAGCACCGGGAAAAACAACATAAAAATTAAGGAAAAACGAGAATTTTTACGCAAAATCGGTTTTCCAAAAAATCGATTTTGGTTTTTGGTGTAACTCTACAACAAATGACCGTAGATACATGACATTTTCACTGGTTGTTTATATTTGCATTTTGTATACACGATAACATTTTCAAAATATTTTGATTTATTTTGAACTGTTTAGGGACTTTTTCAGTTTCCACTTTTATTAGTTTTTTTTTATGAACATCAATAAAAATTTATTTGTTGAGTAAAATTACTTGAAAATTTAATACAAGGCTCCTACTATATTGTTTCAAAGGCAGATGAAATATATTAAAAATCCTTTGTCACAGTTTTTTTTTACAAGTGTTTAAGTTCAAAAATTGACCAAATATGGAAAAATATAACGAAAATTAGCAAATTATTTTGAGTTAAGAATTCGTAAAAATTTTTCTTTTTAAATCTAAAATTTTAAAATGTGATACAAGATTCCTTATAAGATTATCTACCTTTGTCAAGAAATAAATGTATATAAGAAAGTCAAATTAAATTTTTATGAGCGTTTGAAATTCAAATTTTTAAAACATTGGATATTCACTCGATTTCTCATGTAGCGATTTCCTTATTTTGTTGTATTTCAAAAACGAATAACTGTAGATACATGAAAATTTCACTGAATGTTCATATTAGCATTTCTTGCACTGTACAATTTTGAAAATATTTTGACTCTTTTTGGGCTATTTACGGACATTTTCAGTTTTCTTTTAGTTTTTTTTTCTATAAATATCAATAAAGTTTTATCTGTTGGGCCAAAAAGTGTAAAACAAGGCTCCTGATATATTACAATAGCAATTGAAAAATATTAAAAATACATAGACACAATTTTTTTTTATAAACATTTAAAGATCGAATTTTGACAAAATTTATCAAATTTAAAATTGAATAATTATTTTGTAGTTAAAAATGTATAAAATATTCAACTTTTATATTTAAGGATTGAAAATTTAAAAGAAGATTCCACGTAAGTAGTTAATTCTGTTACAAAAAATCTAAAAAATACATTGGCACAGTTTATTTTTATAGTTATTTTAAGTTCAATTTTGGACAAAATTACATATTAAAAAACCTAGAATAACTATTTTAGTTATTTTGTTGTGATTGTGTAATTTTATTCGTGGGTACTTTATACTTCTAAAGTACACTATTATATATCTATGGAGTATAGACTATGATAGTATCAGGGTTTGTTGTTGACATATAACGCATTATAAGTACCAAATGGATATTTTGATATGACTAATTTGAAATTTATTATATAGGTACCTATTTTAGGTAATTTTTTTTTAATACCATAGATAAGTTTATAGTATGTCTTATACCTAGACTGACATACCGTTTCAGCTCAGAATCGTTTTTCTTATACAATGATATTATATCATTGAATTCAAATTTAATACTATCCATTATACAGTGACCCACTTGTAACCTACTGTACAGCAGAGCGACACCCACTTGTCCACCTTTTTTTATTTATTTTTTATTTTTTTCAGTGAAATGTTCAAGTATCTACGGTTATTCGTTTTTGAATTACAACAAAATAAGAAAATCGCTACATGAGAAATTGAGTGAATATCCGATGTTGTAAAAATTTGAATTTCAAATAACGCTCATAAAAATTTAATTTGACTTTCTTCTAGACATTTTTTTTTTTTGATAAAGGTAGATAATCTTATAAGGAATCTTGTATTACATTTTAAAACCTTAGATTTAAAAAGAAAAATTTTTAAGAAATCTAAACTCAAAATAATTTGCTAGTTTTTTTCATATTTTGTCAATTTTTGAACTTTAAATGTTTATAAAAAAGAACCGTGACTAAGGATTTTTAATATTTTTCAAATGCCACTGTAACAATATAGTAGGAGCCTTTTACTAAATTTTCAAGCTTTTTGAACCAACAAATAAAATTTTATTGATATTTTTAGAAATAAAACTAAAAAAAATGGAAATGAAAATGTGCCTAAACAGTTCAAAATAAATCAAAACATTTTGAAAATGTTATCGTGAATAGAAAATGCTAATATAAACATTCAGTCAAAATTTCATGTACCTACGGTCATTTGTTTAAGAGTTGCACCAAAAACCAAAATCGATTTTTTCGAAAACAGATTTTAGTGTAAAATTCCAGTTTTTCCTTAATTTTTATTTTGTTTTTCACGCCGCTTTTGAAAACTACTGAGAAATTTTCACTTTTGACCCCCCCAAAGTACCAACTAGATTCACTTTCCTATCAGAAAAGCTACTGATGAAGAAAATCCAAGCACTTCTACTGTCCTAAAACGTAATGACAGACACAAAAAAATAAAAAAAAAAACACATATCATTGTAAAATCAATACATTCATCGTTTCACTCTAAATCTAAAATGTTTTATTATCTGTTAGATTTTCATAAAATATTCAAATTTGAACGCAATAAGTCAATATATTCCCAAAACATGTTTTTACACAAAATATTCTTTTTTATGCGCTAAAAAATTTTGTATACCTATCAGTTCATTGGTAAATAAATCATCGAAAAACCTTACATAAATTGGAGCTGCATACTCTTAGTACATCAGTAAAGATATGTAAAAACATAAAAATCCCGATATCGAAAGTTATTAATTAATATACCTATTATATACGTAAGTAATAAAATATAATAATGTAATATGCTGAATGCTGATTGAGAAAATATTGGTGTAGAACAAGATGTAAAATATTCATAGTCGATGAGACCTATGTCTGGTGTAGACTAGACGACGTGTAGCTTATGTAGTCTTTAGTCACGACCAGGAATATAATTATAATGGTACGACTCACAATAAATTTGTATAATAAATAATAATGAATACCTACCTTAAATTGTGAGTGTAGTTCAGCAGCCTGCAAATATCGAGAAACAGTATCAGTAGTACCACTTTGAGGCGGTCATTGAAGCGGGATTTTCAATGAAAACTAACAAGGGCACATGGTATTAGCAATTTATTTTTTTAGCTTACAAACAATTTTAATTTTATAATAAGTATTCTATGACGTTTTTAAAAAAAAGCTTTAACCGCACTTTTTTACTGTTCAGAAGTATGGTAACTGTGGTAAGTGGTAACCATGGTGAGGAGATTTAATTTTTCGAACTAATCAGAAACGTTATCGCACAATATGATTGTAGTATATTCTGCGGTAGTATCATGATAAAAGAAGTTAATCCTGCTCCCGCTAAATGTTATTTGTTGACTGTTGTTCGTTTGAAAAATCTAAAATTATTAAATATGTTAGCTTTTAGCAGTGCTTAACTACTATGGATGTCTTTATATAGTATCTAATGTTATTGTGTTCATTAAATTCCTGTAAATATGTGGTCATCAAGAAAAAATACCATTCAAGTGTTTTTTGTCCTTACAGAAGACAGGGTAGACATTGAAAATATGTCTGAAACTATGCAGCTCGCATTACAAGTAAGTGGTGACGTATTGTGTTTTTGGGGTTCACAAATCAATAAAATAAAATATATAGATCATATTATAATTATTTTATATTATAGGATTGCATTAATCATGAACTTACCACTAATGTGATCAGTGAATCAGATGTTTGTATTATGACATCATTGAAAAAAAGTCAAGTTTTTGTTTACGACAATTTTGAAGGACCTGCTTTTCAACACATTTTAATGGCTGCTAAACAAAATAAAGCTGTGTTAGTAAAATGTTCTTATTAATTAATTAATTATTTATTTAATATTTCAAATCAACCAATAGTTATTTATAATATATTAAACATTTAAACCTATTCTAATTCATACAATATGTAGTACAATAAAAAATTTATTAATAGCTGTTAGTCCATCCATATTTTAGTATTATATATGAAGATTTTATTAATTTTATACAGTTTTTTCTTTTAAAAATATTAAAGTCTATATAAAAATATAATACTTATAAATACTTAAGACATAATTACTGTCCAGATCTGTTATATAAACTCAGGGGCGGACTGGGCCGGCGGGATACCGGGAACTTTCCCGGTGGGCCACTGCTCAAAAATAATTTGTTATTATTATTTATTTATAATAAAATCAGTAGGTAGGTATAAATATAAATTATAAATATTTTGTATTTTCATATCATAACGGTTGAGTGTGAAAAATTGTTTATATTATATTAATTGGTGTATAAGATTTTAGATTTCGGTTCAGCTGATTGACCAGCCCTTCGGCATCAATTCATAATCACAAATTATTATTTATAACTAGGGTGTGAATTTAAATATAAATTGTATTTTTCTCTACATTTTCTTAAACATTGCTTTCCAATCAAAAAATGTATTTCATACATAAAATAATTTAAAAATGAAATTTTTATTTAGCATTTTTTAACTTTATTGATTTTTAGAACATTTTTTTGACGTTTTTATGACATTTTTATGGTTTGAAGGCATTTTTGGTAAATTTTATAAGTATAAATACAATTTTATAAACACTATTGCTTAAATTGATTCAATAAGTTCAATATAATTAAAAATCATTTTTTTTTACTAATATTTCTATTTTATTACGTCTTATGTTTACTCCTATGACTTCAGTTAGGTATACAAAACAATACTTGCCAATTATAACTGTCAAAGTTTTTTATTTTAAAATATTAGTTAGCTTCTGACTGACCAGTGATATAATGAAATACAAAATTTAACGACTATACCTATTTAAGTTCTACCTATTTCATTTTATTTTAAATTGGCTTTTAATTTTTCTGGGCATTTTATTAAGCTTTGTAATATTGTAACTAGTGCATAAAATCGTATTTTAAGGCATTTTTCTTGTTTTTTTCTTGTATTTATATCCATGCCCTATTTATAACTTAATATGACTTTATTAAACCAATCGATTAATATATCCACTTCTAGCCAGCCAGTATTCACTTAATTATATTACCTAATACCTAATATTAAATTGTACACAATAAAAAACATAATATAATAATAATTACATAATAAAAAAATATAAAAAATAATTTGTGATAATTTAATTAAATAAGCTGATAACTAAAAGGTACAGTTCCGTAAGTTCAATGTAACGTTCTTAATTCAAAAAAGTGAATTTTTGAACTTTTTTTTATTTTATTGTAGTGTGTTGTTTGATGATTTTGTAATATTTACTTATCTATTTGTTGTTTAAAATGAAAACTAAAAGAAAGTGTGGGGTTCTGAAAATCATAGAGAGAGAGAGAGAAAAGATACTCTTAGGAATATCAAGTTAAAACTTAAAGTAGTAAGAACGACCTATGTTTTTCATCCACAGAAAGTGATACATTATACTATGCAGTATGTAATTAAGATAAAATACTAAACACATAGAGAATCTAAAGTTGTCTCCTGAGAAAATTTGAAGATGAGTAGAGGATGCAACCCTCATTTGTTAAAACTTTGGTACCATATTTAATTCTTACATTTAGTGATGACGAAATGGTGAGGGCTGGTCAAAATATAGATTTCCCGGGCTGAATAGTTGCCCCAGTCCGCCCCTGTATAAACTATAGGTACATACTCAAACAACCAGACAGGTTGACATATTATGTACCATTTTGTATGTTATATAGTAAGAATTTTCTTTCAATTAGATTCATAGGCGCAATTTCAACATAAAAACTGAGGGTGCTTAAGCTCTGCATTTCCTGGGTATTTAAATTAAATTATACCTATGAGGCACTTATGACTTTTTTGAGAAAAAATGGTTTTATGACAATTTAACATTGAATAGTTATAGTGCATTAGGTACATTTTATAAAAATTAATACAATAGTAAATTTTAATTTATTAAAAATTTAAAACAAATTGTTTATATTTTATTCAAAAAATATGACAAATAAATATTAGTGTACAAGGCGTGTAACAGACAGACTTGACAAAAAAAAAAAAAAAATTAAGCTACTTAAATGTGTGACAAAAATTGTTAAAATTATAAAAAAACATTATAAATATTGATTCGAACAAAAGTTATTCCAAAAGTCAGTTATATCTGTACCCACTATATTATATCATTCGGCATACACAATCACACAGGCTGTCGGAAACTTGGAACTCCAGTGAACACCAATTGACAAGTAATTCGTATATCGTAATTAGGTTTTTGTCCGAATTAGATGTGGGCACAGGAATGTTTCTAATTTCTATTAGCATTGATTTTATAATATATGCTATAATATATTATAAAATCAATGCTATTAGTAAATACTCCCGATACTATAAATTGTCGTATAGCTGAGTCGCTGCTGAACGTGATAACACTGATAATAATATAACCGACCACAACGACCGGGCTTAGTAGAAACATTGGAAAATAATGATTTATATTCTAAATAGATTTGAATTCGATAAAATTACAATTGTCGAGTTCATTGTTTCATTCATTATACTCTGATATACCCTCATGTCTGATGATAAACTGTTTTTGGTTTTTTTTTTTGTTGTAAAGAGAAGTTTTGATACATAAACACATTTTTATTAGATGGTGCTAATTTTAAAATTGGGGGTGCTAATACCCCCCTAAGCCCCCCCCCCCTATTTGCGCCTATGACTAGATTCATACCACTTGTAAATAATTTTAGTATTAATATTTGCTTTTGTAATTCTGTTGATTATTTTAACGTATTGTATACCTACCTAAGTAATAATCACTTGATGTATAGTTGAATTTTGCATAACATCATATATTATTTTATAGTTATTTTGTGTATTTCCGTGTACCTATTGTAGTTGGGCTCTCCAGTTTAATTCAGAACAAAATAATTAATAATATTTTAGATTTTAAAATTAAAGTAATATATTATTATTGTCCATTTCCTATACCATATTAGACATTATAAATATTATAATATTTTTCAGTTATTACTTATTCTCAACAAAACCATTTTAATTTAACCATAAAATCTTTACCTACTATATTTAGTTTATAGGCAATCCAATTGGCAATTTCTATTTCTTTTCATATTTATATTTGTATTTATATTCTTTATTTAGTTTTAATTTAATTATTTTTGTTTCCAGAATTGTTAGCCCAATATGTTTAAGAACATGTTTCATTGAAGCAATTTCTATACCAGAAAATAATTCACCGATATATACGATGGCAATGCGTAACATTGTACTAAGTATTTCGAATCTTAGTCCTAAAGAAAAGGTAAGTCAGAATTCACAACCTTTATTGTGCCTTTTCTTTTTATTAAACTGTTAATATTATAATGTTTAGGAAAGAGTAAAAGAAAAAGTTGAATACATGGGTGGAATTTTCTCTCATAATTTACGAGACAGCACTACTCATTTAATGGTTGGAAAAGCAGGATCTCAAAAACATATTGTAAGTAAACTTTTATATTATTACTTATTTATATTAATTTAAAATTGTATGGTTTTATTTAGAAAGCTATTGAAAATGGAATAAATATTATGACTGAAAAGTGGGTAGATGCTGTTTGGGAGGAAAGCATTATATGTAATATAGTTGCTACTGACACTAAGTTTGATAAATTCAAATGTCCTCCATTTTATAACCTGGAAATAACTACTTCTGGACTCGAAGGAAAAGATAGAGAAATAATCATCTCTCTAGTTAATGGAAATGGTAAAAAAAAATGATATTGTTAAATAATAAATATACGAGAAAATCCTTTGAGTTATCCTAAAGTTGACTTACAGACATTCATGTTATCCATGTTCCACTGTATATATAGTTTTATTCCAAGTTTATAGATTGTTTTTATTATTTAGGTGGCAAATATACCCCTCAAATGAAGAAAGATGAAACTAACATATTGATCTTAATGAAACCTACAGGCCAAAAGTTTACTTATGCACAGCAATGGGGTTTATTTTGTTTAAAACCATCTTGGATTTTTGACAGTGTTCAAAAGGGTTACATAGTTGAAACTCGTGACTATATTGTCAAAAATACAATGCTAAGTTCAACACCTGCTTCATCAAATGTTAAACGTATGACCTAAAATAAGTAAAAGTTAAAACTATTGTATTTTCATTTATCATTCATTTATTGACTTGCTTTTTAGCTAACTTTTCTCAAAACGATATTAGTGAAATTGTTGCTGAACCCAAATCAACAATTGAAGAAACAATAAATAACTGTGATATGTTAAAGCGCCAAAAAATAAATAATCACAGATCACAAGAAAATTGTACTACTCCAAAAAAAAATAATGGGCAATGTAAGTATACTATTTTATCATACCATTATTTATTAGTAATTGTTACGTTAAACTGTCAGTTTTATAAAATTCAAAATTATATTGATGTTTTAAAATTATACACACTTTGTATTACAGCTAATTCAAAAAAAATAAATTATAAAGATATTTTAAATGATTTAAGTTTGCCAGAAGTAAAAAGAGCTGGCACAATTTTGGATGGTTGTAAAGTAAGTTTTAATTTTAACAATGGTTTTTAAATATTTTTCACTTTGACTACAGTTGTAAATACAATTTTTGCAGATTTATTTTAGTGGATTTAGTTTAAGCGAAGAAGAAAAATTAAAACGAATAGTAATCTCTACTGGTGGAATTCGATACACAGAGCTAAATGAGTCTATAACCCATATTTTAGTTGGTGAATTTTCTGCATCACTTGCAAAATTATTACACTCTATTCAAGAAAAGTAAATATAACTTCCATAGTTTAATGCAGTAATTAACTGTGATTAAGAGAACATCCATAAATTGTTTGTTTAAAACTTTTTCTGGAGGGTAAGAATATTACTCTGACTAATCCCTTGTTATCAAAAAACTACATTTTCATAACAACAGAAAAGACTAGGACTGTGCCATATATTTTTATTTTTCATTTCATTTGCACTAAAAATGTTATTGTATTAAAATCCGTTATTTTTCAGTTTTGAAACTTAAAAAGCCTTTTTTAATTAAAGGATTATCATAAAAATATGAACAACATTGCAAAGTCAACAATTTTATCCTTTTATAATGAAAATTCAATAAAAAAAAGTGTTCTTGGTTCTTTTTGCATAAAACTGTTTTTCTAAATAATTTTGGAATTATGCAATAAATAACTGTAGTGCTGAGGTGAAACCAATCATATGTAACCAACTTGCTCTAATAATTGCCTATATCAAACCTCTTAAAAGTGGTGTCCTCTTAATAAACAAGATAAATACTTAAAAACCTTATTTTTTTGTCAATTATAATAAACACATTATATTTTAGACCTCATGTTGTGAATTTTAATTGGTTACTTGAAAGTATAAATTTGAAATGCACTGCTCCAGAAGAACAGTTTTTAGCAATGGATTCATCTCATTCATTTACACCAGAATCTCCATCTCCTCTTAGCAAAAAGGTATTATTTTATTTAATACATATTATTTATAATATTTACAGTTTAATTAAAATAAGAAGCCGCTAATATACATATTATACAGATAAAAAGATACAAATATAATTTCTCTAAAAGTGCAGTACTGCAGTCATCATGTTTGGTTCTACTTTTAATATAGTTTATATTATTGTATTACAATTTAAAATCTTTTCATAATAATATAATAAATAATAATCGTCAATGGTGCCTGCCAAATTCTTATAAAAACTTGAGGATTTTGGATGTTTTAAACACTTTGTTAACATTCCCAATGAAAATTTCATGATTTTTAATTTTGATACATTAAGGGGCCTTGCAATGGCATTGATTTAAGGAGAATCATTTAGGCAATTTCTAATCTCGTCGTCGCCACCCGAGATCTATGTGTTAGTCGTAAATGATTATTAGTGTGTGTGGCGTCCATGCGGGTCAATTGTAGCTCTCGCACGCACTCGCACACACATGTCAATATATAATAATATTGTGATCATGAAAAAATGCTTATTTTTCACTTAAACATACGATTCTAATTCCAACAGTACGTCGCAACGATTACCTCAATTTTCATTCTGACAAAATATTCTTATTTTCCACAACATGTACGAGGGATTGATCAAGGCACATTTTTAAAATTGTATTTAGTTAATTAAATATTTAAGTTGGAAATTCTGTATTTTTTTTTGATTTTTTTACAATTTTTATTGCAATTTAAATTACAAAAATTAAAAATGTGGCTCGATCGTTCCCTTGTATATATTACGGACAATCAGAATATCTTTTCAGAATGAAAATCGTGATAATTGTCGACACGTATCGTTGGAATTAGAAACAGTAGTTTTTGACAAAAAAAAGACTTGGTAGTGAGGCCCCTTAAGAGGATGTCAGCGCACTGTTTGTTTTGTCGTTCTAGTGCACTGTGCAGCATAGACAAAATGTATTCACACAAAATCAATTTTTACGTTTTTAAATACAAATCACTCATAACATTTTGTATAGGGAATAATATTTATGAGTATGAGATATTGGTTTGTCTAAATATTATCTTAAAATGATTTAACACTTTCAACGCCGCTGACGCGTATACGGGGCAACAGAGTTTATTCCATTGGGCCAGTGACACGTTTACGCGTCAGTAACATGTACATTTGTATCCGCCATAATTTAATCGATTTTATTTTAATAAACTCTGAAATGTACACAGGCTGTAGACAATAAACTCTAAATTTAAATCTTTAATTGGTTTGAGTTTTCGTTATTATTAGATACTGATAATCGTTGTTTTTGACGGCCTTCTCAAGACAATGTATATGAACAGGGTGTATATTAGATATATTATTATATTATGAATTTTTCTCCTGTTATTTAATAATAGTAACATACTGTATCATGCAATATGGCTACTTTGCCACTAATAATATTGAAAATATAATAATTTGTTTCATTTGGTGTTATATATGATACTACAACGGACGCCTGCAATGCGGCGTCGCGTTATAATTGCCGAAATCACGGGCGGTGTTGAACGTGTTAATATCAATTTAAATTTACCATATTTTTATTTTTAAATACAAATTCAAATAAATTATAAAATAGATGTAAATGTTATCCTTCATAACTTTTATAATTAGGAGAAAACCAATATTGCACTGATATCCAATTTAATTTCACAATCAAATCAATCTTTAATGTTGTAACTATTCACTGGTCGTTTTATTTGCTTAAAAGTTAATTCTATGAAATATGATTATTAGTGAATATAAAATGAACAAATCCTAGCTTTTACTCAAAAGTGTTCTAAATTTTTTTAGTAACTTTTAACCTTCTAGATTTGGCTATTGGCTAGTTATATAATGATGTTGAAAATTATAAAAAATTTTTCTAATTAATTTTTTTAGGGATTGTATATGATGAAGAATTCTACACTCTCTCAGCCGAGAGTAGTAGATAAACCTAAACTACAAACTTCAAATGTAACCAGTAATCCGCCAATGGATAATTTTATCGATCAATATTTGAATGTTGGTTAGTACCATACAATTAACAATTTTTCACTTTATATACTAAAATGTTGAATGTATTTATTTATTTAAAAGAACTAATAAATGTATTAAAAAAGACTGTTAAATTGTTATGATTTATACAAATGCAGATAATTTCAAGTTTTATTATAATATATTTTAGCTACATTAATACAAGTTTAATTTAATTTAATTTTTATATTATATTTATAATTTTATTATAATTTTTAGAAAACGCCAATTTTAATGATACTCTTAGTGAAAAATCCTCTTGTACAACACAAGATACAATGTCCACTCAAGATAGTAAACTTGAATCTGTATTAGAAGGTTGTTATATATATTATTACTATTATTTACTAACTATTATATAAAATAATGTTGAAATAATGAACTTTAAATTTTTTATAGGGTTAACTATTCTTCTGCATGATTTGGATGCTCATCAATTACCATCCATAAAAAGTAAAATAATATCAATGGGTGGTGTGGCAGTTAATACACGTAGCTATCGAGGACAAATTAATTATGTTGTTGTTCCTATTGTATTCAATGAGAAGTCATTAAGTATTAAAGCCACCATAGTTAGCTGTCTTTGGATAGTAAGTACTATTTTGCGTGTGGCCTGTTGGTCAGAGAGAGAAAACAAATGGTGTGCTGATATCCTCTTAATTGGATCAGTGGTAACTGGTAACTGATAGACAGTTAGCCCAAAACCATCATACTGATCAACTTAGTTATATTTTTTAAAACTGATTTGAATTCATTATTATAATTCATTATATTTACTGGAGATTGGTCATGCCACTTTTCTCAATTTCAGGACATTTTGGAATTTTAAAAGTTGATTATTTGGAATTGAAATCACAAATCTGAAAATGTAGACTGGCCGATCTCAAGTAGACATTATAACAAATTCAGATCAGTTTTCTGAAACCTTATCGCATTATAAGGTGGATTGGTAGAATGAACAAAACGTATAATATACAATTTAACATAGATTATTTACCGTTCAAGTGCTCTTCTATTTCTTTTACACTAATGATCACTTATTACGCACACATTTACAAGACTCGCAAGTATCCATGTAATTTTTAAATTGCCTATTTAAAACTTCTTAAAAATTGCCTACCTCTGAACTCTTTAACATGGATGTGCTCTTGTGCAGATACAATTTAATGTACCTATAAATATTAAACTTTTCTAAGACCTAAATTAATTATTGTTGTTGTTATTATTAGGAAGACTGTTATAATCATGTTGAACAAACTCCTGTAGAATATTATCATAAACCAGTAATTTTTAGTGGTTCTATGCCTCTAAAAAACTGTGTGATTAGCATCACTAATTATACGGGATCTGAACGATATTTTTTAAAAGAAGTTTCGCTACTTCTTGGAGCAAAGTAAGATCATTATAATTCATATGGAATAATTATAAATTAATTTCAACACAAACTCTATTTTTAGTTTTCAAGATGCATTGTCAAGAAAATCAAAACCAGAAGACAACATTATGGTGACAACTCATCTCATTTGTTCTACACCAGAAGGACCCAAATATGAAGCATCAGTTAAATGGGGTGTACCAGTTGTATCTAAAGAATGGCTACTTAAATGTGTTTCATGCAAACGCCGTTTACCCGAAGATAAATTTCCAATTGTTTCCAACGGTGAATACTAAATAAATTGATTAAATTTTAACATTGTATCAAAAATATTAATTAATTATTGTGATTAAATTTCCATTAGCTAATAACTCTACATTAACGAATTCTACAGTTTCTTCAACTTCTAAAGTAAAAAATGATAGTCATAATAATAGTTCTACATCATTTACTCAAAAATTAACGATACTTGCAATGCAAGAAAATGATGTTGATTCCGAATTAGCAATACCGCTTAAAGACACTGAGGATGATATTGAACCACCACTAAAAAAGAAATGTTCAATGGAAATCATGATTCCTACATCTCAAGTTGTAGGTTCACCTTCCAACAAATATACACCAGCAATAGCTCGTTTGAAATCAAGTTGTACTACGCCAGTTGCTTCCAATAGTTTCATAGAAAATTTAAAAACCCCAGAGACTCCATATGGACAAATATTTTACAATGATCCTGTTACACCGGAAACAAAAAAGAAATGGAAAAAGTATGTTCATATCCATTAAGCTATACAAAAATATTAAACTATTAAAATTATAATTAAATCAATTGTTGCTTCATAATTTTAACTAATTGTGTAAAATATTTTTAAATTATCTTTTTAATATTAATACTGACTACTTGGTTAAATTAACAAATTTAAAAGTTTATACTTATTATTACATCTAGGTATTTTAAGTTAAATTACATAATTATGGTAATTTATGATTTGTAAAAACCATTCTACACGGAGAAGTCTCCTTAACAAAGACACCAAATTTGTTCATAGTAATGTATAAGATATTATTCATTGTATCGTAGATTACAAATTTAATTTTTTGATATCTTCAAAATAAAAAGTTATTCATGTTCAAAATTAAAAAAAAAAAAAACAGATTTTAAGACAATAATTACTTTTATTTTCTGATCGATGAATGTGTTAATTTCATGTTAGAGATATGAATATTATTAAAATAATTTGACATTATTCTCTTGTATAATGTGTGTTAATAATTAATATGGTGTCTTTGCTGAAGATGTAGCCCTAGTGGTTCTTTCTCACCAAAAACCAATTGTATACAGTGAATATTGTTATTTTATATTTGCCGTAGTGATCACCTAATCATGGAAAACAATGCTATCTGTTGAGTGTTATACTCATACTGATCCTCTAAAGACGCGCACACACTTGTAACATTTTTTGTCACGCCGTAACACCGTTCCACCAATTATCGGTAAATTGGGCTGCATCAAAGGATGTTATGCGCAAATGTTACAAGTGTGTACTCGGCTTAATAACAGCTTTAATTTTAAAGTAACACATGCTAATTTACTTAACTTGTTTTGAAAATTATGAAGATTTCATAAATATCTTATGTGACACCCATAATTTCCTTAACAAGATTCTTTTGATTGTTATAATATGATTATTGATTACTATATGTCTATAATTATTATTTTTGGTCTTTTATAGTTTGTGACAAAAAGATAACATGTTTTTTACTTCAAATAATAAGTAATGATTTCTGTATATTATAATTATTAACCATTATATGGCATTTAAGGAATTCGCGTTGTATGTTATCTACATGAACATTGATCGCGCTGAATGTTATCTTCGTTGTACACAGACAACATACTGACATTGCCGGTATAATTAACGTATAATTATAAACATACATTTTAGTATATTACACTCCACAGCCTACACTTTACACATTCGACTTCAGCGTTGAGTGCCATATGAAATGATGGATCACAGGTACAGGGTCCATGGGTGATCGTCCTGTACTGTTAGAGCTACGTTACTTCCCATTATTAAACATGAAATATGAGTTGGGTTCACAATTCACTTGAAAAAATGGAGGGCATATGGCAACTTAAGTGATCACGGAGCTGGTTTGGCACCAGCTTCACTTCATTGCCTCCAAACAGGGGTCAATACTCAATAAATAGAACCAACATGGAGACGTGTTAAAGTCAAATACCTATGGCATAAAACAAGTGGGGCTCACTCAATGTCCTTAGAACCTTTTCAAACAATTCTTGGAAGACATGAAAAGAACTTCTTTAATGTAGAAATGTTCAGATGACAGACACCCACATATTGCGGGGTGAACAATTGTAGATAACACATAACGCCAACATACAGTTGCGGTAGATACATTTTCCACATTTATTACAATATTAAGTTCTTATTCAGAAAACCTCATAGCTTAAACCAGAAATAATATACATTTCTACTAATTATTTTGATTATGTATAAAATATTTATTATATAAATTTAGTAGTTAATGCATGTTAAAAATTAATGCATTAATAGGTATACGTTATTTATACTTATTATATATTTAAATTTTTTTTAGATGGATAGAAACTTTGCCAGATGGTCCTGATGAACTTTCACAACCTAAGTTGAAGAACCGAAATAGTACTGTAAGTTTTTTTTTCTAAGAATGTTTTTTTTTTTATTTAACATATTTTACTTTTTCCATTAGCCACTGACCGAGCTTAAGCGTCAAATATGGAATAAATCTTTACATCTACATGCTAATACTAATCAAAAAGAAGTAAATATTCATGTTTTATTTTTTAAGTTAACCAATATAATTTTTTTGTTTTAACTACAATTTGTATAGTCAAATAGTTTTATTAATTTTAATAAAGTATTACAACAAATACAAAAAATTGCCAAGTATTTTTGAAACGTTTGAGATTCAAATGACAGTTTATAATAAATTAATTCATAACTATTTATGTAATTTATTTAAATATGATTTTAAAGTTATTTTATATTTAGGAAACAAATGAAATAAGTTCAATAAATGCTAATTCAAATGATACATTGAAAAGTCCAAGTTTGTCATACCGTTCTCCAGTTGTGGCTAACAGCAGCTTGCATAACATATCGCAAATATCAAAAACTCAAAATAATAAATCTAATACTGTATCGCCAAATATTGTGAGAAAATAAAAATTTTACTTAGTATAACAGTAATAATTAAATAGTTAATAATTTTTAGGATACTAAGCAGCAGTCTTTGGATAAACAAGAATTTAGAAGGTTTGTTTTTCATTTTTAACTACATGTTTTGATTTTAAAGTTTTTTCTGTTTATTATAGAACAATCGAACAACTCCAACAAGATTTATGTGCATCAAGAGAACCAGAATTTCCTCTCTCCCGAACAGAGTCTGAAAGTCAAGATGATTATGCAAGTATGTAATTAGTTTATAAATAAGTTTCCATACAGTTATTGGGGTAAAAAAAAAATAGTATCTAAATGTGTTAGTTTTTATAATGCTCCAATAACTTATTTAAATTAATAGATCCTTATTTTTAAATCTTTAATTGTATTTAATAATCTTCTCAGTTCTCATAATACTTACAATAATTATAAAATAAATAAATAATTAATGAGACCTTATAAAAATAAACTAGACTCGGTTTATGCCAAAAAGTTACTTTTAGTAACCTTGGACTATCTATTTTATTTATTCATAATAATTTTGACATGTGAACAATAAGTTGACACTTAAGCAAATTATTGATTTTAAATAGTGTTAAACAGTTATAACAATAATGACAATGAGTAATAAACCAAGTGTTTTTAACAACAAACAGTATAAATTATAAATTAATATCTAGATTTTTTTAATCATTTGTTTGCTTCAGAGGAGGATGAGTTATCAATTTTCCTCAAGGGTTTCTTTGAATTTCCTTTTGAAGCTGTCTTGTAAAATGTGTGCTATATTCTAGATAAGATGACTTCAGCTACACCTTGGATTAGGAACGTCACCCAGTTTCTTCGTGATATGTCCACATCTTTGCCATTGTTTGCATTGTCTCGTTTCCCAAAACCTATGTGAATTCAGTTTAAACAGTTTAAAGTTACTTTTTCTTTCGGGGATAATTGCGACTGAGAGGTATACTCATGAGGTCCTTGAGAAAAGATTAATGTCCTAGGTCTTAGATGGAAATCACAAAGCGGTTTTAGAGATAGAAGTCTGCTTGAGCCACAACTGAGTTTGAAGAAATAATTGTGGATCGGTAAAGGGGATTTTTTGTAGTTAATCAGGCGCGTATTCAGGGGGTTTTCACCCCCCCCCCCCCAAGGATTTTTTTTTTACTCCTTTTTGCTTGTAATTAGTCTATTCTTTGAGCAATGCTTTTTGTGTTCAAGTTTGTAGAAGAGCAATGTTACTAAAGACAGTTAAGTATTCGATAAGGGTAGATTCGATTATTTTTGAGATGATGTGCTTACTTTGATTCTCACAAGTATCATTTTGACATGAGTACCATTTAACCATAGGCGCCACTAGGGGGGGGCTTGAGAGTGTTTAGCACTCCCAATATCAAAATTAGCACTCCCAAATTGTCTGTGACGGTTTCTTACAATATTGGTAATAGTTAAACTTCTGATTTTACAAATAATAATTTATGATAAATTATCAAAATATATTGTTTTTCTAAGTTATTTTAATTTATAATGGTCAATTGAAACATTAAATGCGTTTATTAAATTTAGTTTATCATTGTATTAATTGTACTGTGTACACATATAAGTATAATCAGTAGGTTTTTTCCTAGATCCCCGACCAATGCTCAATAATCATTGAGAACACCATACCCGCATGAGTTGTCTCCGTCTACCAAACGTACATCATTGCAAATTTTTTGTTCACAATAAAGCAATTTGCTTTGTACATTCTAAAATTTGAGTGAATTGACCTGTTATAAAATGTAAAGGTACGATTATTATTTAAGGCATGACAAATTAGATAGGTATCATCACAGTTGTACTAGTTTTGTGCAGTAGATACACGTCTCCTTCACCTCCGGCCTATATCGTAGTTCTCCACTTCTTATTGATTGATTTTGTTCTATATTATATGTATATGATTAACAGCCAGTAAGAAGTGGATAACTACGATATAGGCGAAGTAAAGAGTGGAGGATGCTTAATAAAATACTGTGATGATACCTATCTAATTGTCATGATTTAAGGCATCAGGAGGCTTTTATTGATATTTTAAGGGCCAGTATTACAATCATTGATTACACTTCGATTACGCTTAACCGACTGATAACAGATTTTATTACCGGCCGGATTCCACTGGTTAATATGATGGTAATACTGGCCCTAAGAAGCAAGTTATGACCTTTTTGAAGCTGTACATTTTTGTAATTATATTACAAATAATAATATTAATAAAATCCTCCAAGATCCCCTAGAATCTAAATTATAATATAAGACTTACATTTTTTTTTTTTGAAAGTCCAGTCCCCTTCCCGCCCGTTAATCCGCCACTGCATTACAGACTACAGTAGTTAGCAGCAATTGTACATACCTAATATACATTGTCGTATTTTTGTTTTGAACTCAATTAAATTAATTATGATATTATGCTGAATTGATATTTTATGTTACGTTATTTAATGATTAAGAGGATATCAGAGCCCTATTGGTTTTCTCTCTGGCCCACGCGTAGCATAGACAAAATGCATTAACGCAGAATCATTTTTCTGTTTTTAAGTAATCTTACAGTAAAATCACCCATTACAAAAATGATAGAGAATAATATTTTTGAGGGAATGGAGGTATCGATTTTATATTTTATTTTTATATGACTTTGTATTCGACTTTCAAAACAAACAAAAAAATGTTGTACATTTAAATTGTTTTTAGACAATATTTAGACAAATCGATATGACATTCCCTTAAAAATATTATTCTCTTTATTTTTTGTAATAGATGATTTTACTCTAAGTTTACTTTAAAACATATAAAAAATTATTCTGCATAAATGCGTTTTGTCTATGTTGCATGTGGGCCAGAGAAAGAAAACAAACAGTGCGCCGAGTGGCCGCTGACATCATCTTAAATAAAAACATTATATTTTAGTGTACAATAATTATTTTGCTTATCATAAAAAAGGGAGGAGGGTTCTCATGTTGTGCTTTAGTTTTTAGCACTCCCATGAATTTTACTCTAGTTGCGACCACTTTAATAGGTTTGCATAGTGTTAATTATTACTTAATTTAATACCAATAGTTGCAATTATTTTTCATTTTTCTGTAACAATAAATTTTTTTTGTTTTGTTTAGGAAACTCTCTATTTAAAGAACGCGTTGTAGAATCATCACAACAATGTTCAGTTGGATGGGAAGATCCAACTGAACAACAAGAAAAAGCCAGAGTAAGTTGTTAAAAAATTATTGTATACGCATACAAGTATCTATGTATAATATGTTTCGTACATTTCAGTTAAAAAGACTGTCGGAGTGCAATAAAAAGTTTATATTAACCAGCGTGAATTCCAGTGTAACTAAATTTTTTTTTATGCTTGATATTTTAAATTGTATGTGAAAAACTATAAATTGTTGATTTTTTTTCATTAGGATCGACAAAAGTATGAAAATGCTATTGAAAAACTTGGTGCTCAAGTATTGCGAAGTGCAATGTTTTGTGAAGATGTTACTCATGTTCTTATGCACCAACCAAGTAGAAGTGAAAAATATTTATGTTCACTTGCTTCTGGAAAATGGATATTACATCCAAGCTATATTGATGATTGTTTGGAGGAAAATTGCTTTCTGCCAGTAAGTACAATTTAATATAGAATTTCATTATTCTAAATATTTGAATATATTTTATGTTTTAATTTGTTTATTTTTATAGGAAGATAAATACGAATGGGGAAATCCGTCATCTGACTTATCTTTATCAACACCATTGCACGGAGCAGGTTATCGATGGCGTTCTAAAATTTGTTCTGGTAAAACTGCAGCATTTAGTGGTATGAGAGCTGTATTAATGACTTCAGAAAATAGATATCAAGCTCTGACACGACTCATACGAGCAGGTGGTGGAGTGATATTGGATAAAAAGTAAATATAACTATTAATTTCTAGTTAAATTTATGGTTTGATTTTAACTTTTATTTTTTTTTTAGAGAACTATTGCAGTCTACACATTGTATTGTTGACCAAGGATATGGTAATATTCCTGTTCCTTTAAACGAAATCGCTGTCAAGGGTATATTACTATTACCAGCTCCGTTTCTTGCTGATTTTCTCATTAAAGATCCAGCACCAGATCCTTTAAAATATCTAATACCCGAGTACCTAGCTTTCTATAATAGATTAGCGCCCAATACGTAACATAATAATGTGAATATTTAATATTATACTGTACTGCTGTAATTTTTTTTTATCTATATCAGACATTATACTTTAGGTATTAAATTTTTATGAATACTATTATTTGTAATTTGTAATCTAATATAAATTATATGTTGTATACTTCTACATAATGATTTTTTGTCCTTATGATATACCAATATATTTCAATTCAATAGATATGATTAATTACATATAAATTATGTAAATGTATTAAGGTGGTTAAAATATGCATACAACATTATCCACATAGCATAACTCAATGAAGGCAATTGAATAAATGTTTTTAAAAAATTAAATAAATGCAACGTCATATTTATTATTATATAATTGCAAATAAATAAGTAGGTACTTCCAATTTAATGAATTAAATGAATTAATAATATTGTATAAGTTCAGCAATTATTAAAAATTCATGTACTCATTAATGAATAATTATTTATTATTTAATGAAAATTAAATACCAAACTATATATTGTTGAAAATATATAGGTATGTTAAAAATTAATATAGAATTAAATTAAATTTATTTTTATATTAATTAAACATACTATGATTTTCAAACAATATTTTATTATTTTATTATATATTACGACATTTGAAGTTCTGACATTATCACAAAAATGTACAACTATATAATAACTAATTTATTGACATAATATTATTTATTTAATAATTTAATTTTTAATATTTTGTATTATTCGTTGTAATATTTTATTACAGGACATTTTTATTCTGATTACCTAATAAGTAGGTATTACCTTCCATTAGTAAGTTGCCAAGATCATATTTTCCTGTATTATGTCAATATTGTCAGTTTTTACTGACAATAGAATGACATGACTAAATAACCATAGGCTCTATGGTTTGCGGATCTCTGTAAAATGTTGTATAGACGGATAGAATACAGTAGTACAGAGTACAGACCACAGCCGCATAGTGCAATTATTTTTCCCATTATTATTTACCAATTTTAAACATTTCAAATGTCTGAATAACCCGAAAAGAGCTGAAATATTTAAAAAATTATATTAAGTCTTGTTTAAAATATTCTTATATAAATATTTGGTACACAATTCAAGTCTCTACATCTACAGTTATTCATGTTTTTTGAAATAGGTATAAAAATAAACAATCGATTTTGTAGAAAGTTACTTGACATATTTTACTTTTCAGCTAAAAAATATACAATGGAATGGATATTAGAGCTGCTACTGCCTAAATATTTGAAGCCAACATAACTATATAATGGCCCGTCGTCCTTTTAAGGGGAATTTGTGAAATGCCGAATGCGCATGCGCAAAAGTATGTATTATCATGAACTCTGATAGTAAGTAGTAACCACGGACTAAGATATACAGGACTGGACACGAGATGAATATTGTGGTTACGAAATGTTTTACAACAGGCGGAGTTCGCGGGGATATTTTCCTTTTAGCATTACTAGCGCCGTCTTAGTGGATACTTATGGAACTATAAATTTGTATGATGTGTTCTAGTTCCATAAGTATCCACTAGGACGGCGCTAGTAATGCTAAAAGGAAAATATCCCCCCGAACACTGCCTGTTGTAAAACATTTCGTAGTCAACCCCCCCACACCCTCCAACCTTGTCGTGTCCAGTCCTGTATATCTTAGTCCGTGGTAGTAACTATGGTCCATGTGATAATATAAACTAGGCAGATGGCAACGAACCAATTTTTGTATTATATTTCGCAAAGATGGCGACGGTCTTTCGCCACTTTTCATTGGTTTAGATATTTAGTTTATTATATTGTCTGATATAATATCATTATTTAATTTATTTTGCCATGTCTGAACATCTGTAGTGTGTACCACGATTAAAGATATACCTATATCTTTAATCGTGGTGTGTACTGCGGTCCATGACTATTGACTATTAAGTGAATATTTACTATTTAGTCTTGTTGTTCCGACGTTCCGTAGTCCGTAGTGGCTACTGCCTTGAATGTTCACGATCACACATCGTTTTCCGCTAATATTTTCATCATCGAACATGATTTTTACTCTCCAGTAGTTAATTGTTAAAGTCAACGCGGTCGTTTTATCGTTAATTATTGATAAACGTTGTGAGTGATAATTTCGAGTTTCGTTAACTGTGCGCTTGTAAGCACTATACCGTACGTTTGGGGCAGACGGCTATCATGGACGTCGATATAACCGAGGATATAACGTACGAAGTACCTAGCTTGTTGCGAACGGCGTATTACGCTTGCAACCAGATCGACCGTAACAAGTTTGACTTGCTAGATGTACCTGACGCCGATTTGCGTTACTGTTGCGAGTCGCTGTTCGAAATTATAAAAACCGAAAAAGACCGAAACGAGGGCAGCGACAGGCAGTCCATGTTCAGCAGGTTTCAGTCCACCGTCGATGGCGAGAAGTTTAAAAACATATGCGAAGAGGCAGCGACGCACGGCCACACCAGTTGCATGAAACTCGCTCACGAGATCGGCGTCCCGTGGGACGAGATATCCAGAGACGAACATACGGCGTGCGACCGAGCTGCAAGATCGGGGTATCTGGAGTGTCTAAGGTACGCCTGGGAGAACGGTTCTCCATGGGACCAGAAAACATGTCTCAACGCGGCGTTAGGTGGACATTTGAATTGCCTGGTTTACGCCCGGGAAAACGGGTGCCCGTGGAACGCGGACACATGCAGCAACGCCGCGTTGAACGGTCACAAGGACTGCCTCGTTTACGCCCGGGAAAACGGGTGCCCGTGGAACAAGGAAACGTGCAGCAACGCCGCATTGAACGGTCACAAGGACTGCCTCGTTTACGCCCGGGAAAACGGGTGCCCGTGGAACAAGGAAACGTGCAGCAACGCCGCATTGAACGGACACAAGGACTGCCTTGTTTACGCCCGGGAAAACGGGTGCCCGTGGAACAGGGAAACGTGCAGCAACGCCGCGTTGAACGGTCACAAGGACTGCCTGGTTTACGCCCGGGAAAACGGGTGCCCGTGGAACAGGAAAACGTGCAGCAAAGCTGCATTGAACGGTCACAAGGACTGCTTGGTTTACGCCCGGGAAAACGGGTGCCCGTGGAACGCGGAAACGTGCAGCAACGCCGCGTTGAACGGCCATATGTGCTGCCTGGTTTACGCTCGGGAAAATGGATGCCCGTGGAATAAGGAAACATGCGGCAACGCCGCGTTGAACGGTCATAAGAAATGCCTAATATACGTTCGGGAAAACGGGTGCCCGTGGAACGCGGACACATGCAGCAACGCCGCGTTGAACGGTCACAAGGACTGCCTCGTTTACGCTCGGGAAAACGGTTGCCCGTGGAACGCGGACACTTGCAGCAACGCCGCAAAAAACGGTCACCTTGATTGCTTGATGTACGCAACGGAGAACGGATGCCCGTGGAACGTGGACACCTGCAGCAGCGCCGCGTTGAACGGTCATAAGGACTGCCTAATATACGCTCGGGAAAACAGTTGCCCGTGGAACGAGGACACGTGCAGCAACGCCGCGTTGAACGGCCATATGGACTGCCTGATTTACGCGCGGGAAAACGGCTGTCCGTGGAATGAGTTGACCTGCGCCCTCGCCGCGCTGAACGGCCACATGGACTGTTTAATGTTCGCACATAATAACGGGTGCCCGTGGTGGAACGTGAACATGTGCCGCTACGCCCCAAGTAACTTGCATAAGGATTGCGTGGTGTTCGCACGGAAAAACGAGGATGGAGTTGAAGTCCAATATTCACAGTGCCAGTGGGATACGTGCGGCAATGCCGCGGAGAAAGGTCACTTAGACTGCCTGATTTACGCATGGGAGAACGGGTGCCCATGGAATATGGAAACATGCAGGCGCGCAGCGTCGACCGGTCAGATAGACTGTCTGTTTTACGCAATGTCAAAAGATTGCCCTTGTGACGAGAGGACGTGTAGCAGCGCGGCTTCGAGCGGTAATTTGGACTGCTTGGTGTATGCTTGGGAACATTGGTGTCCGTGGGACCGGGAAACGTGCAGCAACGCCGCGTTGAAAGGTGACATGGAATGCTTGGTTTTCGCACGAGAAAACGGGTGCTCGTGGAACGAAGAAACGTGTAGCAACGCCGCGGCGATGGGTCACAAGGACATCTTGGTTTACGCACGGGAAAATGGGTGCCCGTGGGACGAAGATACTTGCAACAACGCCGCTTCGAGCGGTCAATTGGAGTGCCTAGCTTACGCCCGGGAAAATGGGTGTCCGTGGAACGAAGAAACATGCAGCTACGCTGCAGGGAGTGGAGAAATGGACTGCTTGGTGTACGCCCGGAAAAAAGGGTGCCCGTGGAACGAAGAAACGTGTAGCAAGGCAGCGGAGGACGGTCATATTGACTGCTTGGTTTATGCTCGGGAAAACGGGTGTCCGTGGGACGAGGACACCTGCAGCGAAGCCGCGATGAGCGGTCACATTGACATCCTGAAATATGCACGGGAAAACGGCTGTCCCTGGGACGAAGAAACGTGCCTCAACGCAGCTTATAACGGTAACATTAGTTGCTTGATGTTCGCAAGGGAGAACGGGTGCCCGTGGGATGATAACACTTGCAGCCAAGCTGCGTCAGCCGGAAACATGGACTGCCTGGTATATGCACATGAAAACGGGTGCCCGTGGAATGAAGACACTTGCAGCCTTGCTGCGTTATACGGACATTTAGACTGCCTGATTTATGCACGGGAAAATGGCTGCCCATGGGACGAGAAGACGTGCAGTAACGCCTCTTCCAACGGTCACTTGAACTGTCTGGTTTATGCGAGGGAAAACGGTTGTCCTTGGGACGAACAAACTTGCATCAACTCAAAGATTTGCGATAACACGGCCTGCGTGCGTTACGCACAAGAAAACGGGTGTCCCAGTTTCAACCCTGTTCTTCACAATTATATGGAATTTGAGTAATACCTATTTTGTTGCCAATGTGTTAGTACTTATCACTCATCATATCGACAGTCTTTTTTTTATGATTTTGTGTTAGAAGTTCTTTGCATTGGCTACATATCTGTATAATTTTTATCCTGCTAAGGACCTCAATACAGCAACTTAATATTGTAAATTATAAATCATATGTTTAATAATAATTATTATATTTAAACTTGTATAGACAATAAATAAAATTTAAAAAAAAAACATTTACATTAACATTACATTTCAACAAGATCATACTTTAACAAATAAAAAACATAAGTTTTTTTTTTTGTTCATTGAAACGACCTCTAAGTCTTTGTCAATGGTTATCACAAAAACTTAAGTGTGTGTTAGTACTCAGAACACACAACAGAAGTGGATATTTAATTTTAATCGAAATTAAAATGATGAAATGGAATTTATCTGAATGTTTGTCGAATAATAGTATTAGTATCCAATAGGTAGTTGTTAATAATTTATAAAAACAATAAAATGTTATAACAAAATTTAAATAATTGTATTTACTATTATGAATTAAAAATGTTTATTTTTCACTCAAATAGACTACTCTAATTTCAACGATCAACTTGATTTGCATTGTGACAAAATATTAAAGTTGTTCACAACATGTGTGAGGGATGATCGATCCACATTTTCATAATTTTATTGGGTTGTTTAAACATTTATGTTTGAAATTTAAAAATAATATGTGTTAAATGGTCTGTCATCACCTGTAATAATGAATACATCACTCCAATGAGGATTTCATTAAATGGTTAAAAGTTTAAATTCAAAGGTACCAATTTGTTTTATCATTAGGTGTTAAAAAAATCATGAATTTAATTTTGCTCTAAATTTTTTTTAATTAGAAGTCATAAAAATGAATAGTACTTACTAATTATATAAAAATGTTCAACTGAGTAAATAAGTGGTTGATAATAATAAGATTTTTTAAAATAATATAAAACTAAATCTTTTAAAACTTATATTCATACCTGTTTTTAGACAAATAGGTATTTGTTTAGTATGAGTCCTACCGTATTGGGTTTTTGATTAGAATTTTTAGTCAAAGTAAAAATCATAAAATTATATTATTTTATTATAATTAATTAATTAGTTATGCAAAATACTGATTCAAAATAATGCTGTATTACATTAAATAATTTCAAAATCAGTCTAACAAAATAGGTATTAGTAAAAAAAAACATTGAATACATATTTAGGTATCTAGTACAGCAATATGTCAAAATTATTAAACAAAAATTATGAAATGATTTTATTTTGAGAAAAATATATTGCAATACACTTTGTGTATCACTTGAAAAGATTTTAAAAAAGTATCTTGCCTGTTAATAGATCAGCACACTAACATTTTCTGTGCATAATAATATAGATAATTGCCTAGGTAGGTTACATACTAACCGAATACCAATAAATGTACATATTTAACATATCATAATCACTCATTTTATTTAATTTTTTCTTAGCTAAATTTTTCAAAACATGTATTTCACATTTATTGGTAATTATTGCAAAAATGTAGTAAAATAATAATATGTAGGTAGTTTATCTTTTTATGTTTTAAAGAATTCTTCATTTTAATTTTAATTATTTATTTGTTGATATTTTTATTTTTTATTTGTAAAATTTGTAGTTGTGATAATTTAAGCATAAAGTTTGTAACCGTGTACAAATTAGAAAACTTTAATGGCGGTTTCCTAATGATTTTCCATATGTAAAACTTAGAATTAGTAATATGAAGGTAATTATTTGTTTTAGTTTAATTGATTGATATTCAATCATGAAATTAATTGCCCTGTTAAATGTTAATAATATAACAATTAACAATCATGATTATTTGATAATATAACATAAAACATTGGTAATAAAATATAAATAATACCTCTACTTAGTATTTAAACTATAAGACAGTACCAACTACCAACTACCAACCAATATTTTTTAAATATAGGTAGCTAGTGAGTACCTACCTCAATAAGTCGGTTATAATTAAATAGTGAATCTGTCCGCTTGTGGATAAAATAAAAGTAATTTTTATTATAATTATAATAAATAAATAAATAGTAATAAAAAATAAAAAATAAAATTATATTAGTTATACAATAGTTATACTATCCGCAAGTTAATTGGCTACTGGCACTGTGTAACTTTTTTTTATAACTGACTGACTGACCACTCACTATACTACTATAGTACATACAACACAACTGCACCAAGATTTCCAAAAGACCCCTAATTTCCCTGTACAGACGTGCAGTGTACATGTTTATGTTTCAGCTTATTAGCTTCATTGAACTAAGTCTATGATGCCATAGACTATACTCTCTCTTATGTTTTAAAAAAAAATATACCCTCATATTTGGAGCTTATTCTATAACATAATATATGATTAATAAAAACTTAACTACCTATAACTTAACTTCACACACTACCTACCTATATATTTTTGTGTAAATGTCTGACTACTCTGACTGTACTGTACTTATGATGAGATAATTAAATAATACCAACACACAGATGTCAGATATATACCACTCAGTGTCTCAGTGGCATATCTACGGGGGGGTATGGGGGTCATATCCCCCCCGGAAGGTTATTTTTATTTTTTTATTTTTTATTTAAAACAATATTTTGATAGTTGTATGAAGATTGACGTACGTTGCACCAGCACCGCCCATTAAAAAATTTTGATTTTTATTTCACCAATAATTAGCACGCAATTAGCATGAATTTGCATGACTAATTTTGCAATTTGCACGATACCAGTGTCCCCGGAATCGCAAAAATCAGCGGGCGGTGCTGGCGAAACGTTTCGCCAGCACCACCCAACTAAAAAAAAGCAATTTTTTATAATTTTACATATCCATCATTTAGCACGCATTTAGCATGAATTTGCATGACTATCGCCGAAATCCGCACGATCGTAACTTTCGAGCAATATCGTCCCATACAGTTTGGGCGTTTCGCCAGCACTGCCCCAGAGTGAAATTTTTCAAATTTCTAAAACTAAACCACTCCATCATTTAGCACGCATTTAGCATGAATTTGCATGACTATCGCCGAAATCCGCACGATCGTAACTTTCGAGCAATATCGTCCCATACAATTTGGGCGTTTCGCCAGCACCGCCCCAGAGTGAAATTTTTCAAATTTCTAAAACTAAACCACTCCTTCATTTAGCACGCATTTAGCATGAATTTGCATGACTATCGCCGAAATCCGCACGATCGTAACTTTCGAGCAATATCGTCCCATACAATTTGGGCGTTTCGCCAGCACCGCCCCAGAGTGAAATTTTTCAAATTTCTAAAACTAAACCACTCCATCATTTAGCACGCATTTAGCATGAATTTGCATGACTATCGCCGAAATCCGCACGATCGTAACTTTCGAGCAATATCGTCCCATACAATTTGGGCGTTTCGCCAGCACCACCCCAGAGTGAAATTTTTCAAATTTCTAAAACTAAACCACTCCTTCATTTAGCACGCATTTAGCATGAATTTGCATGACTATCGCCGAAATCCGCACGATCGTAACTTTCGAGCAATATCGTCCCATACAATTTGGGCGTTTCGCCAGCACCGCCCCAGAGTGAAATTTTTCAAATTTCTAAAACTAAACCACTCCATCATTTAGCACGCATTTAGCATGAATTTGCATGACTATCGCCGAAATCCGCACGATCGTAACTTTCGAGCAATATCGTCCCATACAATTTGGGCGTATCGCCAGCACCGCCCCAGAGTGAAATTTTTCAAATTTCTAAAACTAAACCACTCCATCATTTAGCACGCATTTAGCATGAATTTGCATGACTATCGCCGAAATCCGCACTATCGTAACTTTCGAGCAATATCGTCCCATACAATTTGGGCGTTTCGCCAGCACCGCCCCAGAGTGAAAATTTTCAAATTTCTAAAACTAAACCACTCCATCATTTAGCACGCATTTAGCATGAATTTGCATGACTATCGACGAAATCCGCACGATCGTAACTTTCGAGCAATATCGTCCCATACAATTTGGGCGTTTCGCCAGCACCGCCCCAGAGTGAAATTTTTCAAATTTCTAAAACTAAACCACTCCATCATTTAGCACGCATTTAGCATGAATTTGCATGACTATCGCCGAAATCCGCACGATCGTAACTTTCGAGCAATATCGTCCCATACAATTTGGGCGTTTCGCCAGCACCACCCCAGAGTGAAATTTTTCAAATTTCTAAAACTAAACCACTCCTTCATTTAGCACGCATTTAGCATGAATTTGCATGACTATCGCCGAAATCCGCACGATCGTAACTTTCGAGCAATATCGTCCCATACAATTTGGGCGTTTCGCCAGCACCGCCCCAGAGTGAAATTTTTCAAATTTCTAAAACTAAACCACTCCATCATTTAGCACGCATTTAGCATGAATTTGCATGACTATCGCCGAAATCCGCACGATCGTAACTTTCGAGCAATATCGTCCCATACAATTTGGGCGTATCGCCAGCACCGCCCCAGAGTGAAATTTTTCAAATTTCTAAAACTAAACCACTCCATCATTTAGCACGCATTTAGCATGAATTTGCATGACTATCGCCGAAATCCGCACGATCGTAACTTTCGAGCAATATCGTCCCATACAATTTGGGCGTTTCGCCAGCACCGCCCCAGAGTGAAAATTTTCAAATTTCTAAAACTAAACCACTCCATCATTTAGCACGCATTTAGCATGAATTTGCATGACTATCGACGAAATCCGCACGATCGTAACTTTCGAGCAATATCGTCCCATACAATTTGGGCGTTTCGCCAGCACCGCCCCAGAGTGAAATTTTTCAAATTTCTAAAACTAAACCACTCCATCATTTAGCACGCATTTAGCATGAATTTGCATGACTATCGCCGAAATCCGCACGATCGTAACTTTCGAGCAATATCGTCCCATACAATTTGGGCGTTTCGCCAGCACCGCCCCAGAGTGAAATTTTTCAAATTTCTAAAACTAAACCACTCCATCATTTAGCACGCATTTAGCATGAATTTGCATGACTATCGCCGAAATCCGCACGATCGTAACTTTCGAGCAATATCGTCCCATACAATTTGGGCGTTTCGCCAGCACCGCCCCAGAGTGAAATTTTTCAAATTTCTAAAAGTAAACCACTCCATCAGTTAGCACGCATTTAGCATGAATTTGCATGACTATCGCCGAAATCCGCACGATCGTAACTTTTGAGCAATATCGTCCCATACAATTTGGGCGTTTCGCCAGCACCGCCCCAGAGTGAAATTTTTCAAATTTCTAAAACTAAACCACTCCATCATTTAGCACGCATTTAGCATGAATTTGCATGACTATCGCCGAAATCCGCACGATCGTAACTTTCGAGCAATATCGTCCCATACAATTTGGGCGTTTCGCCAGCACCGCCCCAGAGTGAAATTTTTCAAATTTCTAAAACTAAACCACTCCATCATTTAGCACGCATTTAGCATGAATTTGCATGACTATCGCCGAAATCCGCACGATCGTAACTTTCGAGCAATATCGTCCCATACAATTTGGGCGTTTCGCCAGCACCGCCCCAGAGTGAAATTTTTCAAATTTCTAAAAGTAAACCACTCCATCAGTTAGCACGCATTTAGCATGAATTTGCATGACTATCGCCGAAATCCGCACGATCGTAACTTTTGAGCAATATCGTCCCATACAATTTGGGCGTTTCGCCAGCACCGCCCCAGAGTGAAATTTTTCAAATTTCTAAAACTAAACCACTCCATCATTTAGCACGCATTTAGCATGAATTTGCATGACTATCGCCGAAATCCGCACGATCGTAACTTTCGAGCAATATCGTCCCATACAATTTGGGCGTTTCGCCAGCACCGCCCCAGAGTGAAATTTTTCAAATTTCTAAAACTAAACCACTCCATCATTTAGCACGCATTTAGCATGAATTTGCATGACTATCGCCGAAATCCGCACGATCGTAACTTTCGAGCAATATCGTCCCAATCAATTTGGGCGTTTCGCCAGCACCACCCCACTTTGTTTACATTTTTAAACTTGACCTAGTGCCAAGCAAATTCTAAAACCAGTCACGCCAATTCACGTTAATTGCACGCTAAATATTTAACCAAAAAAAATTTTGAAATTCGATATGGGGGGGGGGGGCTGGAGAAACGTACGTGTTGTACCGATTTCAATAACATAATGATAATAATATAATAAAATTAAGAATATTATTTCATTATTTCATTTATGATGTCTTATTATTAATATATTCAAAATATAATTTAAACAATTCATATTTATTATCATAATGATAATATATCCAGATTATTATTTCATGATTTCATTAATGATATCATATTATTAGTATTTTCATAATATTATTTTACCAAATAATTACTTGATTTTATTTTAATATTTTTTCCAAAATATTATCTTTTTAACGAAGATATGATATTAATAAAATATCATCATTACGAAAATGCTATCTGGGTATGACATTTCACTTGTAACAAGTAATATTATTTAATCAATATTAATTCATTATAAATTGAGTATAAAAGTGTGATAATAATATTAAAGTAATATTTTTTGGCCACAACACCATCATTATTATAATATTTGTAGAAGAATATTATAAAAACAATTTAAGAATTATATCATTATAATATTCCAAAATAATAATTTTTAAATTGTTTTTATGTTCTCATTTTAACATTATAACAATAATGTGAGAAGGTTTTTATAATATTAATTTTACGTTTTTTAAACACAAAATTAGCAGCTAAAAAATTTGAATATTATATAATTTTTATTTTTTGCTTACAAAATGATACCTATGTATTTTGACTTACACATTTAATGAATTTTGTAAAAAGCTTTTCCATACCTTAGGCTGTTGAAATAACAGTTAGAAAAAGAGCAACTATTCTTATACTCTGCTGTACATATCAGTTAAACATATACCATTCAAGACTGCATGGATATTTAAATTCAAATGCAGTCAGTAAACAAAAAAATAAAATATTTCTAATTTTTATTTAAAATAAGGAAAATATAAATGTATAACTTGTAAAATACTATTTATTGGCACGAAATAACAAACTTAAGTAATATTACAATACAAATATTATGTAGGTACTTTATTTAAATTAATAAACAGGTATTTTATATCTTTAAAATGTTTGTTTGAATAGAATAGTATAAATTTTAAATTTTTGGTTCTTCTATATTTTTAGAAAATTTTCTAAAACCCGCTGTTTTCAGAAATAGTTGTAGCCACTGATTCAGTGTGGACAGATTTAAGCATTCATTTGGATGGAAAAATGACGAAAACTGCCATTCACACTTTTGTATACAAAGGACGAAGCAATATAAAAGTAAAACTTGGATTTCCTAGTACTACAATTAAATCAATTCCAGTAAACAATGACTTACTCATTGAAAATAGTAAGCAAAAAATAATATTTTATGTTACTGTTATATAGTAATTATATTCCATATTATATAGGTACGTGTGGATTTAGTAACCATTAATATTGTGGATATACCTTATGTACCAAGTTTTATTTTCATATTTTATAAATTATAGTATACCTATTATATACATTATATAGGTAATAATAAACAATATTAACACTTTTTAAAGGTAGCTCTGATACCAATTGTAGTAGTGATGAAGATTTTCCAACAAAAAGTTTTGTGTTTACATTTTCCGTTGATGAATGGAACCAAATAAAACCGCAAGAAGTACTCTACAGACTAAATGATAAAAATCGGCCTTTAAAAACTTGTAAAACCTACTACACACTAACAAAAAATCAATGGAGTCCTATTTTAGCAGAACATTTTTGGATACATACCCAATTACCATGCTGCCTATCATTTAAAAAAGCCAATGTTCATCCCCAAGGATCAAATTTTGTGACTGTTATTGCTCGGTGTTCAATATGTAGATCACATTTTAAAGGGATAATTAGTGAACAACCGTTGAATAATGCAAGGTATTTTATTAATTCCAACACATTATTAATTATACTTCCAACTATTTTTAATATGAGAAATGTAACGATATTATGATCTTTCATAGTTTTTTTTATTGTTCATTATGATTTTAATTGTTATCAGGGTGTTAATGGAGTGTACATATGTTGGTAACTTCGATGCATTGCATCAGTCTAACAAAAAACGTCGTTTAATTGGACCTGCTAAGGAAAAAGCAATCATTTCGATTATAGATAAAAACATTTCGAGTGAAACTTACCGAGAAAAGGAAGCTACTCTCAGAAACCTAAGTAGAGCTACCGTCTTATGAGAACTGGTAAAAATAGAAATTTGATTCTAAATATGCATAGTATAAAATATAATATAAACTAAAGTCTATACAGGGTGATTCTTTTATCATTGAACACTCATTATTTCAAAAAGTATTAATGTTTAAGAAAATATTTTTTTTGCATACTTTCAAGTTGTTAAAAAACAATATTTTTATTAAAAAATTATATTTTTAAATATTTTTTATCCTTTTAATTTTTTAAGTTTTTTACTTTTTTGAATGACAACATGTAATTTTAATTTGATATTCAAAAACAGAATATTTTTCTGAGTATTTCGATACATAAAATTGAATTTAGGGCAATTAGTTTATGAGTTATAAGTATTTAAAGTTTTGATGAGCGGAGTAGAGTGGTACGGGGTTACCCCGCGAAATGTTTGTCCACTACTCCGCTCATCTAAACTTTAAATACTTATAACTCATAAACTAATTGCCCTAAATTCAATTTTTATGTATCGAAATACTCAGAAAAATATTCTGTTTTTGAATATCAAATTAAAATTACATGTTGTCATTCAAAAAAGTAAAAAACTTAAAAAATTAAAAGGATAAAAAATATTTAAAAATATAATTGTTTAATAAAAATATTGTTTTTTTAACAACTTGAAACTATGTAAAAAAATATTTTCTTAAACATTAATACTTTTTGAAATAATGAGTGTTCAATGATAAAAATATCACCCTGTATACTAAAAGTATAAACTTTGTATCCCCATTTTGTTTATCCATGTTTTGCCTATCCTTCAAAATTAATTAATGATGATTATAATACTAATATATTAATTTTATATTTTGAGCGAAGAGATGAATGTATTAGTTTTACAATGTGTTTCTAAAATAAAAATTTTTGAAATTTTTAGCAATGTATATATATTTGAAAACATTGAATTTTGCCTTGAATTAATGTTGATATCTTTTTTTCACTGGGTAAACATTTTTTTTAAAAAATGAACTGAATTATTATCATAGTTGTTATTTTAAAAACTTAAAAGATACGAATGCTTTTTTTTACAAATATTTGTAGCTCAAATTTCGATTAATATTTTGGATCTTTTGTAGTACTACCTATATATTTATAAATATTTGAAATTTCAAAATTTGTATACGATTACCTAGTTGTTAGTTAGTTAAACATTTTTGAAATTAAATACAAGGTTCCTTATAAGTAATTATAACAATAAAAAAAATACGCAAAGTTAAAATAATATGTATTTTTTACATTTATTTATAAACATTGAGATTAAAACTAGCAAATTATTTTGTTGTTTAAAATTCATACATTTTTTAATTTTAATAATTTTCCCACACAGGATTTATAAAATGTTAATATATTTGAAGGGTTTTCAGAAAATATAGCTTTTAAGAAATTGTCCAATCAATAAACATCATTGTAAAACCATTAGCTTCCTCGCTCCGCTCAGAATCTAAAATTATATTGAATAAGAAATCTGTTTTAAGAAAAAAATCTTGATTGAATAAAACAAAACCAAATAAAATATAATTATCTTATTAAAAAAATCTATATTTAAAAAGGTGGGCAAGTGGGTGTCGTTCTGCTGTACAGTAGGTTACAAGTGGGTCACTGTATAATGGATGATATTAAATTTGAATTCAACGATATAATATCATTGTATAAGAAAAACGATTCTGAGCGGAGACGGTATGTCAGTCTATGTATAAGACATATTATATACATATCTATGGTATTAAACAAGATTGAACAGTTTACTTATAGCCCATACTCTATTATTCTTATATAGGTATACGATATATTTACTAATTAATATTATCTTAAATTATAATATATTTTTTTTTTTTATTGCTTGCTTATCACCTTAGGTTGTGTCTGTTTATTAAACATACCAGAAATTATTTTCTATTCTTGTCTCTTGAGCAGTTTAGAGCTAATTTTATATTTTTAGCCGCACCACCCATTTATTTTTTATAAGTCATATTTTGCCCAATTTAAAAGATTAATATAAACACGCGTAAAAAATCCTAGATACGCTACTGATACCACTATACAACCACAATACAACTATACTACCTACGTATTAAAAAATCTAGTCTACAATAATAATTTGTTATAATAACAATAATAATTTGATATACATTACGTTTCCCCAAGATATGATTCTTGGATAGTACCTACCTAAAACTTTTTATTAAATGTATTGTTATTGTATTGACATCGACAATCATTTCTTAGGCAAAGTAAAAATGTACTCGGACTTTTTATCCGGCAATCAAAAAATGAATCCGGACTGATTGTCCAACTTTTTCATACCGGACTTTTTGACCGATTACCACTATCAAATACTATAAATCACTTATATCTAAGTAAATGTAAGTGATTATAATCATGAATATAATTTATTGCTTTCTATGTCTGACTCTGACATATAAATATATAATTGTGGCTTGATATACGTATAAATGTATTATGTTTATGTATAAAATATGTTTCTACTGCAGCCTGCAACAGTAAATTCAAACTTAATCAAATTAATATGCATTACGCAGATTTATAATTTCTATAACCTAGTGGCTAGTAAGCCTAACCTTACCTTATATACCTACCACGATTAAATATAATACTTTTAAATTATAATGGTGATACACTGATACCTATTACCTACTAAATACTAATTTAATATTTTATGGCCATATAATTATTATTCTGTGATCTAATAATCATAGACATATTAATAAATATTTAATATTTAATATTTTTTAATATTTTTATTAATATGTCTATGGATCTAATTAAATAAGCAGTGCTGCCATAAATAATAAAAAAAGAAGAACATCCCGACATAAGGATACTCTGGAGAATTATCAAGGGACCTAACTCTTATCTCGGGGACCCAACTGTCCCCATCCCGATTAAGATAACTGAACTGATAAACAGGTTACGAACACGTCGGACTAATACAAAATACAAATACTTATTAGTAATAAGACGTAATAAGTTATTACTTAATATGTAACAAGTGGGATGGAGACAGTTGGGTCTTATCTTAAGCCATGGTTAGAATAATGGTTAGACTACTGGAACATTTAAATAGTAATTACTAATTAGTTTTATTGTACCATATTGTACCAAGTGTTTCTAGTATTTAAAGTTCACTATGTAGTATATATAGTGAACTTATAATTTATTATAGATATTATAAGAATTTCAACAACTATGTCAACAAGTTCAGAAAGTTCAGATCAAGAAGAATTTTTGAATGAGACATTGTCGTCCAAGGCAAGACCGAGGAAAGAAGAGTTATCAGAAGCTCTTACACAAATAGAAAAAGTGAAAAATATTTTAACTAATGCATTACATAGTAAAAAAAATTATGAAATTATACGAAAAGATTTGTCAGAAGAAAAAGATAAAATTTCAAAACTTCCAAATGTAAAAGACCCCATGGAGATTCCAAAAATTCATAAAAAATATTTAAAAAAAGTATTCAACATTTCAAGTAAGAAAAACACTAAACTAGTAGGCAAGGAGCTAAATAATTATTTAAAAACATTTTTGAGAGATGGTAGTAATACCGATATAAATATGCCAAAGGCTTATATGCTTAATGAATATTCTTATGAAGATTTATTAAAATTTCTAAAGGATTATAAAGACTTGTATAAAATGTTTGAAAATAATATATTACATGATTCGTGTTTATATGGGTGTATTTTAAATAAATTCTTTGATGCATACCAAATAAAAATTCAAAATGACGAAGGAAGTGAATCTTATTCAGATATTTTAAAAAAAGAATTCGAAATTTCTGACGGATATGCTCGAAAATTGCGTTGGTTAGGGAAGCTGTGGTCAGGTCATAAGAAAATAGGAAATCTATGTATAGCATTCTCAAAACTGTATCAGCACAAAAAACAATTGGACATTTTTTTTAAATCTGAACTTGCAAAAGAATGGGAGTAATTATAGGTTCTCAATAAAAAAAACATAGTAGGTACATTTAAAACTTTTATTATAAGTACTAAACAATATGGTGTGGTAGAAATGACCAGCTGCGTCATCTCATAGTATACACTAAGTTATGAAAATAAAACCCTTTAAAGGGGAATCTACTTCACTCTTTTGTTTTTATTATTTTATTACTTTCAAAACTGCTAACATGAATTATTTTTACTTTATACAATTTTATAAAAACCAATAATTGTAAGTACTTAGTACATACATATATTTTTTGTTGAAATGTGTATGTTAATATTGTTAATTGATACCACACCAAAATAAAAACAATAATTACAATAAAAAGATTTGAGGGTACATGAGCAAATGAGCAAGTTTAGTTTTGTTTAAAAAAAGTCTTATATATTATTGTTATTTCAAACATGTTAACTTATAAAGTTTAATAGTTATATACCTAAATGTTATTATAATATAATATTTATATTATATTTTTAAAGCATAAGATTTAAATTTTAAATAAATAAAAATATTGTATTTTTTTAAATACTAACCTAATGATTAACATACAACTTCAATGTTATATCTATGTTTCTTAATTAATTGTATGATAAATGTATACTTAAATGTATCAGTTTTCATTATGTGTTCATGTTGTAGTAGTTTCCAAATGGGTGGTGTACTTAAACTCTTGCCAGGTGGTGCTGAGTTTGAATCATTGTCATTCTATGAAAAATGTTGCGATATTTTGTTCATTAATAATATTAATTCTGCGGTCTTAACAGGACCGCACGGCGCAAATGATTCATTACACTTATATCAATTAAAATAGTTAAATAATATACATATAGTTAAGTTAAATTTATATTCATTTTGTTTTCAAAATATTTTTTTTTATGAATGATGCCGTACCAGTAACATTAGTTAATCTATAATGTAAATATCATACCTATATTATTATATGTAAAAGAATATTTTTCAACTGTAATTTTCACTTAATATTTTTATTTTTTGAAAATTATTTGTGTTTAGCTAATTATATTATAAACACAACATAAAATACTGAATTATTAATTTTTTAATCATATTTTAATTTAAGATTATTGTTTGCATTTTATATTTTATTGATTTTACATAATATGAATTAATTTGATATTAAATATTATAATATTTTATGTTTTGTTAATCAAATAATTTTTATTTCATTGAAATTTGAAAATATTATTGTATAAATATATTTTTTTTTAACCAGCTATTTTTATTTTGATGCATAACTTAAATATTATAGTATTAATCACTTGATTACTGTACAAATCTTAAATTTCCAATACCCCTCCACGTTTTTTAGTTACAAAAGGGGCCCTTTAGGTTTTGAACAAGAACAATTCAGTATCCAACAAGGTCACAAGGATAAGAAAACAAAGATAGATCGAAACGCAGAACGATATATTGATATGTACACATGCCTTTACGTAATATAGTATTGCCGTGTTATGTAGAAAATATATTCTAGGGGGCATAGGTGCAACTAGAATCAATTTTTTTGGGGGCTAGACTTTTATCAGCAGCACACCATCAATCCATCAAGGGGTATGTGAGGTGCATAGCCTATGATTATTAAAACTTAAATCCCACTCCAGAACTAATTTATAATTATACCCACTGCATAGGTTACTTGTAAAATTTAATTATAACCACTATCATATTATATTATTTACTATAGCAGTAAAATATATAATAATTAGTAACTACTAACTAGTACACTCTACGCTTATAGACTTGTCCTAGATATAATTAGTTATGTATATTTATCATATAATATAAGTTTTTATAATCCATATACCACAATTCATAATATAATTTTACCTTAAACCGGAACAATAGTGTTATTTACTGAGTGCAGGTACCTATACCGACATACCGTACACGGTATGCATGATTTGATAATATTTATTCAGTACCTACTGTTTTAAATCCTATACATATAATTGCACATTGCTGCGATATATTATTGTATCATGCACAATTTTTACCACGTTGTGTCGGTGTACTTCACCTATAATATGCTAACCGATATTTTAAATATCCTATAGTATTGGTAGTTAACATTTTATGATTTGTAAGAAATTGTACTACTGTACTAGTATAATAAAATACTACTAGATCTTATAGGTATTACTTATATTTTATATTTTTGTAAAACCAATTTTAAGGGTTTTTATCCTTAGTAATTGAATAATTAAGAAACTGCTCGTTTGAAGTTTGAATTAGATACATCAGTACATCAACGTTTTCGAAAAAAATCATAATACTACCTATGCTTAACAATTGACAGCAAATAAGGTTAATTTTTATTTGAAAAAACACAGATATAAAATACTATATTTTATATCTGTGTGAAAAAATGAGTTTTTATCATTATAAGGACACTTATCATTATAAAAAATTTAAAAAATTTAAAATATTTTGATTCTTGAGAGGACGTGTAACGGAAAGAAATCACTTGAAAAATTCCTTTAAAATCATGTTTGCGCGTTCCAATAACATGGGTTACTGAGTGGTTTTATCATAAAAACACCTATGAACAAAATTGTAGAGATTTTTATCTGGTTCCGTAAAAAGCACGACTTTTGAAATTTTCATTTCTAAGTCCTAAAATTAACTTTTGAAAAATTAAAAAAAAGTGTATTATTAATCATTGTATATTTCGTGATGTTTTAAAGATATCAAAAATCGGGCTTCTTACGGAACTAGATAAAAATCTCCTCTACAATTTTGTTTATAGGTGTTTTTACAATTAAACCACTCAGTAACCCACCCATATTATTGGAACGCGCAAAGTATGTTTTATAAGAAAACTGCAGAAATTTACGCTTGTCAACGGCAGTACCGCTCCATGGTCAAAACAGGTTTTCTATCGCAGCCGAGCGCCCGTGTATAGCTTATAAATAACCAGATAAAAAAATAATTATTATATTTGTCACAAATATTATTTAATTTGGTTCGATTTTATATTTTGTATTCGTATCCGAATTTTATACAAATAATGAAATAAAAACTATACTTTTGTTCTTCAAGTAATAGTGTAATACGGCTTATTGAAGCGGTTTACAATAAAAATACCTATTAAAAAAATTGTAGAGGAGAACTTTTTTAACAATCGTATAGAATCCGATATTTGATATCGTATTCTAATTGTCCAATATCACATGGTAAATGAACACGGTTTTTAACTGTTTATAGATTAATTATTTAACTAATTAATAAAAATATAAAAAATTGGGCTTCTTAAGATTGTTAAAAAAGTTCTTCTCTATAACTTTTATTATAGGTAGTTTTGATGTAGGCCATTTTAATAAGTCGAATTACTTGAAATATCGAACTATTTGGGTATCACGAAAAAAAGAAACACTCAAAAAACCATTTATAACAGAAATCATTCAATGTAGACAGTCTGAGCCACAACCAGGCAGTGGTACATATAAATTGAATATAATGTACCAAATGAAATTACTGATGGAATTGTGTGGGTATATATTTTATGTTCATAAATAATTGTAGAGAGCTGAGAGAATAATAACTGCAATTCGCCTTCTACTTCAACTTTAACACCTGCAGTACATTATATATATAATTGAAGATAGTAAAAATTTGTGAGTTTAAAAAAAATAGTCTTGGTATTTACAAAAATAAAATAAAAATACCTAGTTCCTATATACTTATGTTCATAAACAATTTTAGTGAGAATAATAACTGCGATTTGCCATATATTCCAAGTTTCAACTTCAATACTGGCACTACAAATTATGGCAATATAGTGAAATCTCGTAAGCAGTGGCGTATTTACGATTTTGGCGCCCTAGGTACACACATTTTGGTGCCCCTTTTTTTCTCAGTTTCCTTTTATTCATTGCCACAAAAAACTTTTAAACCCCCTCTAATTTAAAAAATTTACTTTTTCTCTCAGTTAATACTTTAATAGTGCAGGGCTTAAAACCGGTATAAACCGTTATAAAACTGAAACCGAGAACAAAATCAAAACCAAAACCGAAAAAAATTGGAAACTGGTATTAAAGTCAATACAGACTCGAAAAAAATTGGATACCTATCTGTATTATAATTAAAAACCTATAATATAATATAAAAAAACGGTATTTTTTTTAGAAAATCTTTGTAGGTATCTTAACATTTTTGAAAGTTTACTTTACACAGACGATCCAGCGATTCAAAAAAATGAATAAACTAAGAATGAACATAAATAGTCCTGGTCTTGAAACCGGTATAAACCGTTTAAAAACTGAAACCGATGACAAAATCAAAAACAAAATCGGAAAAAATTGGAAATCGGTATTAAATCCAAAACCGAAACTGAAAAAAATTGGAAACCAGTATACAATAATCGAAACCAAAACAGACATTTTTTCAATCGGTTTCAAGCCATTATGTAAAAGTGATAATTGATAACCCAAAATGTATATTTTTCCCTTATTGCATTTATGCTTCCACTAATTTAGAGAACACTTTTATTTTACCATTAACACTCCATTTATTCCTAATAAAAAGTCAACCATTATAATAAAATAAACAAATTATAATTTAGATTTCAGCCTTTTAGCCTTTTTTTACGACATTTTAATAAAATACATTATACATATATATAATTATATATTATATAGAAATATGTATAGAAATGTTAAAGATATTATAAGAAAGATACAGGTATTCACTTATCAGTTATCACTAATATAATTTCTCAACAAATCAGATAAAATAAAAAAATAATTTTGTTATAACCTCTAGCGACGGCGCCCCTTTGAGGACTCAGAATTTGGCACCCCGGGGCAATTGCCCCCCGTCCCCTCCCCTAAATACGTCACTGCTCGTAAATTAGATAAATTAGCATCTTTATTTATAACAATAAGGAATATAAAACTTTCCCAGTGAGTGTAAAACAACACCAATTGAAGAAATTCCCAATTTTTTTTAGCAGGCTCAACGATTTGGATATTTCAGATATAACATCTCATCAACTCGAAACCATGATAGAAATTATCAACAGGTAAAACTATATATCTTTATACACAGTTATTTCTAATAATTATTTCTTTATATTATGACTAAAAAAGTTGACTTATTTAATTTTTTTACCTACTCATTTGTTTTATATTTATATACGTAGTTTTATATGGTACCTACACATTAAAAAATATTATTTTTTTTTTGCTGAATTTTAATATTTATCTATTTAATTCATTAGGTAATAAACAAACAATTTTTGTTCTTTAAAAATAAAATAATTAAATGTATACATTTATGTTTCAAACATTTTTTTATAGGACATTTTTAGAGTTTTATTATAGAACATACTAATATCATTAAATATTTTTGTAGGGAATCGAATAGTGTATACTTGGTGGTACCTACACGAATTGTAGATATGGCATATAATATATTTCTACAAATTTAAAGTTCATGTAGCAAAATGCATAGGTACCCCTAGCTTTGGATGCACTTTTATTGACATAGGGCAAAATGTCAACAATTCTAAAAGATGGTCTTCAAGTATATTTGAAAAATACATATTATACATGTATACTAATTTTAATAAATATTATTGTGTGAAGAAAATGGTGGTGTGTCTCCAAGCCCCACAATATAACTCGGATCACTTAGCTGATCATACGCGCGCACTTCGTTTCCTGTAAAAAATTTAAAAATGACAGCTCTTGAAATTAAATTGTGATTGCTCAACTCCTTTGGGATAATGGGATGTAACTATCGCTGCAGAAAGTTCTACTCAGTCTCCTTGGTAGGCGATGTGTGAAAATTCGATTTGATGCATGATTGTACCTGCTCTACTCGATTAACCAATGGCAACCAATACAATAATAAATACTATAATCTTTACTAGTTAGTAGTTACATAGGACAGAATAAATTTAACATATAAAGATATTAGATAATATAGTATATAATGTAATATAATTTATATAAATATAATATAATATAATGTATATAAAAATAATATAATATAATGTATATAAAAATAATATAGTACGCCGACTCAATGTGGGGAGTCTGCAAATAACACCTGACGTGTCGCGTAAGTACTATAACTTACGACTTTTAACTAGGCGCAGTATAAATATTTACCTACCTCCGAAGCGTTTGGTCGTAATCAAATGTATACGGTGCTGTGTTTACCGCAGAAACGTCAACTTTCCAGTTCTCAAGATAAATAATAGTATGTCAACCAATACTCCTTAGTCGTCGGTCCAAGATAGGTTTGAATATCTTTTGTACTTAAAACTAAAATGTCTAAGCGTTCAAGTTCTTCTTAATGGAAGCATTTTAAAAGCGGAAGTTTATATCGCCACAAGGACACTTCTAATGCAATACGAAAATCTCAAAAGTTCTAAAATGTGGTCTTCAATTATATTTAAAAACATCTAGAAATCAGATATTATCGTCATCTTAATTCGCAAATCACTAAACTCCATATTGACTAGTTTTCAGGAGAAAGGAAAAACATTTCATCGGAAAATTTCCTATCTCATCTCTCAATTCGCAAATATCCTATCTTCATAATTTTTACCTTTCTAATATGGAGTTATGATTTTTTCTAATTGTTAAAATCATCACATCGGAGATACGACCATTTCTAATAATCAATGTCATATGGAGAATAAAATGTTACAATTTATCAGTTACAACTTTATCATACAATGCAATTTTTTCCTTAATTTTAATCACAATTAATTCCAAAATCACATTTTTGGAGTTAGGACAATATTGCAAATAAGGCTGATGATATGTATATTAATTTTAATAAATATTATTGTATACAAAAAATTGGGGTGTACGCCATCGAGTCCAACATTAGAACTCGGATCACCTATATAGTATTACAGTATAATATATACCGACTCTATGTGTGGAGTGTGCGAATAACACGCCTGGAGAGTCTTCTAAGTACTACCTACTCACGATTTTTAACAGTACCTATTAATGTTTATCTACCACTGAAGCTCAAACTTACGGCGCGGTGTTTGCCGCAGAGACGTCTACGTGGTTGCACACTTGCACGTTTATTTCAGTGTGTATTCGGTTATTTCCATATCACGATGCAGAACAAATAACATAATCCGCAGGCATATAACACCGAGCTGTTTGCGAATAGGTAAATACTATAATATAATTCGTAACTAGTCGAAACGGAGAGGCGTGGACTTATAATATATCGCTCATATAATATTATGCGCACCGGTACATGGCTCGATTTTGGGGTGGTTAAACGGAAGGTGAAGTAAATCATTTGTCAACCACTCTAGTATAGATAATTTTTAATTTTTTTACTATCATGAAAATCGATGACATCCATGACAATACAATATCTGCAGCTGTCTCGCCAGCTAATTTTGGATGTACGGGGATGTTTGGCTCAGATACACAGAGCCTGCCATCCAGAAAACCTTTGGAATCAAAATTTTTCGACGATTTCGGTCTTCGTATATCATTGGTACGGTTAAACTTCAGATTTGGCGTTGATCGCCACCCCATATCTACAGCTGTCTCGCCAGATAATTTTGGATGTACGGGGATGTTTGGCTCAGATATACAGAACCTGCCGTCCAGAAAACCTTTGGAATCAAAATTTTTCGACGATTCCGGTTTACGTACATCGCTGGTGACCTGCTGAAACTTCAGATTTGGCGTTGATCGCCACCCAATATCTGTCGATTTGGCTGAGGAATTTTCACACATCGCGGCCATGTTAGGCATAGATACACATCTATATGACATATTTATTTGATAATATTATATAGGCAGAATTAACGGAGATTATACAGAAATACGTAGAAATGAAATTTATTCGTAATGAACACAAGAAATGAATATTGACAAGTGGTAACTATGTGACACAGATATGAATTGTAGATTTTTGAAACATTCACGTACATGGCAACGATATTTTAGTCGTTTGTGTTGTTTTCTTAGAGCCAATATTAATAATGTTAATGAAGTTGAGAATTTCATAATGCTTTACCAAGAATTTTCGAAAACTAATTGGATTCGTGTTGGTCAGCTTGACAATCCATCAAGGTAAGTAAAAATAGTTCTCATTATTTGATTAATATTATTAATGTATAAGACATTTTTTTTTTTCAGAGTCATGTTTCATAAATATTGGGTATGCCAGCACAGTAAGGTGACTTCATTAACATTATTAATATTGGCTCTAAGAATCGAGGTCTTTTCGTTTATATTAGAAACTTCATTTGATAGAACCACAATGATATTATTATTTTTTAAGAACTTAATGAATTCATCCATTATGAATACAATATAATTGATTATTCAGAAATGCAGAACTAGAGAACTACCACCAACAAGTTAAATACCCAAACAACCAGAGCTTAAAAATACCTAAATACCTAGTGAAAATGCTAAGATGCTTTAAACACTAACAACTTAAAATTAAAAGTACAACTATAACGGAGATGTACAATTAAAGTTTAAACACAGGAAGTCAAAATTCAATTTAATATTCCTGTTGACAAATTAATAATAGCTGGTAGGTAGTCTGGTAGTCAGTAAATAAACCATGTTATCAGTTTGATAAATTTAGATTATAATTTAGGAGCTATATCTACATATATTTTAGTGGCGACATCAATTAATTAATAATTAATAAACGAAGTAGGTATCAAGATGTAAATAAGATAAACTTCTGTTTAAATTTTTGATATTTAGGAAGTCATGTTGTATATTCAGAGCTCAACTGATGTGCCATGTGGTACCTGCAGCGATTGTTCCCAGCTTTTTCACCTCTAAATACTGTGCATAGACAGAAATTTAACATGCGCCTATACTTTAAAGTAGGTATGTTGAATATGAAAAAAACATTAATTTAGGACAATCAAATGCAAAATCTCATGGTAGAGGTCACTGAACAAATAACATGTATTTTTCATTGTTTTTACATAGTTTTTTTTCATTCGAATTAATATTTTATGACTTCATTATGAAGTTTATACTGGAATTACATTAAATTATATTATTATTTGTGACTAGGTATACTGTTATCAGTTTGATATATTTAGATTATAATTTATAATAAACTTAGTAGATGTAGAAGATAAACTTCCCTACATCATAAAATAAACAAAATTTAATGTAATATAATAAGAAATTGTTTAATCGTTTGCTAAAATAATTGGTAAATCTGAGTTCAAAATTGTTACCTCATCAAATTATAATAAAATTGAATGGTATAGTTTATAATAATTGTCATTATAATCTATATAGGAACTTGTAACACCTATAAAGTATTATCAGGTAGGTCAAATTTTTGAATATTGTTAGTAAATTTTTGTTATTTAGAGAGTCATGTTGTATATTCAGGACAATTAAATCACATTCAGAGCCCAACTGACAGAAATTTAACATGCGAGGTGGTCATCATAGTAAAAAAAAAATACTTTAAAATATTATGTTCACCGTTTTAAATGTTTGTCAAATTTTTTTTTTTTGTCTAATATTTATATATTTTCAATGATCGTGTAACCCCTACCTACCTCTGACTATGTAGGTAGACATGTATGTATTATTTTTTACCTACCTTAATATTTGTTTACTTAATACTTGCATAACATTTTAAAAAGGTTGAATTAGTTAAATATAAATGTGTAAAAAAATATTATTTATAAACCACTGCTGATGTAGGTAGTAATGTAGTGTACCTACAAATATAAAATTGAAAATAATAACAGGGCTTTTCAGTCATCGATGAACTAGACTACCAAACTAGACGTCCAAAATTGTTTTTGCACCATTCATGTGAAGTTACAACAATTTCTTTAATTGGATTTTTAAATCGTTAGCTTCATAGTAGCTACCATTCCATATATTATTAAAATAATCATTGAACACTAGTTCAATTCGTTCCTCTAAAAATAGTTATGTCTTTATTAAAAATACAATACATATAATATTAATGTTAGAGCATGACATTTTAGTAAGGTACCTATTTTAATTACGAATCTTATGTTTTAGTAAAAATAAAACATTTAAGTAAGATTGGTATTTTGATTCTATGTTAGGAAGAACCTAGACAATCTTTTTAGCTAACACAAAAGGTGTGTACACCTGTACAAGTACAATACACTTAGTCCAGTAAGAAATGTTCACTCTCTGAGGTAGGTATAGGTACCTACTAAAGTAAAAAATAAAAATAACTGTGTAGAAATCACATTCTACATTAATTTATTGAATTTTAATGGCATAATAATATTGTTTAATATTAGTTAGGTACCTTTTCCTACTAAATAGTTATTTTAATTTGTTTAAATTAAATAATATAATATAATATTTAAATTAATATTATATTATTAAATTAAATTAAATTATTTGATAAATGATAAAAAAAAAGAGGGCAATTTGAAATGGGCCAATGAGAACGTGGTATACATATGGCGCTGTGTGGCGTTATGGGTTTCCTAATACGCCGGCCGGATGCGAATTGCGAATAGTACGCGTGACATAAGCGCCTCGCGCTTGCGGATCGTGAAAACACCTATCGGCGCATCCTCTCGGTCGTTGAAAGCGTACATTTTTCGTGACCCGTCCTCTTAAGTATGCTTAAAAGTTCCAAAACTCAAAATAAAAATAGGATAAAAAATCTTATATTAATATTGTATTATTTTTTTTTATATGTTGATCTTATATTTTTTTAATTTAACTTCTATCCTTTTATAAACATTAGATTTTTTATAAAATATCAATTTTTTATTCAACTGATTTTTGCTTACAAATACTTACAAATTGCGCTGGATGATTTGGAACAACTGAAGTTCAAAAAGCTCGATAAATTGCATTAAAGTTTTAAGTCTATGTCCGCCACAAAAGTAATTTATTTTACTAATGTCAAGCTCTCTACAACCTACAGGTTAGATAAGGGTTACTCACGAATCACAAGTTATGAGCAATTAACTTTTTTTTATCAAAACCAAACCTATCCGTAATTTTAATTTTATTTTAAAGCTATCAAATAGTTATATCAACCATGATACGCAATCAAACCAGAAATGTAAAAGTCCAGAGAAGTCGGATTATCACCCTCGAGGGGGCCCTGGGGAAATGGTCAAAATGGTTGAACGTTATTTCGGGGGTTAAGGGTAGCTCGAAAAATTTCCATTTTTGTCACACAAATACACGCTAATCGAGCACTAATTTTTGGAAAAAAAAAATTCAGAAAAGTCGATTAATTACACTTAAGTGGGCCAGTGAACATTTCACCAGCCCCCCCCCCCAAAGTTTTTTTGAATGTCCTAAATTCTTTATCGCAAAAATTCTGAAAATATTCACTCAAATTCCACACTAATCAATGGTGAAGAAAGAACAACGATTTTATAACTTGGTGGGAGGAGGGGCCTGGATAAATGTACGTGATTATTGAACAGTGTTGCGATCAGAATTTGTCGAACGGACTTAGTTTCAAAGCTATAGCCTATAACCTTTTTAAGTTCAAGATTTTGCGTATTTTACGCATACGCACATTATTCCACTTGTACAGTTGTACTCATGAGTACTCATGACTAAATAAATAGGTATGATTGTCGCGGACGTTATCGACGTCCGCTAGAGCGCAACCGTCTACCGGCCTGGCCGCCGCCGACGGTAGAGCCGCCGTCCAGGCCAACGGCGGACGACGGAAACAGCTTTTGACTGACCGTTGTCGACGCACACACCCTCTACTAATTACGTATTATATTATACTTACACACTCTTAATTACAATTGTAGTAAACTTGTCATTGTATGGCTTAATAAAATCGTGTGTCGTGCCGTAACTGTTGTTGTCAATATTTATTCATCCAACCACCTAAAAGTGGCTCAGTTGGAAAAGGAGTAATAGGTAAGTGTTAATTATTTTTATTAAAATTAGCACTTACCTACGGAGTTTGGATTTATGTATATATGGATTTACCATACGTAAATTAAAGTAAATTAGCACATATCGGATTAAAATAATCTACAATAGGTGTCCTGATCTACCGGTTTCTAGTAGTTTTATTCTAAATTTTATTTTAAATAAAATATTAATGGCTTATATCATCTAAGGTGTACAATTTCGCAAAATTAGCGTATTTCCTACGGAGTTAAACTTGGTTTAGTTTAGGCTATTTATAGATTTGAAAGTACAGTTTAGCCAGCGAAAGCCCGAACCACGTTAATCTCATATCTAGCGTACCTTTAGATAGATAATAGCAATTATTACGGTTTACGCATTACGGTTTGGGGAAACTGACGAACCGTCAGCCCTGATAGTGGCAGGAAAAACATGGCAGGCTCAAAGTGAGGAGGATGAGGTCAACTCCGAAAAGAGTTCGCTAAATCAGTTCATGGAGCAGATGTTCGATAGGCTGGAGAGACTACAACGGTCGACAAACAGCAGTTGCCAATCGCTACTCTCAACGAGAGCGTGGAACACCTGAAGAGAGAGTTAGCCGAAGAAAAGTGTAGGTTGGAACGGGTGGTGTGAGCAAGTTGCACATGCCGTGGGAACTCCCCCAACCCTCCACCAGCGGGATATCCTAGGCAAATCAAAATTGCCAGGACGTAAGCCAAAATCTACTGGACAAAACTCAAGGAGTGAGTTTTCCAAGCTGATGGGCTAACATCCTGAACAGATTGTCCGGGGAAAACCCATGAAATTGAAGTTTATCCGTAATTTCCAATAACCAGTCCAGAGCTTCCAGTGAAATGTCCGGAGTCTTCGGTAAAGTGTCTGGCAGAAGTCATGGGGAAACGTTAAGGAGTAGTGGAAAATGTGTGCATTTCCCAGATAGCGTACTCATTCCTCAAAATGAGTTGAATATGACCCGTGCGTCGATATCCGAGTTGGCCGATAAGAGGGAGGAAAACTCAGTGGGGTTTTTGCTCCAGGGCGAGGCAATACTGGAAGAAACTGGTATCTACGTGGCTAGATGGGTGAATGTTTTCGCCCCTCAGCTGAAGGCACAGGCTGGAACATGGTGAGGAACCATGAGAGCGTTGGACTTGCCATGGCAATAGTTCAGATCCAAACTATTGGAAAAGTTCAGCGGGGACGAGTTACAGTCAAGGCTGCAATCAGAAGTGTTGAGCACCACTCAGACTAAGATCGAAACACTGGGTGAGTATGTCCTACACAAGTACCAGTTGTATCAGAGGTTAAACCTTGGTCTGACAAAAGAATCGGTGGTAATGACAGTGATTGAACTCATGCGTGATGAATATAGAATTCATGCACGTATTAAGTGACTGAAATCGTTCAGTGAATTACAAGCGCTTGCCCGTGTATTATGAATGGTAGCAAAGCCGTAATATCGGATAAGGCGGGAGTGAACACCAGGGGACCATCAAAATAAAAAAGGTTGGATAAAATAAAAGCTGAGAGTGCTGGGAAATCCGAACAACGACTATCTTCGGGAACAGGATGCAGGGTTAGTAGGGTGGTAGTCATAACAACTGGCAAGCTACATGTCAAAAAAGTAAGTCGGTGTCGGGAAACGCCAAAACTACCAGGACAGGACCAGCCAAGAAGTAACCGCCAAAAAAATCATGAGTCGTCCGAAGAGTGGTAAGCAACGGAGTTCAACGGAGTTACGTTTCGGTACAGGAACCAGAAATTACAAGAACTGACCCGAAGAAACGGAACTTCGGAGCGTTACGGACCGGAAGAGTTCTGAATCGGCGAAAGCCGGTAAGAACGGAATTCCTCCGGAGAAAAACTTGGGTCCCCCGAAAATAACCTCTGGAGTGAAGAGTTGCGAGGTGAAAACCATCGTACCACCGGAGAATCACCGGAGAAATAGCCTAAGCCGCCCGAGAAAATCCATTGAAAGCGACGTTGCGGTAAAGGAACCACAGCTCGTGACAATGGACTGGGTAAATGGTTCGGTGATGGAAACGGGTTCCGACCAGCTAGACAACAGGGAAAATCATTGAGGGTTGAAAATGTTCCGGAGAAAAGTGAAAATCTTACCGAGGTGAGTTATCTTTCCAATAAAAATGTCACGGACAACATTTCAAATGATGCTTTACAAGATAAGTTAACACAGAAGTTGTTAATTTGTCCGGTTACATCCGAAGATTTTTCCGAGTAGCTTATTGCTTACCAACGGGAATAGTTTAAGAGGAGAGACTCAGATACGAACTCAAAGTTTGAGTTGAGGAAACACTTTTCGGTTCTGCGGACTTGAGTGTTGGAGTCTCTAGCCATTGCAAAGGTGTCAACGGAGAAAATATAAGTATCGGATATTCCGTTACCGCCCATAGAACTAGAGTTTGCACTCAGGGCAGTAGTAGTGCTACTGGACTCTTAAGCAACGAGTATATACGTCAAACCGTGGGTGGCAAAGAAGTTTGGCAGGAGTTTTGCCAAAGAAGGACATTGTACCTATGGCGGATAGTCAAACCGAGAAATTACGGAGTTTTCAAAATTTCGAGTCCGAATAGTGGATCTAGAAGGAAGCTTCAGAGCTGCAGTGTTAGATTATCTCATCGGAGATGTCTTCCTGGGCCATGATTTCCTCGTTGTGCAACAAGTCACTTGGGACTTTAGCGGTTGCATAATCCACTTGGGGGAAGAGAGACGTTTTTCCGTGAGTTGGAGAAATCTAGTAACTCCAGTCACAGTAAGAATGGAATTAACAACTGCAGGTTTACCCGAAGGAGAGTACGGTATGCGGGTCAAACCAGTCCTATGCCAATATCCGGAGGTTTTCTTCGGAGAGGTAAGCAGAACTCTGGTGATAGAGCACTCGATCCGTCTCAAAGATCCAAATCTGGTGGCCCTAAACGCTTACGGGTACTCCCGAGATAAAAACGTGTTTATTGCCGAAATGGTGCGATACATGGAGGAACAGGGTTTTGTAGAACTAAGTATATCTCCATGGGCTGCACCGGTAGTACTCGCGAAGGAAAAGGATGACTCACGTAGATTTTGAGTTGACTATCACCGTCTCAACATGTAAACGGAGACGGTTATCACCTAATACTGGACCTCCATGACATGGTCCGAGGAATGGGTGGAGTGGAGATTTACAGCACCATGGATTTAAAAACAAGATATTGGCAGGTGGGTCTCTCATTAGAGACACGTCCACTCACGGCGTTTAGGACCCAAAGAGGATTATTCCAGTTCAGATTAATGCCTTTTGGACTTAAAAACGCCCCCACCACCTTCTGTCGCTTAGTAAGCGAAGTCTTCCGCGGGTTAGTTGGTAAATTTGTGTTGGTTAATTCGGATGATATTGTAGTATACTCTGAGAGTCCCGATCAACATCTAAATCACTTAAAGAGTATTGGAGCGACTCCAGTCTTACGGTCTGATGTGCCAACAACAAAAATATGTACATTCGGGGTGGCACAGATCAAATTCCTAGGACACGTTGTGGATGGTGAAGGAATAGACTGGGAACCGGAAAAACTGACGGTGATTCAGGAACTACCGGTTCCAAAAAAGATAAAAGACGTGTTACGGAGAGCCGTGAAGTTGGCATTACATTGATAGCAGAACTCTCCAAAATATGTCCAACAATGTTTAGATAGACTTGTTGGACATTGTTGGAAACTTGTTGGAATTTGTTATACAGAAGAAACATTGTAAAAACAACATATTGGATTCAAATTGCTGATAATCCAATAATTATATGTTTAGGATATGTGTTCACACTTTTTAGAATAAAATAGTAAAAGAGAAAGTACTAATTAAGCAACTAATAATAATTAATTAATACTTTGATGATATCATTTTTGATTTGGTTATTTATTATAATAATGATATAGAATTATGTATACGTAATATATGTAACGTATATTATGTAATAGTATAATATAGACTTATTAAAAAATGTCAAATCAATATTCAACAAAGTCCGACAAGTGTATTTAAACGTTGTTGGAACGATTTGAATAATATATTAATGCCTTGTGTGAATTTTGTAGAACATCGTTTAACTTGGAGTAAATTAAAAGAGGGCACCAACAAACGCCAAATTCCAACAATGTAGCATTACAAAAAAAATTTGGGATGGTTAAGAAGGGGGGCTCCAACAATTTCCAACAAGTTTCCAACAGTGTCCAACAAGTGTATTTGAACATTGTTGGATGGTTTTTGAACGGTTACAACATACATGTAATGCTAAGTGTGAACTTGGCATTACAAAATGAAATGAGCGATGGTTGAATTGGGGGTTCCAACAAATTCCAACAAGTTTCCAACAATGTCCAACAAGTGTATTTGAACATTGTTGGATGGTTTTTGAACGGTTACATCATACATGTAATGTTATGTGTGAAGTTGGCATTACAACGTAGAAGGTGGGATAGTCAAAAAGGGGGCTTCAACAAATTCCAACAAGTTTCCAACAGTGTCCAAGAAGTGTATTTGAACATTGTTGGAAGGTTTTTGAAAGGTTACAACATACATGTAATGCTAAGTGTGAACTTGGCATTACAAAATAAAAAGTGGGATAGTCAAAAGGGGGGCTCCAACAAATTCCAACAAGTTTTCAACAATGTCCAACAATGTTTAGATAGACTTGTTGGACATATTTTGGAAAGTTCTGCTATCGCCTATCAATGTAATGCCAACTTCACGCCACTGTGTTACGGGTCTGTTAGACGTTTGTGGTTGGTACGGCCAATTCGTGTGACACTACGCCAAGATCACAGCACTGCTCCAAGTCTGTTGGAAAAAAGGACCAAATGGTGTTGATCAGAAATTGAGCAAGAGGCATTCCGTAAGTTGGAGGAGTCTTTGGTGTCTGCACCACGGCTCTGCCCTCCTTTTCCAGTTAAGCCATTCAATCTGCAGATCGACGCAAACGAAGTCGGAGTTGGTGCCGTGATCTCCCAGCGGGGGGAGAGTGGCGACAGGAAAATCATTTCCTACGCCAGCAAAAAACTAAGATACTCGGCAGTCGAAGGTGAATGTCTTGCCATGGTTTGGCCGGTTGACCAGTTCAGGCCGTATCTTGAGTCTGGTATTTTATCGTATTTAGTGATAACGCGGCACTTCAATGGTTACAGCAAACTCGCTGTACCAACGCGATGGGAGTTACAACTTGGGGCTTTCGATTTTGAAATCCGGCACGTGCCCGGGGTAGAAAATGAAGCAGACAACGCGTTATGCTGTTGTCCGATGGGATTGAATACGGTGAACGAAGAGTCGTTGGAGAATAATATCCATGGTCCTCCGGTGATTCAGCGCGAAAGGTCCAGTGAAACGTCCGGAATATTCGAGAATCTGTCCGGATTGTCCGGTTTGGGTGTCACTCAGTGTGGGGTGATCCAGCCAAAGAAGGACGACGGACACGTATCCATGCAAGATGTCTGAGACTTGCAACAGAACGACTCGAACATACAGGAGATAGTTACTTAACTCTCCGGAGACGGGGCAAGGTTCGGTCGTCTTCGGAAGTTGTACGTCATCAGAGACAAGGCGTTGCACTGCCACCCTCGATCCATCTCAAATGAGGGTGGTCGTGCCAGAGGACAAGACCTAGATTCTGCTACAGAGATCTCACGACCACGAGGTAGCGAATGGCCCAGAGTAAAAAGAAACGTACCGAAGCATAAAGAGTCTTTTCTTTTGGGCCGGTATGCGAGAAGCAGTGCGTAACTACGAGTGGGTGTGCCACGTCTGTACAAGTGTAATACCACTGATTTGCAGACCAGAAGATCGATATGTCGCTCCAGTACATAGGAGGGCTGACCATCGATTATGGTTACTCATGACGCAGCGGGGTGAGACAACGATTTTGGTAGTAACTGATTGTTATAGTCACTGGATAGAGGCTTACCCCTTAGGAAAGGTGACCAAATCGATTGTGTGGATACATTCGAACGAGAGTTTTTCTCACTGTTCGGATACCCAAGTACATTATTGTCAGAAATGGCCCGCAGTTCATGTCCAAGGAAATGGGAGACGCACTCTGGGGAGTAGAAGGATGGACGACTCCAATATACCAGCCACGTGCCAACCCAGTAGAAATGTGAAATCAAGAGTTGAAGAAAAGGTTGCAAAGGCCTAACCTTCCTTGTTGATATCCCTCATCATCTGTGGGATGTCAACCTGCCACACGTATTTTTCTCCATAAGAAACAGAGAAAATCGAAACACCGGATAGTCATATGCCAAAATGGTGTTTGTCCGGGAGATCAAGGCCCCCGGATATTGGCAGCTCGAGTTGTCTGAAGAGTCTCTGGATGCAAGCAACAATGGTCCGCATTTGTCCGGAGCAGATGGGAACCCTTCGGTTAGAGAGGAGTTAGAGGGTTAGGTTGTGGTGTCCAGCCCCGAAGCTCCCAGTACCCATATACCCCTCAGAATCTCCGGGAAGAACTAGTTTGTCAGTAGGGGATTGAATATATTACAAAGCGCATCAGCAATCAAGTTTGGAGAAGCGGTTTCACGCGGGGTTCACATCAAAATGGTTAAGTTGAGTAAACTACTAGGAACCGGAGTGTTCTTGACGAAGTGTGAACACCCTACTAAGTTACATGTCTCAGTGATGAAACGAGCATTAGGACTGTCAGAGAATATTAACTAACCATACCTTGTTTTAAATAGTAAAACGAGCAAATAATCCGCCATCAACCCGCAACAACCGGCCATCCCGTGGAATGATTGCCATACATGTGGAAAAGCTGCGGGCGATGGACGCGCAGTGGTTGCGGGAAGTTAGGAGACTGTCGGGCGATGGTCCGGAGGTTACGGTCGATGGTTGGTCGGCCGAACGAGCGGCCCCCGCATCTTTTGACCGGATACGGGCAAGCCCTACCATTTTGGGTAAAATTAAACCAGAACTACTTAAATTGGCTGGAAAAGATCTTGCGATAGAAATATACCTACTAGTAGAATATGTATGGAACAAAGAATGTATGCCTTATAATTGGAATCTAGGAATTATATGTCTTCAAAAAAGGGGATATGAAGAAGGTAACAAATTATCGCGGAATCTCGTTATTGGGAATCACATTCAAAGTGCTATCAATAGTTATCTTGAAGAGACTTGAAATATACGCAGTAAACATTGTTGGAGAGACGGAGAGTACAGGCATACGATATCATCAATCGTGAACAACTGTAGACATCCCTAAGAAACTTTAGCATACCCAATAAATTAGTAAAACTAATTCAGATGTGTAACGAACAAACTTGTTAAGAGTACGTTTCTTAGGAGAATTATCATCAATATGTGAATGCAAGAACGGCTTGAGACAGGGTGATGCAATGTACCCAATGCTGTTTAATTTAGCTCTGGAAAAGGTGGTGAGAGATATATCAGACCTCAAAGAAATGGAAATAATAGGCCACTATACCTTGCTTGCCTATGCAGATGATATTATTTTACTAGGATAATCCAGAAATTACTTTGAGGAGAGTTCAAAACAACTAAAAAAATCTAGCTACCTAAAAAGTACAAAAAGAAAGAAAAGTTCCTAAGACACGAAGATGGTTCATTGATAACAACTGATGATGAGCTAGCAAAAAAGTGGGGTAACTAATTCAGAGAACTGTTGAATTGTGAAGAACCAGAAGAAACCTTTATTTTTGATCTAGCCAATAGGGATTTTATAGATTGTACAGAACCCAAGCTAGATGAGGTAAAAAATCAAATAAATAATTTGAAGAACCAGAAGTCACCAGGGGAGGATGAGATCCAAGCAGAGCTCTTAAAAAAAGGGGGAGAATAAGTCTCATTTAGAGTTTGGAAACTGATTTGCCGAATATGGTCAAATGAGGAATTATCAACAGAATGGAAGACAGCAGTGCTATGTCCAATTCACAAGAAAGGGAATAAACAGGACTGCAATAATTATAGGGGAATAGCTTTCCTAAATGTAACATACACAGTCTTTTTGAACTGCATACTATTAAGGTTAAAAAGTAAAGCAGAAGAAACTATAGGTGCCTATCAAGGAGGATTCAGACCAGAAAGGTCGACAGTAGATCAGATATTTCTCCTCAGACAACTGTTCCAAAAAACTTGTTAGTTCGACAAAGAGATACATGTTTTTTTTATCGACTTCAAAAAGGCATAGCGTACATAGAGCAAGCCTAATTAATTGCCTGGAAGAATTTAAGTTACCACAAAAATTAATAAGACTTATTGGGATAAGCATCACAGAAACATTCGTAAAAATTAAGGTAGGAAGTGCAGAAAAAGAGCCAATACTAATAAAATCTGGGTTAAGACAGGGAGAATCAATATCACCGATTCTATTCAACTTAATTTTAGAGAAAGTAGTAAGAGAAATGTATATTCAACCACAAGAAGGTGTTAAGTTACAAGAATCGAATATAACAATTTTAGCATATGCAGATGATGTGGTACTAAGATCACTTTTCACTCGTCTGGAGGAAAAGGCAAAAAAAGTAGGGTTACAAGTAAACGAGGAAAAAACCGAATACATGGTTGTTGGTAGAAGAGATAGTGTGGCCGTGGACAACAGGAGAGTGGAAAACGAAAAAAAATGGGGAACTGGAAAGGATGTTCCGGAAAGAAAATATATTAAGCGTAATCAAAAGCCGAAGACTTCAATGGGCTTGACATGCTATGCGAAGCCAGAACCATCTCATAAGGATGATCATGGACGAGAACCCAGTAGGAAGGAAACCACTGGGAAGACCACGATTGAGGTGGGATGATGTGATAAGAAAAGACTTGGAAACACTGAACGGAGGACGGATTGGAAAACAAGAGCGGTGGATAGAGAAGGCTGGAGGATTGGATGTGTGATGGGATGGTCTTGATGCCCGGAAAACCCAAGAAGAAGAAGACTGACCTATAGATCAAAATTCTAACCCAATTCCAGATGACCTAGAAAGTTAAAATTTGGCATACAGATAGGTAGTTAGGTTAATACAAAGGAAAAAATCAGAAACTTGAACATTTTTAATTTTTTAATCAATTGATTTTATTATAATATTTCAATTATTTGATCTATTATATTTAATTTTTCAATTAATTAACTAAGTGCCTCTAATTTAATGTAATGTTGACTTAAATAGCTCCTCTAACCTTTCACGTATCGCCGCTCCAAAAATACGTCCAGTCGATATGTATCGATATTGGCGACCCGCGAGCAGCAACATACTTTTTTTCTATGTATGTAATTAATATTAATTTAAAAAAAAATTACAATTAAAACATTTAAATAATTTATCTTACTCCTATGAATTACCCACCTACCAGTAGAAATTATGATAGTTAAAAAATATACTCGAAAAGAGATAAAATAATTTTATATTTTATACTCTGTATACAACAGAAAATATTTTATAATAAATATTTAATATTATTAATGTTATTAACTGAACTATAGTATATAGCAATAAACTTTATTTATAGAATACGTCATGGCTAGGTTAGGTTAGGTTATAATAATTTACATACAAAAAGTAATGATATCCCACCAAAAACATGTACGTAAAATGAGAGCCAAGTTCAATACTATAATAATATATGCCTTGGTTGTTGACTTCAACGACAAAAGAAGTGAGATCTAAATGGGTGCCAAGTTAGGATAATATATTGAAGCCTAAGGTCAAACTTGGCTACGAATTATATTATAGTGTTAGCCAGTAATTTGTATTTGTTATTGTAAGGGCCGAAGCACTGTGTGCCCTGGATTGGTCACACTGCTCCTCGTGCCCACTGTACCGGTACGGACCGCGACGGCGGCCCGCCCAGTTAGTTCTGTTCTGTAAAGGTCTGGTGACTCCGTCATCTCCGCCGCGTACCTCCGTACGACAGTTGCGCAGTTTTACTCGATACCGAACGAGTCCGTATATTATATTTGTGTGTTTTGCTAAGCGACCGGTGACGCCGTTTTACGGTTACCGTGTCCTCCGTGCAACTGTTTATTTAAGTTATATATTATACCGAAATATAATGTTTATTTTAACCGTAACTAAAATTGCTCTGACTTATTTTATCCTAACCAGAGTCCCTGTTTCCACACAGGTGCTATCAATAGCATTAGCAAGTTCTAAAGCTTTGAGTTCTTATTTTATTCTTCTGAAAATCATCTTCATTCTTCCATTACTGTTTTAGTAGGTACTTAATAATAATTCGTAAATGAAAACTAGCCAAGTCAGACCTTAGGCTTCAATATATTATCCTAACTTGGCACCCATATAGATCTTACTTCTTTTGTCGTTGAAGTCAACAACCAAGGCATATATTATAGTATTGAACTTGGCTCTCATTTTACATATATGTTTTTGGTGGGATTTATTCTACCAAATATTTAATTTTTATTAAATTACAAACGACATGAATTTTTTGCCACCCTTAAATATTTGGCCGCCCCTGCCGCCTGGAGCAATTGCTCCTTTTTCCCACCCCCTTGATTCGCCCTGACTATATATTATGGTATAATGAGATATTGATAGTTATGATATTTGTATTTTATAACTATTATAGTACATAATAATATTTATGGTTATTTTATTTATTTTTTATTGTTGGATGAACTTATATATTGGAAGGTTGTCGGTTGGTGTGAAACATGGGCAGTGCATTATTAGACGTTTATTAGTTTTGAACTGAATTGATTGTTTTGACAAATATAATGAGATATTTATATGAAAAAATGTAATAATTCACAATTTCACCTTTCACATATGGTTTAATAATAGTCAAACTCCGGTATGAGTATCAGAGACAATGACGCCACTATTGTCTGAACATTAATATCATCTTTTTTCCCATGGGAATGTTTTCATACATTAATGCTGCTGATTTTTAATCATATTCTATTAGGTATTTCTATATGATGAGACGAGTTACAACATTTGGAATAAAAATTAATAAATGTTTTGATAAAAATTTCTGGTGGGATTTTTCCGATACTTTTTCTAAATTATTTCTACTCAATGTGCATAAGCTAATTTGTTTTTTATTTAATTTTTTTAATGGCATTCCATTTAAGAGAACACTATAAAAATTAAAATAATGGATTTATATTAACTTAACTGTCTTAACTGTTAGAATATTTACAAATTGTATCACATCATTTTAGTTCATAGTTTAAAATATTCTAATATAACATAACATAATACATGACATACCATATTTACAAAATATTTTATGATTATTATTTATTATGATTTTTTGAAGTATTATACATTGTGAGAGTCGGGAGTTTCTTACATTTCACAAAACCACCCACGAGTCGAGGGGGACACTCAACTCGTGATCGCCACTTGGAAATCCTAACCGTATGTCCTAGCTAGTGCGGGCGAATGCGTGCTTTTTATATACTGACCATGCTGTTCTGCACGCAATGGGTGCAAACCAGCTAGGAGTCGGTATTTAAGTCGGTGGAGCTCGTAGGCTTCGAGTCACACATCGGGAAATAAATACCGAAGATTTATTTCAATGAGGGAAAGAGTTTAAATTACATATTAAAATAATAAGATGGTGTTTAGGTTATAGTAATAAGTTGATTTTTGTATTTTATAACGATAAAAGAATAATATTTTGGCATTTACAGTTAATTATAATATGGCTGGCGTTCACATAAGTGAATAATATAAGATTTTGACACATGGCGATTATAATATGAATAATAATTTTGGTACATGTTAGAATAATAAATTTGACATTACGATGAAAATAATTTGGCACTTAGCAAGTACATGGAGTAAGAGAAAAATATAATACTAAGGGAAAATCGGGAGCTTGTCGCAAGATAGATATTTTAATGCATAATAATTAATTGAAACCGTCGGACGACGTATGTTTGTTATTTTATTTTAGTTAAAAATTTAAATATTAAATATTAAATTTAAATATTTCAGAGCGGCACCTTCCCGGCCTACGGGAAGCAACAAACCACATTTCTCGTGGCTGCCCTTCACTGGGTTACCGGAGGTGCATATGATAATAATTTAATTAAATAAAAGGTTTTTTTATTTGTTATATTTTTTGTGCGGTGGACAGCGTGACCTGCGACAGCTAGACAACATGGTAGGTAAAAAAGAATATGGACTTGCGTCTTGCGACGCCTATAAATTGTGTTTGACAGGAGGGGACAGAATGGAAAGTATAAATTACGACGACCAAGTTGACGCAGCTTGACCGTACCGTTATTGATGAGGTGATGGCTTCGCCCGCCATGGGCCCATCGACGTCGTCCTAGCCCATCATTGTTGTGATTTGACCGGTTGAATACAGCTTCTCGTAGTTGAACTACTTCGTATTGGAAGTGTTGACTGTCCACGAGGTTTTGGTGTGTCGTGCCGGAGACGTGACCAGCAGTAGTCGGAGTGTCCTTACAGCACGCAGTTGGAAAGAAAACGTCTAGTCGGTCGGCCGTTAAAAATAAGATTGTTGAGACGTCAGAGACGAAGCTGGCGGACGGTATCAATAAGCTATCAATATATTTGATGTTTTGTAGAGTACTAATAATATATAATGATAATACCGATATTGTTATTATTATTATTTAAATTATTTATTTATTTATTTATTTATTTAGCATACAATACGGGCGTGAGCCCAATTTCATATAATATAATATAACAAATTACAATAATGTGATAACAATGAAATATAAAGATACATAAATATTTGGTTACAGGTTATGAAATAGAAAAGAAAGGGTCTAAATTGGCAATAGACATACAACGTCGAAGTGGTTCATTTAAACCATAATTTGTGGAAGCGGTAGGTAAATTAAAAGAGGTGTGTTGACGAGTGTAGCGTGGAGGGACATTTAAAGGAATTAGAGAGAAGGTGCGGTGAGTCAATTTGCCCATTTAATAACTTGGATAAAAATGTGAGGTTAGCAGCACGCCTACGAGTCGCTAGCGAATCTATTTTGAGATACTCAAGTACTGGTAAATAATTATGAGGAGGACATTCTATCTTAAGTGCATGACTGGCATATTTTAAAAATTTATTTTGGACTCGTTCAAGCATTAAAGCGTTTTGAGCAGTACTAGGATCCCAAATGACAGAGCCGTATTCAAGGATAGGCCTAACAAGCGAACAGTACAGTGCCTTAAGGGAAGAAGCTAACTTAAACTCAGTTGTAACACTCTTAATAAAACCTAAGATTTTAAGTGATTTACAGCAGATATGCAAAATATGTAAATGGGGGCTAAGCGTAGGACAGAGAACAAAACCAAGATCAGTGACAGATGAGTCAAGTGAATGCAGAGTAGTCCCATTGATTGCATATTTAAAATGAATTTGGTTTTTAAGATGTGTAAAAGTCATATGGTGACATTTAGCTATATTAAAATCTAATCCTAGTTTGTTGGCCCATACAACAATTGCATTCAGCTCATTTTGTAAGACATGACAGTCGTCTAACCCTATGTCCTAGCTAGTGCGGGCGAGTGCGTGCGTTTTATATACTGACCATGCTGTTCTGCACGCAATGCGTTGCCCGCATGCGGCGAAATACAAGCTATTTTGTTTTTCCCCGCATGCGTGCAAACCAGCTAGGACATAGCGTAAGGAGTTGATTCGATAGAATATTTTTACATCATCCGCAAACGCTAAGAGCCGAACATGATCTAATGAATGGTTAATACTATTTAAAAATATTGAAAACAGTAGGGGAGAGAGGTGGCCCCCTTGTGGGACACCAGATGAAATGGGGAGTACATCAGAAGAGACACCATGAATTCTAACAAATTGTTTCCTTCCTTCAATAAAAGAACACAACCACGATAAAAGTGGGTCCCCGAAACCAGTTGCTTGCAAGACATGTTGCAATATATAGTGATCTACACGGTCAAAAGCTTTACAGAAGTCAGTGAAGATGACGTCAACTTGAGAGTGAGTTTTAAAAGCTTCAAATATATAGTTATAAAAGACTGCATTACAAGTAGTTGTAGAGCGGCCTGGCCGGAAACCATGCTGTTCCTCCATTAACAATCTGTTGACGCTTGGTTGAATATTATTAAGAATTAATGATTCGAATAATTTGGCAATGTGGGAAAGAATAGAGATTGGCCTGTAGTTGGAGACCTGAGATGCATCCCCTGATTTCAGTACCGGAGTAATAGAACATAGTTTCCATATATCAGGGAAAGTACCTTCATCCAAGGAGCGTCTAAATAAAAGCCATAGTGGAAAAAAGATAGAATGCCTAACATTAAATAAAAATAATCCAGACAATCCGTCAGGTCCAATAGATTTAGTATTACGCAGAGAAGTAAGACCGTTAAAAACATCATCAGCTGAGAAAAAACAGTTATGGGGCAAGTCATACTCTAGAATATTGATGCTGGAAAGGTCACAGTTGCTACGCTTGGGTGTATATACAGAATTAAAATAGGAAGAAAATAAATTGGCAGAATGTTGTTCATCATGTCCTGTTGTATTATTATAAAATACAGTTTTGGGAACAGGGTTTGGTGAGCGGTGTTTCCTAACAAAGTCCCAAAAACTCTTGGGATCATTGTTAAACGACTTTTCAGCATTAGAAACAAAACTTCTGTAGCACCTTTTCCCCTCAAATTTACAGCGTGCCCGAAGGAAGGAAAACTCTCTATAGTGGACAAGGGAACCAGAGGATTTATACTTCGCATGTGCTCTTAACTTTAGGAAAATAAGATCCTTCATGTGCTTAGAGACCCATGTGGGAAAACAGGACTTAGTAAATGTGGATTTTGGAACGTATTTAAGAACAGTGTAGTGAAGAGCATCATATAAGGCATATACAGAGGAGTTGAGATCAAGACCAGAAAAGGTTTGCTCCCAGCTAAAGGAAGATAAATACCTATTGATTTCGTTATAGTGACCTTTATGAAATTTAAAAAATTCATGGGTTGAATCAAACTGCATAACTGGCGTCACCGTAATGTATTTAATACTTAGCGCAGGATGGTAGAGATCTAGAGGGACTAATGGCTCAATTGCTGGTTCAACACACAAATAATTAAGATTAGAAAACACCAGATCAAGAACCGAGTTACAACAATTAAAGACATTATTATGCTGCAAGAAACCTGATAGGGTAAATCCTTCAGGGACACAGGGAACTCTAAGACCAGTACAGGAACTATACTGAAGACCATCACTATTTACGGACCATGTAATTTCGGGCAAATTGTAGTCACCACAGAAAATAAAGGAGTAACTCGGGTATTGTGAAACAATAGAATCAATAACAGACATATGGGACTCATAAGTTGAGGGATGCGAGGAAGGGGGAAAGTAAACACCACAAATAATAAAGGAAAGGGATCCAACGTGAAAGCGCACAAACAACTGCTCAACGTTAGAACAGTCAATTGGTACAATGCAAGAGGATATATCTTTACGGAAACCAATTAAGACCCCTCCCCCTCGAGAGCAAGTGCTAGTTGCTTCACACCTGTCAAATCTGTATAAATTATAATTGAAAAAACCAAGTTCACAATCAGAAAATGAATTACTAAGCCAGGTTTCAGTTAAAACAATAAACATATAATTAAGGGACACAACATTACATCTAACATTAGAAAGTTTCGTGCGTAGCCCTCTACAGTTCTGGTAGAAGCCAGAAACTGTTAAGTCTAGGAGGTGCTTTGATTGCTGGACTTTGGACCTGGTTGGCGTTGAGTAGGTTCCCCGTTTTTTTACCCCGAGATCACTTTCGGAACACCATTCACATACTTGACCGAAAGCCCAGATTCACCATTAGAAGTCCGATGATCAAGTTCCATGTGGCAGGATCTTAGCTGCCTCCGTTGAAGCAGGGTCTTATTATAAAATAATTTGTATATTTCGAATATAATTGTTATGTGCGTTGAATAAATAGCATTTTTCTGGTAGGTATCCTCGTTTTATTTTTTTAATTTGATGCTTTAGAAAACGCTAAATCGCAAATAACATATTTATACGGCTCTATACCGGTATGTGTCCTTTTATGAGTATTTAAATTTGTTTTCTGAGAAAAAGCTTGATCACAGATATCACATTTATAAGGCTTTTCTCCGGTATGTGTCCTTGTATGCCCCGTTAAATGATGTGCTTGAGAAAAGGATTGATCACATATATCACATTTATACGGTTTAACACCGGTATGTGTCCTTGTATGCCTTGTTAGTTCTAATGATGTACAAAACCCCTTATCACACTTATCACATTTATATGGCGTTTCTCCGGTATGGGTCATTTTATGCCTTTTTAAATCTAATGTTGTACAAAACCCCTTATCACAAATATCACATTTGTAAGGTTTTTCTCCGGTATGTGTCATTGTATGCCGTCTTAAATTATATGCTTGAGAAAAGGCACGATCACAGATTTCACATTTATACGCAATTTCACCGGTATGTGTCCTTTTATGGGTTTTTAAAGTATGTGGTTGGGAAAAACTTTGAACACAGATATCACATTCATACGGCTTTTCTCCAGTGTGTATCCTTGTGTGTTTTTTTAAATTTGTTTTCTGAGAAAAAGCTTGATCACAGATATCACATTTATAAGGCTTGTCTCCGGTGTGTGTCCTTGTATGCTTTGTTAATGCTGATGATGTAGAAAACCTTTTATCACAGAGATCACATTTGTACGGCTTTTCTCCGTTATGTTTCCTTGTATGCAGAGTTAAATAATGTGCTTGAGAAAAGGCTTGATCACATAAATCGCATTTAAAGGGCTTTTCACCCGTATGCGTCCTCAAATGCTTTGTTAAATCTGATGATGTAGAAATCTTTTTTTCACATATATCACATTTATACGGCTTTTCTTCGTTATGTGCTGTTAAATTGGTTGCCGTAGACATTTTCTCTCAGATATCAATCAGTGGATTTTCCCTTGAGCAGTTAGATGCCTCGTCAGAATTCATATAGTAATAAATTTTGAAGAGTTTGAGAAGAGATTGTGTTATCTTTTTTCTCCAGTTTTAGTTCTAAAATAATAAAATGAAGTATTTTAAAAAATTTAACCTAAATCAAATGAAGGAAAATAAATATAACTACATATCATGAAGATTTCAAAAATAAATTTGAGAATTAATTTATATAGCTCATAATCCAATATGTATAGCCGTATAGGTATTCAAAAATATTTTATATCAAACAAATATAATATGGACTAAAACTTTTATATACACAGAGTGTCAAGCACTCGGCGATGATTTATAGATTGCGATATCTCCTGGGATAATAAATACATTATAAATCTATCTTTATTAGACTCACATATTTTGGTAAAATAGTAAAGAAAAATATATTTTTATTTTTGAAACAATTGAAGATAACCATTTTATAGTTTATTTTTGTGAACATTTTGACTTTTCAACATTTTATTTTCATTAATCTCATGATTTTTAATATTTTTTTAGTTTATAGGTAAAACGGGAAAAAAAAGTTTTTTGTCAGGGCAGCGAGTCCCCCTTTAAAGCTAATGGGTATACTTGTTCTCAAGGGATATTTATTTATAGATATATATTAAATTGTATATATTTAATTATGTATATCTATCTAATATGTTCAAATATATTAAATATAATATAATCAAAGGTAGGCCAGTGGGTGTCACTCTGTTGTACAGTAGGTTACAAGTGGGCAATTGTAATGGATGGTGTTAAATTTGAATTCAATGATATAATATCATTGTATAAGAAAAACGATTCTGAGCGAAAACGGGTAATTGTGAACTAAGTAATTTATATATTACGTGGAACCTTGTTTTAAATTTTCAAACCTTAGCCATAAAACTTGAACATTTTATAAATTTTTAATTAAAAAATAATTATTAACTTTGAAATTTGAAATTTGAAAAATTTTTTCGAAATTCGAACATTGCTTATCAAAAAAATTGTGCCTATCTATTTTTAATACTTTTCAACTGCTATTGTAACAATATAATAAGAATCTTGCGTTAAATTTTCAAGTTTTTTTACCAAACAAATAAAATTGTATTGATATTTATAGAAAAAAAAAACTAAAAAATTGAAGAAAAAAATGACAATCCACGTAAACAGCTCAAAAAGAGTAAATTATTTTCAAAATTTTATGGAGTATAGAAAATGAAAACAAACATTCAGTACAATTTTCATTTATCTACAGTTTTTAGTTTTTGAATAACAACAAAATAACAAAATCGCTACATGAGAAATTGAGTGAATATCCAATATTGTAAAAATATGAACTTCAAAAGCTCATAAAAATTTAGTTTGATATGCTTATGGAAATTTTTTTTTTTTGATAAAGGTAGAAAAACTTATACTTATAAGTTATAGTTATACTTATCCTTAACTCAAAATAATTTGCTAATTTTCGTGATTTCTCCGTATTTTGTCAAGATTTAAACTTTAAATATTTATAAACAAAAAACTTTGACTAAAGATTTTTAATATTTTTCAAATGTCATTGTAACAATATTGTAGGAGCCTTGTATTAAATTTTCAAGCATTTTTACCCATCAAATAAAGTTTTATTGACATTGGAAAGCTTTCAGTTATAATATTAAAAACTTAAATTTTTAATAACTGATATTTTGTATGTCAAATTTCAAAATAATTCCAAAAAAAAATAATTGTTTTTTCATTTTAATAATGAAATACCCATTTAAATCTGACAAAACTAATACATACCTAATTAAAGTTTTGACTTTAATGAAAATAATAAAATAAGAATATATTATATATATATATATATATTATATGTATATATATTTAGCTGTGTCTTATCGTGTACTAACCAGTGAATAGGGAAATTAGTTATCTATTTTTAAGTATTTTAATTATCATGTAGTGAACCTAAAATTATGAATGGTCTATGATTTTATCTTAGTTATTAATGTAATTTATAATAATAATATTTACGCATATCTCAGTTTTGTAAATTATAATTAAAATTATTCACTTGGGTAGTTGTGTTCTTTTTTTATAGCTTAATTATAAATTATAATTAAACTATGCACTTGTTTTTTTCTTCATAGTTTTCTTTTTACAGTTATAAGTATGGAAATTCTGATTGAATGGCAAAATTATAGTTACATAGTACAATTCTAAAGTTACATCTATAAACTGTATAAATTCAAAATAATGATTAACTCTGAGTTGGGCGATTTTTATTGGATTAAAAATTTTTTTTTGAACTGTTTATAGAACATTAGTAAACGCTTGTGCGAATCTCAAAATGCACAATTTTCTGAATACTATGAAAGCTTAGGTCGTCTGTCCTCTCAGGTTGTTGAATTAAAATCTGAGAACGACAAACTCCAAAAAATCATCTCTAGTCTCAGCAAATGAGTCCAAGACCTTGAATCCGCAAACAATAGTCGTCGTTCCTCCTCGGCTGACACTATTCCTAGCATTCTCTATGAGATCACTGAACGTGAGCGCTGTTCTCGAAACGTCATTATTCGTGGTGCTCAAGAATCTTCTTCTTCTGTATTAGAAGATAGTCTCTAATGACGTCCTAAAAATAACTGAGGCTATCAAACCGTACTTTCCCGAATTACTATCTGACTTCAAAGAAATAAGGCTAGGTAAACCCAGTGATCGAGGTCCCCGGCCACTCAAGGTTTTCTTCCAATCTAAAGAAATAGCCCAGAAACTTGTCTCTGACTAAAATACAAATATTAGATCAACTCATACTGGCAATATGCACCGTCCCATCTCGGTTACTCGTGATCGCACTCCGAATGAGCGTGAAGCAATTCGTCTTGTATACGCTGATATGAAAAATCGCAAAAAGAACGGTGAATCTGACTTGGTAATCAAATACAGAGATGGATTCCCCTATATTATACCGGCCCGCAGATCATCCCAGGACAGACGCCATCAAGCATCGAACTCTGCCCTTACCCAAACAAAAAGCTAGCAGTACTCGACTTGTCGCTGCCTAGACAATCACTCTTTGGCCTGAACAAGACTGGAAAAACTGACTCATGCTACTACTCCTGCTTAACTGATCCACTCTGCAATTGTATGTATAAAATTAAACTTCGTTCTTCAAACTGCTCACGCTGCTACACTGCTGAACTAACTTTAGAATCTTTCTTGCAAGTCTTCACTAACTTTAAAGCCTCATTTTGTAAACCTATTAATTTTTCTAATATTTGTAATTATAACTTTTGTGATAATACCCTAAATTGCAACCTTAAAATATTCTATCAAAATGTTCGTAGTCTTAAAACAAAATTAGTTAGCCTCAGATGTTCTTTCCCTATGTTTCACTTTTATGATATCATTATTCTCACAGAAACCTGGACAGTGGCGTAGTTAGGGGTGATGGTGTAAGGGGTTACCCCCACCAAACAAAAATCTTTTTTATATTGGTATTTTGTTTTGGGAAAATTGTTGCGATAAGAGACTTTTGGCAAACTGCCGACGGTACGAATAATAAATTATATAGCACGACAAGTCGACAAAATTATCGTCGATAACAATTTTATCATAGCTATGCCTCGATAACTATTACTGAAATAATTACCAATTATAAAATCGACAAAAACAGCGATAACGACGTTCAAAACCAGTGGCGGATTTAACGGTCGTTTAGTCGGCAAATGCCAACGGGGCCCCCTCCTAAATTATGCACCGAGGCCCACCTAAATTATAAAGTTGATTTTTTTTTAATTTTAACCAAAAAAATGTATATTTCAAACTGGAATATAATTTACCATTGTTTTAATGATAAAATAGTTTAAATGTATAGGAATACTTTAAAAGTATAAAATATTGTAATTAAATTAAGTATACAATTATAAATAGAGGCAACGGGCAATTGCCGCCACACCACCAATTCACTCTCCAACCTAGCCGACCGGTCCGTCTACCATCACTATTGTTTTTGTGAATTATAATATAAAATGGTTAAAATACGGATAAAAGTGAAACTCAAAAAACTTGATAAAAAAAATCCAGTCAACTCAAGAAGGCTTGACATAGATAAATTAGAAAATCATGATATAGGCAAACTTTTTGTAAACAGTATCAAGGACACTTTACAAAGTAAGCAAAGAATATTCGAAGGAAATATCGATGAGGGTTGGGAAGAAATTAGAGATGCTTTAAGCAATGTAGCTAACAAGACTTTAGGAACAAAAAAGCTAAAACCCAAACCCTGGTTCAATAGAATTTGCGAAGAAGCGCTGCAGAGAAGAAAGGTGGCAAGGCAACATTGGTTAAACGATACGAGAAACGAAGAACTATTCGCAAGGTACAAAACTCGTCTAAGGGAAACAAGCAACATCCTAAGAGGTGAAAAGCGGAAATATGTTCGAAATATAATGGTTAATGCTGAACTAGACTACAAAGCACATAGGGCTAGAGATATGTATAAACGCATAAATTATCTAACTGGTGGATACAAGAAGAAGGAAAGATTCCTAAAAGATGACAATGGGTCGTTGATAACCACGAATGAAGAATTAGCCAAAAAGTGGGGAGATTATTTTGATACTCTCCTTAACTGTGAGCACCTGATGAAGTCTATAGCCTTAACTTAGTAGCTGAAGAAGAACAAGAATGCCCAGAACCTTCATTGGACGAGATAAGATTCCAAATTAACATATTAAAAAATCATAAGTCACCTGGCGAGGATCAAATTCATGCAGAACTTCTCAAAAAAGGAGGAGAAGAAATGACGTTCAGGTTGTGGAAATTGATCCACCGAATATGGTTATCCGAAAAAGTTCCGGAAGATTGGAAAATAGCCTTAGTATGCCCAATTCATAAGAAAGGGGATAAACAAGATTGCAATAATTATCGCGGAATTGCCCTACTAAGTGTTGCGTATAAAGTTTTCACGAACTGTATCTTGTTAAGGATAAGAACAAAATCGGAGCAAATCATTGGAGATTATCAAGGAGGCTTTAGACCAGGAAGATCTACGGTAGACCAAATATTTATTCTCCGACAACTTTTCCAAAAGACCTGGGAATTCGACAAGGAAATGCACGTGCTCTTTATCGACTTCAAGAAGGCATACGATAGTATTCATCGCAAAAGCTTGATAAATATTCTTAGGGAGTATAACTTCCCACAAAAATTAGTTAAGTTAATCGAATCATGTATTATGGAAACGTTCATTAAAATAAGAGTAGGAGAAGCGGAAACCGACCTAATAAGTGTGAATTCAGGACTAAGACAGGGGGACTCAATGTCACCTGTTCTTTTCAATCTAGTATTAGAAAAGGTTATCAGGGAAACTAATATTGGACCCCAGGAGGGGATGCCACTACAAAGTTCCTCCGTGGCATTATTGGCTTATGCAGACGATTTGGTCCTCATGGATAAATCACACGATGGATTAAGATCATTATGCGGTCGTTTGGAGGAGGCAGCTAAGAAGGTAGGCTTACAAATAAACGAAGACAAAACAGAATACATGGTGGTGGGAAGAAAAGATAGTACCAGAATGTACCCTTCCTTAAGAGTTGGCAACCATGATTTCAACCGAGTCAAACAATTTAAATATCTAGGTTCTGTTTTGACCGAAAAAAATGAAACTGATAAGGAAGTGGCAGCAAGAATCCAATCGGGAAACAAATGTCTTTACGGACTCACAAGGATACTAGGGTCCCAATCCCTGTCGAGAGATATAAAGTTACAATTATATATTACACTTTTACGTCCCATAATTACATACGGAGCAGAAACATGGACATTGAGGAAAATGGAGGAAAACAAACTGATTATTTTGGAAAGGAAAATCCTAAGAAAGATCTTTGGCCCAGTAAAAGACGAGGAAACTGAGGGATGGAGAATAAGGAAAAACAAAGAACTAGAAGAACTCTTTCAGAAGCCAAACATATTAAACATAATCCAGAGTAGGAGATTACAATGGGCGGGTCACGCATGGCGTAGTCAGAACCCACTACTACACGTAGTATTGACAGAGAACCCAAAAGGGAAAAGGCCCCTTGGACGACCCCGTTTAAGATGGGAAGATTTAATAAAGAACGACGTGGAATCGCTGAACGGTGGCCCAGATTGGAAAACAAAAGCAGCTGACAGAGAGTCATGGAGAATTGGTTGTTTGACGGGATGGTCCTAGTGGCCGATAATACCCAAGAAGAAGAAGAATATAAAATGGTAATTTTATCATCGACCAATGTACATAGCAGCTCCAAAAATTTGTGTGTAGTACAAAAAGTGAAGTGTGTAGTACGAAATTTAAAAGTGTATAACTCAAATTAAAGTATTAAACCTTTATAATATTATGAATAATTTAATGGCTTCACTTTTTTTTATATATTTGCATGGTTTTTCGTCAAGCTACATTTTAATTATAATCTACATTCTATACACAGGAATTTTATATACCTACTTTTAATTTTGTTTTATTTGTAAAAATAAATAAAAACTTAACATTTTTTTTTTAACTAGAAGATTTGTTACTATATTATTGATTATTGGTTGATATTATTTCTCGCGAACGAAGAGATCGGTTTTGTGAAATGGGGATAAGTATTTTACTGATAAATTGTGTAAGAGGCCCCTCTTATTGATTTGCCGACTTTCTTTGAACCCTTAAATCCGCCACTGTTCAAAACGCAACGACGGCAGCACGCCGGTCGATACGATAATACGATATTACGATCTGTCGACCGTCATAATATTTCATTTATTTATTTATTTATTTATTTATTTATTTATTTAATATAAACGGACGTGAGTCCTAAAACATAATAATATTACATTGTGAGTGAAAAAACACATTAATACGTAAAACAATAATTAATAGTTTCTACTTAAAATTAGAGAAAGAATAAAATAATAATGCTAAATTAGAAATAGAATACAAATCAAATATAAAAATTATTATTTAAATATAATCAAAGACAAAAGTATTACCTGCAGTCATAAGAAGGTTTGCAGGAGAGTTCAAGATATAATTTTTTGTTGAAAAAAGTGGATAAAAGGGTTTTGGATCTCTAGTATTAAGGTAATTAATTTTAAAACGGACTAAAGAGAGAATTTCAGGACAATCTATTGAACCTAAAATTAGTTTTTGCAAAAATTTAGAGAGTAAAAGTGTACGACGGTCAGACAGTAGAGAAATATTAAGAAAATTTAAAACATTATTATATGAGCCGTGGACAGGTCTGTTTATGTTAAATTTAAAAGAGATAAATCGTAAAAAATTATTTTGGACAGATTCCAGCGTAAGAGCCTGTTTCGACGTACTATTTATCCAGATGAGGGGGCAGTACTCTAAATTAGAACGGACAAGAGAGAAGTAGAGGATTTTTAGGGGAATAGGATCTGAAAATCCAGCATCAGTACGCTTAATAAACCCTAAGTTACGAAAAATTTAATTTACGATCAAAAATTATACCCAAATCTTTAAATTGATTAACAAGCTCGACATTTGTGCCAGAAATTTGAAGATTCGAAAGAAAAAGCTTTGAATCTGATTGTCAAGTTGATGTTGTGTTCACGGACTTTAATAAAGCTTTCGACACTGTCATTTATAGCCGCATTATCTCTGAATTAGATTCACTTGGTATCGGTAATCCTTTACTCTCATGGCTCCAATCTTATTTAAGTCAAAGAAAGCAATTCGTAAGAGTCCACAGCGTTGACTCTGACTTATTTATAACTCCCTCTGGGGTCCTCTAAGGAGGACATCTCAGTCCTCTTCTGTTCATCCTTTTCGTTAACTCAATTAATAGGTACATTTCATCCACTAGAGTTCTTCTATTTGCCGATGATATTAATTTTTTTTCAAAAACCACATCTCCATCTGACTGTCTTCAACTTCAATCAGATCTCAATACTTTCTCTCTCTGGGCCCAGCGCATTGGCCTAACGCTCAACCTCAACAAGTGTCATGTTATGTCATTTCATAGAAAACGAACTTGCATAATCCATCCTTATTCCCTTAATGGCTCCACTCTCGAACGTGTATCCACTGTCAAAGATCTCGGGTTCTATCTAACTCATTCTCTTTCTTTTGAACACCATATTGATGTTACTGTTGGTAGAGCGTTAAAATTTCTGGGCTTCTTAAAGCGCAACACTAGCCTTTTCACGTCCGCTACTTGTCTTCGCTCCCTCTATTTTTCCCTTGTCCGCTCTGTCTTAGAATATGGCTCAGTTGCATGGTACCCATATCTAGCCAAGGACCAATTACGTTTAGAGCTTGTCCAAAACCTCTTCCTTTCCTACGCCGCTTTTATACTCAATATTGATCACCCACCCCATGATTACCTATCAGTTAGAACTTCCTTAAATATCCCTACTCTTGCTTCTCGCCGTGTAGATGCTGACCTCTCATTCATCACCTCTCTCCTTAACGGCTCAATAGATGCCCTGAACCTTCTGTCCTCTATCTCTTTCCGCGTTCCTGTGCATTTCACTAGAAGTCATTCCCTATACCTTGTCTCCTCTCACCGTACTAATTACTCCCATAATAATCCATTAGATAGAATGCTCCGCCTACTTAATAGCTCCTGATATGTGGCTGATTATGTTATTATTTATCTCTACTGAATGTTCTGTCTTTAGTTTTATTTTACCTTAGCATGTACCCTTTTTAACTGAACACTGTTTAGTATAAGTTTAAACTTAGGTCTATAATTATAACTAAGTTTTCCATGTATATTATTTCATTATTATTACTTCTTGTTAATCTACTAATTATTACAATGTATCTATAAATTGCCGTTTGGCGTTAATAATAATAATAAATAAATAAATAAATAAATAAATAAAGATTAGTAGTTGTTAGAAATAAATATCCCGTTAAGCTGCAATGTTCACCAAATGCATTGAAGTACTATTATGTAAAATATTCATGCGTACATGGAGGGCAGAATAAAAAGGAAAAACATGTACATTACAAAAAGTAACATCGTAAGTATAAAATATATTTATGAATAAAATTAAGATATAATAATGTCCACTATTAAAAAATTGTATCTATATATATTTATTACCTATACCTACTTGAGGATATTAGTATATTACCCCACATTGCACTTATAAAAAATAAACCAAACTAAATGTTGTCTTAATATTTTTTTGTATTTTAATTTAGAACTATGACACAAAATTGTCAAGCCTGCATATTCATAAGAATAAATGATAATGGTAATATGTTGGAAATCACACGGTTGTGTGAAGATCATAATCATGATTTGAATGAAATATTATTTAACCATTTACTAAATCAGCATAAAGTAACTCCACAAGTCAAATCCAAAATTATTGAAATGATGGATTTAAAAGCAAATAAAATTACAGGAAAAGTGTTGACTTTAAGAGATCTGACTAATATATCAAGATTAGGTATGAATTATATTTATATAATATTATTATTCATTATTTATAGTGCATTTTTAACTCTATATTTGTAATGCTGAATCACTTGGTACGATGGTACTATAAAAGTAGAAGTTATTGTTTTATATGTAATAAATAATAATGTTATACATATTCAATAAATAATACCAAACATAGTATTATTAAAATCAGAATTTTAAGTACTGGGGCCCACCCATTAGATCCACTTGGGTTGGACCCTGCAGCTATAAGACCCAGTAAAAAATACCTAGTTTTAAAATCTAGTAAAAACACAACCAACAAAAAATAAAAACCAAATTTATCAAATTACAAAAGTAACAATACAATGTTATTTTATTTTTTAAGAGTTTTAATTTGCTGTTTCATCCCTTTTGTATAATTTTAAATATAATAGACTCGTAACAGTAAACAATAAACAATAAGTATTAAGTAAATGTTTATACTTTATTGGAAAATCCCATTAAAACTCATTATAACCCGACCAGAATTGGAGTTTTCGAACCCTATCTAAAATTATCAGAGGAAGGTAAATTGAAAGAAAATAACATAGATAAAAGGCAGGTATAAGTCAACAAAAAAGAAATTTTTAAATTAAGTTAAATTAGATTTTGTTCACCTAATATCTGTATAGCTAATTATTAGTCAATTTGTATAATTTTATTATTTGATTATTTATACAATTATACCTGTGTGAAATAATAATGAAATGAATTTTATTAATAAATATTTTAGGGCAAAATAAGTTAATAAGTTTCACTGACATAATTCAAGACCTACGTGTTTTGTATAAATGTTATGTTGAACTTCTCACCGATGAAGAGAATAATTTCAAAGGTCTTTTCATGCAGGACAACCGCATGATAAATGCATTTCGGTCTTTTCTAGAAGTAAGAAAAAAGTACTTAGATGCTTTAAAACTTAGGTACTTATTTAATAGTTACTTAAAATAAGATACAAAAATGTTCATTTAAAAAATATATAATGCGGACTGCCTATCCAATAGTTTGCTATAGCTACATAGTATATTTTTATTATATTATGTTATTTGTAGTACCTAATACAATTTAAGAAGTTTAAAGACAACCAGCATTGTGCATTAATAAGTAAAAAGCAAAATAATATTTTTGTTTTGCTAAATATCTATTACTCACAATATTTAATTTTTAGTAATAATTTATTAGATTTATCACAAGAAATTAATTTAATATATATTATTTTTTTACATTCTATGAACAACAACTCAAATCTCAGCAAATTATTCATAATTTCCATGACTAAAATGTACCAATTATACCAATTAGAATTTCTATCCTAAATACCTATAAATAATATTTTTTTTTAACTTTTTTTTTAGGTTGTATGCGCTGATGAAACTTTTAAATTAATTGACATTAAAATACCCGTTTATGTACTTCTTATTGAAGATGGAAATGTACAAAGCGAACGCACAGCCATTGGCTTCCTTGTTGATGAACAAAAACCAACCTTAGAATGGTTTTTTACTTGTTTCAGAAATAATAATCCTGCTACAGTTAACACTAGAGTATTTATTACTGACAAGGACTTAAAAGAAAGATCAGTTATTAAATAATTATTTCCTCAAGCCAACTTAATTATATGTTTGTTCCATACTCTTAGAACTTTTAACAGAGAAATAACATGCGATAAAATGGGTGTAACTCCAGATGAGAGATTTCTCTAAAAAAATCGAGGAAATAGGCGTATGATACATTATATTGTCATCTTACATCTCAAGCCCCTTATCAAATTATTGACTATTTTAACAAAAACTGGCATAACATTAGAGAACAATGGGTGATAGGTATGATTTACAATGCTGGAAATTTTTTAAACATGACTAACAATAGGCTTGAAAGCTTAATGGAAAACTTTCAGACATTCCTACATTTTCTAATTTAGAAGAATTTTTTGAAAAATTATTCATAATTTTAAAATGTGTAAGAACTGAAAGAGATAACACAGTCATAAAAATAGTACAAAATTACCCAACTATTGGAATTGAAGTTATAGACTTACAGACTATTTTAAATACTTGACCCTTTATTCTTTTAAATTCTTAAAAAAGCAAAATAGTTAGAAATAATATAACATCCTTAGTAAATACAACTATTAGTTCCTGTAGTTGCAGTTTTTTTTTGTCTATGCGACTTCCATGTCGTCATATTTTTCATAAAAGAAGAGAAGAAAATGTTAATCTGTACTGCAAAGAATTGAGTGATATTAGATGGACTAGAAATTACTACTTAAATCACCAGTCAGTAATTAAAGAAAACGCTTTTATTAATAACACAAATATTGGACATAATAATGATGTAACAGCTACATCTATGATTAATGAATCAGATAAAGTATTATCTTGTCATGAAAAATTTTGCACAGACTCAATTTGTTGTGCCAAATTAGCTGAAATTTTGTCCACATCTTCCACTTTCCATTTTAAGAAAAGAATGGAACAATTAAACTACATTATAGATCATTGGAGTAATAGGAGTGAATTGTCAATTAGTGAATTGGATGAATGTGACAATACAGGTACTCGTATTTAATAGCAAAAAATCATAAGTACCTAAATCATAATTAAAACCATTATTGGAATATTGAATTAATTGTTTACTTTCATTGTTTACTCCAAATTTTTCCAAAGAAACTATCACAAATTGTACCACTGATCATGAACTTAATAATATGTCTTCTGAAACAATTACGCAGTGAACAAACCATATCTGTACCATTAGGTTTATATCATGAACAAGTTACTCTTACTCTGATACTTTTTTTGTCAATTTATTTTAAAAATTGAATAATATATGTATTTAGGTACTTCAAAGTCTAATGTTGATATCGAGAATTGTAGAGCTGATCATGATGGTAATAATATTCTTCTGAAACAATACATGGTGAACAAACTATATCTGTACCATTATGTTTATATCATGAACAAGGCACTACTACTTTGATACTTTTTTTGTCAATTTATTTAAAAAATTGAATAATATATGTAGGTACTTCAAAGTATGTTGCCATATCATAGATTATAGAACTTATCATACTTATAGTGTGTTTTCAAAGATAAACCTCCTTGAATCATATGACGAACAAACCACATCTGTAATATCTGATGTAAATCATGAACAAGGTACTTATTTATATTGACTAGTTTATGTTGAGCCTTTGGTTATTAAATTTAACTATATTTAACTAGGAACATTAATTGCATGCATAGGAAAAAAAGACATCTTCTATGAAAAGAAAACTGTTGCAATTGAAGGTAATATATTTTTATTAGATATTTACATTTTTATAAAATTAATTGAAATTAATTGAAATAGGAATCAAACTACCTTCAAAAGTAAGAACTGTTGGCAAACCAAAAGGTATATCATTAATTACTATAGGTCTTCAAAAAAAAAGAATGTATCAAGGCTCATTGCTTTTAAGAAAAAGCATTACTTGATTCAAGAAAATATGATGTTACAAAGGATAACATTAGATAAAAGCATTGTTTCCAAAGTGCATCAGCTAAAATACTCACTTGAAGTAAAAAATATCATAAGCTGTTCTGTTTCTTTACCTAGTAACCTACTTGAGAATTATGTTAAAATTAATATGATTAAATGTTACTGCACTAATGATGCCTGAGATGCAATTGAAACTGTAATTGCTTCAAAACATGAGATGCCTAACTGGAATTGTTCTACTTGCAATAACAATATAGGTAACAAAAAATCCATTTTATGTGATAGCTGTTTAAATTGGTATGATTCTGATTGTGCAAGTACATTAAACAAAAAATTACATTTTTACAATTAAAAAAAAAAGTCAATCTAATTGGTTTTGTGAAAACTGTTATAAAACTGCTCAAAACATGTAACTATTAAGATGGTTTAAATTTTAATAATAAATTTAAATTTTGTTTGTTTCTCTAAATTATACTAGATATTATTATTATTATTATTATTATTAGAATGAAAAGTATGTAACATTACTCATTACATACTTTTGTATTATAATTTAATTTAATACAAATTTTGGAATCAAATCACAAAATGTATGTCTTTCTTTGCCTTATATCAATTATTTTAGTAATACTGAAGTTCATTAATTAACATATTAATTATTAACCAAAAGAGATGTTAAAAATTAAAATTAAGCAAGTACCTACTAAAAAAAACTATTAAAACTATGTAGCTCTTGTGCAGCTGTAAAATTAATTCAGTTTGATAATTTAAAGAATAATATTGAAATTAAAGCAAGATCCAAGGGAATCTGGACTCCACCAAAATGTCATATACTTACTATTTAAGTAATTTTAAAATTTTAAAAAGTCCCAGCGCATCAATTGGACTTTACAAATGTTGCATTTAATAATAAAATAACAAGTCCCCGGCTCATGCGCAGTATAAATAATGGTCGGGTCTCTTATCAATACCATGATATACCTTATATATGTATTATAGATCAATACCTTATATAACAACAAATTATTCCAACCTACAAGGTAAGATTATTATCTTTTATTGATATTATTATTTTAAAGTAAGTTTTTGAAACTGTACATTTTATAATGATCATAGTATAATAATAATTAATAATAATATCAATAAAATACTATGTCGGACCCTAGATAATAATCGTAACCAAACATTTTATAATAGGTTAATTTACTCTAATATCAACACTAACAGCACACTATTATAAACACAAAAATAATGCTGGTCAAATACTGCCACAGCAATGGCTATTTGGTGGCATATATTGTGGGACCAATGAGTGTTTCGTCGCATGTGTACCCAATCGGTCAGAATACATTATTGCCAATGATTTGCAAACGTATACGAGTTGGATCTACCATTATATCTGATTCCTGGCGAGCCTATAATAATATACAACAAACCGGCCATTATACACATTCAACGTCTAGAATTTTGGGCACCTGCAAAATTTATAATTATTTTTTAATTTAAATATTTATTCATATATGAATTATTCTGGGCATAGCAGTTTTGGCCACCAGCATAATTTTTATTATTATTTTTTATTTTTATTTATTATTACCATATTTTTTATATATTTTTATTTTGATCGCTTGAATTGTTCTGTATAATCATAAATGTATAATTTTTGTCATAATTTTTTTTATAATCATAAATGTATAATGAATTATTAATTGTACATTTTTATATAAATTATTGGTTATCGAAAATACAAAATGTAAGTGGCGGGCGTCAACTAAACTTGAGTGGCGGGGGTCAACTAGCCCACTACCTTACATTTTGTTATGCCTCATTAGTTATAATATAATAATTATATTATAGTATATTATATTACTTGTATATTATACTACTCACTTGGAATTTACCGCCCAATCATCAGTATTTATTCCTCATGGTTCCATACTGAATTATGCCCTCTTTATTGATTGTTTTTCAATTAGGTACTCTGAAAATAAAAATAACAATTAGGTAGGAACCTTTTATTTAAAACCTTTCATTTGGTCACAAGAGGGGTTTGTAAGGTGAGCATTTGCACAATATTTTTTTGTAAAACTTTTTCTCTAGATTGCTATAAACAAAATGTAAACACTGATATGTAGTTAAAATTGAATATTGGGTCAGTATTTAGTAATTTTTTTCTTTTTAAATACATTTTCAAAATGTTCCTACAATTAACCAACTTACAAGGACAAATTTATATTGGTATTTAAGTATATTATAAAGAATAAAGTGTAAAAAAAAATTGTATTCCTAATTAAACATCTCAATCCATACGTACCTTCTGTTGCTTTTAATTTTTGTACTGATCTGAAAATGTTTATAATTTTATGACATCATTGTTATTTGTTTACTCATGGACCTTAATGGGTTAATGGCTTAATACCTTATACTATAGCCAAATAGCCAACATTGGAATTCGGAACTAGGTACCTCAGAATAAAAGAAAGGAAATCAATTAACCAAAAGAAATTTTACAAGAGTCTTATGGAAGGTGACACGATTAATGATAGTAGTAATATCTATAGTCGTGGGAACTTGGAGCCGGGGAGCTGGTGGTATCAAGGGACCTAACTCTTATCTCGGGGACCCAACTGTCCCCATCTCCAATCTCCAATCTCGTAACAAGCATAGATAATAAAGATATCTTTATTATCTATGGTAACAAGTCTAAAACACAATATCATACAAATTTCTAGTTCCATAAGTATCCACTAAGACGGCGCTAGTAATGCTAAAAGGAAAATATTCCCTCGAACTCCGCCTGTTGTACTACATTTCGTGGTCAACCCCCCACACCCTCCAACCGGTCATGACAAGTCCTGTACCGGCTGTACCATAGAACATTTGATCATAGCAAATACTATAGATTAATCTATAGTATTTGATCATAGTCAGTAGTTGTAGATTGTTTGTGACTACACACTACCACAGAATAGATTAAATTTCATCTATTCTGTGGTAGCACGGTCTTCTAAGAACATCTTCTAAGACCGTGGTTTGTAGCCAGGGTCGTCCTGACGACCTGACGATCCCAGGGCAGAGTCAAATTGCTGGGCCTAAAATGTCATTTCTTATTATCGCCAATTGGCAGTGACATATATTTAATATTATGATAATACATATATACATATTACCTAGGTAAGGGGGCAACGCGCAAATATACTTAAAAGTATATTACCTTGTACTTACAACAATTATTGTTATTTATATTATATAAATAAGTAAATAAATTAATAGCAATCTATACATAAAATGTTCTCAAGGATATAACCAGCTCAAAAATAGTCAAAATATTGTAAAAATGTTTTATGGAAAATACTAATATAAATATTTGTTGAAAATGTCAAGGTGCAGAACCTTGAAGTCATTAATTTTTGAGTAACACCAAAAAAATAAAATCTTCAAAAATTGGTTTTGTATAAAAGTTACCTCTTTTTTTGTGTATTTTGAATTTGGAATTCCCAAAAATACCAAATAGTCTCACTTTTCTATCAGTATTCAGTATATATGCTGATCTCGAAAAGCGGAGCACTTTTACTACCCAAAATGTGGCTTATAAAACGGAAAAAAAACACACATCATTGTAAAATAAGTAGGTATATTTTTTCGCTCCGCTGATAATTAAATATATTATAAATTAACATTCCTACGTCTAAATTATCAAATGCGTCAATAAAAATTTAAATATAAATAAAAATTTTAGTTAGTTAGAATTTTTTTCTATAGATATTATAGCCAAGTTGGTGCCTTGTTTTGCGACAGTGGCTTTGAAGATAGTTATTTTTATAATTTTCAACTTTGAAAATTTAATTTTAATCATATTTACTCATTTAAAATGCGATACATTTATTTGACATCAATGAAGATAAGTAGGTTCAGGTAGTAAAAATTACAGTAATTGAATGTTTAAAAATATATAAATGATACATTTTTTTTTTTGCTCATTTACTTGACTTTTTTATTGTACCTATTTATAAAAGCGGGACCTGTCGTCCTGTCCTACTGTGGTGAAGGTGCGGGGCCCCGCTCGCCATGAAATAGGAACGGCCCTGTTAGTAGCAACCACGATTAAAGATAGTATGGTTGCACAACGACCTATAATAAAGTGTTTCTCAGAGTTTCCTTGTTATCACAACGACTAGCAGAACCGAGCATTAGCGCTCCTAGCGTTTAAATATTGAATAATAATTGATAATATACTATTTTTAATCGTGTCATGAATTTACGTTATAAAAAATAAAATACGGAATAACAAATAATAAATTTATATTTTATAAATTATAATATTGTGTTGTTGGGTACATTACATAATTTTTATTTTTTAATAAATAATAATTATATTTAAACAATATTAATAATATATTTTTGATGATTAAATAAAGTATAATATATATACTTCCCTTTCAGTGTAAATTATAATTTAAGTTAACTACCTACGAGTTTTGATAATTTTTTTTTAGTTTTATTTAGTTTTTTAATATAATATGTATACTGTCTCATTCTCATTATAACAAATGTGCTACATATATCTGTGAGAATATCAGTTTGGTGCACGTAACATTCAAATGTCAAAGGATTATTAGTACTTAGAAAATATGACAATGTTTCATTAAACACATCAATAGAGCCAGCATGTTTCACAAAACTTAACTCTAAACTTCTCAGAATGAGAAATAAATTTTTATTAGGATGTGACTTTAAACCAAACTTTACAATTAAAATTACATAGGTAGTATGTACCATGTAATCACGAATGTAAAAATCGTTGAAAATATCGTATTTTTAATCGTGTATGTACTTTTTTTGCATTTTCGCGGGAAAATAAATGTGCATATTATTACAGAAGAATCTTGATTTCTGATGCGTAGTACATAATTTATACCCTATGAGCGCTAGTAAAAGTTTCTAGAGTATCGTTGATAATAAAAGAAACTATGAGCATCATTAAATTGTTTCTTATCATAGTTCGTTGTGCAACCATTCTATCTTTAATCGTGGTAGCAACTAGCACGATTTAAGATAGTACTATCTTAAATCGTGGTTTGTAGCATGACAAAATAGATGGGTATGTCAGCAACGATACGAGTTTTGGTCTTGTTAGCGCATCACACCCTTCCCAGCCATAGTCGTGGTTCGCCTCATTTCATTGGCCGTTAAATTACCCGCCAAAAATACAATTTTGTAATATTATAATCAAGACGAGATTAAAAATTAATAATTATGATTTATGAATAATAGATTAATACGAGCTTTCTACTATGAAAAATTACGTTTTATCATTTTCTTGTATGATATATGTAATTTGTTTTTATGTTATTCATCGATATCAATGTATTGTTTTTCAATAAATATCCCAATTTGATAGCCCATTCAGATAAAGACAAACCAATCTGTTGGACAGATTATATTTCCAGAGGTCAATTGAAAATTCCATCTGACAATTTAATGCGAGCTGTGAAACAATTAGAAATACATTTCAGAAGTCTCCACGGTGACAACCTGTCAAAAGCTCCTAATATATTTAAAACATTAACAGATAAATTACAAATAAGTACTCAAGATTTAAAGTTACCTTTAGATGTTTTGCAATGTCTTGTACGAACAAGAACTTATATAAGACTCAATAATTTAAACAATCAAATTATGAGTCAAAAATTTAAAAAATTGGAAACATTTAAAAAACAAAAATTTACTAAATAAGATGTAAGTAGGTAATGTAAGTATTGAAATATATTATAATGTAATATTTAGGTACCTATGTTAATTGTTAATAAGTAAGTATAATAATTAATATAATATATAAAATAGTTTTCCAATTTTGAATTTTTATTATTAATGATTTCCATAATTTAGTATTTACCAGTACACGACTATAGTACACGGTCAGTGTCCGTCGGACACACGGTGATTTAATATTTATTGATAAAACGTGATAACATTAAACGACCAAGAATATTATATTCACCAATGAGAAGAGGCGAACCAGCTAATAGACGGGGGGTGGAGTGGTCGGCGAACACAATGCGTATCAAAAAGTTGCTGACATACCTATCTATTTTGTCATGGTTTGTAGCAAATACTATAGATTATCTTTAGTATTTGTTTGTAGTCACGGACACGATAAGTCATATATATATAGTCATACACACGCTGGACTGCAGCTGGAGTCCGAGGTCCGTTGCTCAGTGTTCATACTTATAAGCAGTACCTAAACACTACTAATGTAACAATTGGTTCTCAACATTGTACCGTTACGCTGGCCGTTACGTACTTATGTGTTTAAAATTATAAAATGGTATTCACAGTGATTTGACAAATGAGTAAATTACAAGTACGACTGTACGAGTAGTACAACCACTTGAAGTTTGAACCACTATCGAAAAAATTACAAACTTTTCTCACAGCGATATTATAATTCATATAAGTGAAATTGTTGCTGCACAGTTGAAGTAGGTAGTTGAACGTAAATCAACAATTATTGAAGAAACCATATAATAACTGTGGTATGTTAAAATGCTCCAAAACATAAATAATCACAGATCACAAGAGAATTGTACTACTCCAAAAAAAAATAATGGGCATTGTAAGTATACTATTTTATCATAACATTATTTATTAGTAATTGGCATTTGGTACATTAAACTGTCAGTTTTATAAAATTCAAAATTATATTGATGTCTCAAAATTATACACACATTGTATTACAGATAATTCAAAAATAAAATATAAAGATATTTTAAATGATTTAAGTTTGCCAGAAGTAAAAAAGGCTGGCACAATTTTGGATGGCTGTAAAGTAAGTTTTAATTTTAACAATGCTTTTTAAATATTTTATACTTTGACTACAGTCATAAATTAAATTTTTGAAGATTTATTTTAGTGGATTTAATTCAAGCGAAGAAGAAAAATTAAGACGAATTGTAATTTCTACTGGTGGAATTCGATACACGGAGCTAAATGAGTCTATAACCCATATTTTGGTAGGTGAATTTTCTGCATCACTTGCAAAATTATTACACTCTATTCAAGAAAAGTAAATATAACTTCCATAGTTTAATGTAGTAATTAACTGTGATTAAGGGAACATCCATAAATTGTTTGTTTATAATTTTTTCTGGAGGGTAAGAATATTACTTAGACTAATCCCTTGTTATAAAAAACTACATTTTCATGACAACGGAAAGAACTAGGACTGTGATACCTATATATTTTTATTTTTCATTTCATTTGCACTAAAAATGTTATTGTATTAAAATCCGTTATTTTTCAGTTTTGAAACTTAAAAAGAATTATTTAATTAAAGGAATATCATAAAAACAAAAAACAACATTGTAGAATCAACAATTTTATCATTTTATAATGAAAGTTCAATAAAAAAAGTGTTCTTGGTTCTTTTTGCATGAAACTGTCTTTCAATATAATTTTGGATTATGCAATAAATAACTTTAGTGCTGGGGTGCGAGTGGTGGGACCAATCATAATATGTAATCAACTTGGTATTTTAATTGCTTATATCAAACCTCTTAAAAGTGTGGTGTCCTCTTAATAAACAAGATTAATACTTAAAATCCTTATTTTTTTATTGTCAATTATTATAATAAACACATTATATTTTAGACCTCATGTTGTGACTTTTAATTGGTTACTTGAAAGTATAAATTTAAAATGCGCTGCTCCAGAAGAACAGTTTCTAGCAATGGATTCATCTCATTCATTTATACCAGAATCTCCATCTCCTCTTAGCAAAAAGGTATTATTTTATTTAATACATATTATTTATAATATTTACACTTTAATTACAATAAGAAGCCGCTAATATACATATTATACGGACAAAAAGATACAAATATAATTTCACTAAAAATGCAGTCACCATGCTTGGTTCTACTTTTAATATAGTTTATATTATTGTATTATAATTCAAAATCTTTCCATAATAATATAATAAATAATAATTGTTAATGGTGCTTGCTAAATTCTTATATAAACTTGAGGTTTGTGGATATCTTACGCACTCTGTTAACATTTCCAATGAAAATGTTATGATTTTTAATTTTGATACAATAAGAGAATGTCAGCGCACTGTTTGTTTCCTCTTTCTATTGCACACGCAGCATAGACAAAATGTATTCACACAAAATCAATTTTTATGTTTTTAAATACAAATTACTCATAACATTTTGTATAGAGAATAATATTTATGAGTATGAGATATTGATTTGTCTAAATATTATCTTAAAATGATTTAATATCAATTTAAATGTACTATATTATTGTTATTTTTAAATTCAAATAAAAATAAATTGTAAAACAAATGTAAATATTATCCTTCATAATTTTTATAATTAGGAGAAAACCAATATTGCACTGATATCCTATTTAATTTCACAATCAAATCAATCTTTAATGTTGTAACTATTCACTAGTCGTTTTATTTGCTTAAAAGTTAATACTATGAAATATGATTATTAGTGAATATAAAATGAACAAATCCTAGCTTTTACTCAAAAGTGTTCTAAATTTTTTTAGTAACTTTTAACCTTCTAGATTTGGCTAATGGCTAGTTATATAATGCTGTTGAAAATTATATAAAATTTTTCTAATTAATTTTTTTAGGGATTGTATATGATGAAGAATTCTACACTCCCTCAGCCGAGAGTAGTAGATAAACCTAAACTACAAATTTCAAATGTAACCAGTAATCCGCCAATGGATAATTTTATCGATCAATATTTGAATGTTGGTTAGTACCATACAATTAACAATTTTTCACTTTATATACTAAAATGTTGAATGTATTTATTTATTTAAAAGAACTAATAAATGTATTAAAAAAGACTGTTAAATTGTTATGATTTATACAAATGCAGATAATTTCAAGTTTTATTATAATATATTTTAGCTACATTAATACAAGTTTAATTTAATTTAATTTTTATATTATATTTATCATTATATTATAATTTTTAGAAAACACCAATTTTAATGATAATCTTAGGGGAAAATCCTCTTGTACATCACAAAATACAATGTCCACTCAAGATAGTAAACTTGAATCTGTATTAGAAGGTTGTTATTATTATTACTACTATTATTTAATACTAACTATCATATAAAATAATGATGAAATAATGTACTTACATTTTTTTATAGGGTTAACTATTCTTCTCCATGGTTTGGATGCTCATCAATTGCCATCCATAAAAAGTAAAATAATATCAATGGGTGGTGTGGCAGTTAATACACGTAGTTATCGAGGACAAATTAATTATGTTGTTGTTCCAATTGTATTCAATGAGAAATCATTAAGTATAAAAGCCACCATAGTTAGCTGTCTTTGGATAGTAAGTACATTATTAAGTTATACTCACGCAGGATTTTGGAACAAATTTTGGTCTCAGCACTATATTCTTAGGATGTGATAAATATTAAACTTTTCTATAACTATAATTAATTATTATTGTATTATTATTAGGAAGACTGTTATAATAATGTTGAACAAATTCCTGTAGAATATTATCATAAACCTGTAATATTTAGTGGTTCTATGCCTCTACAAAACTGTGTGATTAGTATCACCAATTATACGGGATCTGAACGATATTTCTTAAAAGAAGTTTCACTACTTCTTGGAGCGAAGTAAGATCATTATAATTCATCCATAATTATAAATTAATTTCAACACAAACTCTATTTTTAGTTTTCAAGATGCATTGTCAAGAAAATCAAAACCAGAAGATAACATTATGATGACAACTCATCTCATTTGTTCTACTCCAGAAGGACCCAAATATGAAGCCTCAGTTAAATGGGGAGTACCAGTTGTATCTAAAGAATGGCTACTTAAATGTGTTCCATGCAAATTCCGTTTACCAGAAGATAAATTTCCAATTGTTTCCAACGGTGAATACTAAATAAATTAGTTTAATTGATTAAATTTTAACATTGTATCAAAAATATTAATTAATTATTGTGATTAAATTTCCATTAGCTAATAACTCTACATTAACAAATTCTACAGTTGCTTCAACTTCTAAAGTAAAAAATGATAGTCATAATAATAGTTCTACATCATTTACTCAAAAATTAACGATACTTGCAATGCAAGAAAATAATGTTGATTCCGAATTAGCAATACCGCTTAAAGACACTGAGGATGATATTGAACCACCACTAAAAAAGAAATGTTCAATGGAAATCATGATTCCTACGTCTCAAGTAGGTTCACCTTCCAACAAATATACGCCATCAATAGCTCGTTTGAAATCAAGTTGTTCTACGCCAGTTGCTTCCAATAGTTTCATAGAAAATTTAAAAACCCCAGAGACTCCATATGGACAAATATTTTACAATGATCCTGTTACACCGGAAACAAAAAAGAAATGGAAAAAGTATGTTCATTAAATCATAACCATTAAGTTTTACAAAATTATCTTTCTAATTAAATTTATTGTTGCCATTTAGTTTTAACTAATTGTGTAAAATAAGTTTTAAATTATCTTTTTAATATTTAAACTAATTAGTAGGTTTTACAGTAAATATTTTTGTTTTATATTTGTACCTTGAACACGGAATCGTAGAACATAATACACAATGTGCTATCTGTTGAGTGTTATATAATATTATATATTTACTTTTTATTTCGGGTCCAGTAATAACACCTTAAGTTTTAAAGTATACACAGACACTGATTTAAGTTGCTTGTTTTAAAATGTTCATAAGGTTTCATACAAATCTTATGTGACACCCATATTTTCTTTAATTGGGCTGCAATGTAGCATATTTTAAGGAGTACTATTTATGCAATTCATGTGACATAGAAATTAATACTGTATCTATGTGTGAGTAGTAAATGAACATTAATGTGTGTAATCTACTAATTGTTTCTGAGAATCACTGTCACGTCGAGTCGGGCAACTGCGCCAGAAGTAATTCTCACGCGCGCACTCGCATGTCAATACTCAATACATCACGAAAAATGAAATATAATATTCTTGTTTGCATGACTATAAAAACTACTAAAAGCGGTAGTAAATTAATCATACTTCCCAAACTTTGATTGTAATTTCGAAATAATGGTTGAATTTATAAACTTCTAGACTATGCTTCTTAGGAATCACTTTTTTTATTTAAAATTAGATGTTCCCCAAATAAATACAAATATAATGAAATTATTTCATGGGATTTCTAAAAAAAAAATGGTTATTTTAAGGTAATTTTAAATTGAAAATTGAAAATCGACTTCCTAAAAAGCCTAGAAATGTTATCAATGAATTCAAACATGTATGAAAAATTTATATCGGACATTCCGAAGTATGTGTAATTTATCACCGCTTATTGGTCTAAAACGTATGATAAATATATGCGCTGCAATCCCCTTAATAGTTAACAAGAATCTTTTGATTGTTATAGTTAGGGCCGGATTTATATTCATTTGCATGTTTTTTTCTAACATTCCAAAAAAATATGGATAAAAATTGTCTAATATAATGCAACCATTACAACTGGGTACAGGTATTTCCAATGATCTTAATTTAATTCGTTTAAATGCATTTTTGTTATTTGAAAGATAATCGGTGCATAAAAGCATGCATATTTCGTACATTTTTAGTGCATATAATTCCGGACCCTAGTTATAATAATATAATATGATCAGTGATCACTGATATGTTTATAATTATTATTTAAGTGTTTATTCAGAAAACCTCATAGTCTAAACTTGAAATTTTATAAATTTCTACTAATTGTTTTGTTTAAATATAAAGTATAAAATATTTATTATTTAATTTTACTAATTAAACCATGTTAAAATGTAGTTATATTTATATATACTAATTATATATTTTGATTTTTTTCAGAAGTATAGATATTTTGCCAGATGGTCTCGATGAACAATCGCAACCTAAATTAAGGAGCCAAAATAGTACTGTAAGTTTTTTTTTCTGAAAATGTTTTTGTTGTCTTTACTTGCTATTGCCATTGATTTTAAAACATACAGTTAAGCTCTAGCATAGAAGTTTTCATTGACTAAAAATATGTAATCATTTACATTGTGCTTAATGCAAACGGATACAGCAAGCATATTTGTAGTCAATGAAAACTCCTGTTCTATGGCTTATCTGTGTTTAAAACCAATGCTAATACTAATCAACAATAAGTAAATATTCATGATATCATTTTTAAAATAACCAATATAATTAATTATTTTAACAACGATAATTTTAATTTTTATAGTTTTATTAATTTTAATAAAGTATTACAACAAATACAAAAAATTGCCAAGTATTTTTGAAACGTTTGAGATTCAAATGACAGTTTATAATAAATTAATTCATAACTATTTATGTAATTTATTTAAATATGATTTTATAATTATTTTATATTTAGGAAACAAATGAAATAAGTTCAATAAATGCTAATTCAAATGATATATTGAAAAGTCCAAGTTTGTCCTGCCGTTCTCCAGTTGTGGGTAACAGCAGCTTGCATAACATATCGCAAATATCAAAAACTCAAAATAATAAATCTAATACTGTATCGCCAAATATTGTGAGAAAATAAAAATGTTACTTAGTATAACAGACAACAGTAATAATTAAATAATTAATAATTTTTAGGATACTAAACAGCAATCTTTAGATAAACAAGAATTTAAGAGGTTTGTTTTTCATTTTTAACTACAACATGTTTTTATTTTAAAGTTTATTCTATTTATTATAGAACAATTGAACAACTCCAACAAAATATATGTGCATCAAGAGAACCAGAAATTCCTCTTTCCAAAACAGAATCTGAAAGTCAAGATGATTATGCAAGTATGTAATTAGTTTGTAAATAAGTTTCTATACAGTTATTAGGGTAAAAAATAAATCAGCATCTAAATGTGTTAGTTTTTATAATGTTCCAAGAACTTATTTAAATATTAATAGATCCTTATTTTTAAATCTTCATTTGATTTAATAATCTTCTCATAATACTTACAATAATTATTAAATAAATAAATAATCAACACCTTATAAAAATAAACTAGAATAGGTTTATTCCAAAAAGTTTCTTTTAGTAACCTTGAACTATCTATTTTATTTATTCATAATAATTATGACATGTGAACAATAAGTTAACATTTGTTTTCAAATAGTGTTAAATATAGTTATAACAATAATGGCAATGAGTAATAAACTGAGTGTTTTAAATAACAAACAATACAGTGGCGTATGTACAAATTATTATCACTATGGGCCAATTATTATCACTAGTCAAGCATAGCACTAACATACCCATAACTATACTTTTTTTAGTGAGCTGGGTGGTTATAATTATGACACAGAATACAAATAAAGATTGCACAATTTTATATATATTTTTTTTAAATATTGATAATTTTGTCTAGATATTTTAATCCCTTATTACTATGAATTTCACATCAAAGTTATCAAAGCAAGTAATGACAATCTAACATTTCTTTGTTGATTTCTCAAAAATGTTTTTAATCTACCGGCTAATCATGTTTAAAAACAGTGTAAATATGCATGCAATGTTTTAATTGAACCTGTAATTTCACTATGGGCTCTGGCCCAGGGGGCCTCCCCTCTATATATGCCACTGAAACGGTGTTAATTATAAATTAGTATCTAGATTTTTTTAACCATTTGTTTGCTTCAGAGGAGGTTGAGTTGTAAATTTCCTCAAGAGTTTCTTTAAATTTTTTCTTGAGGTAGCCTTGTAACTTTGTGATTGCAGCAACACCCTGGATTAGGAACGTCAACCAGTTTCTTCATAATATATCCACATCTTTGAAATGTTGATTGCATTGACTTTGTTCCAATGACCTATGTGAATTTGGTTTAAACAATTTAATTTTAAAGTTGACAATTTTTTTATGGAGATACTGTGACCGGGAGCTATACTCATGAGGTCCTCGAGAAGAGATAAATGTTCTAGGAGCACAATTTAACCAGACTAGAGAACAATATTTAGCAACTGAGTACACTAGAGAGATGGCAGAAGTTGTAAATATTGAGTTTGTGCTTTGAGTTTTTGAACTATATTAGTATTACTACAACCTACATTGCAACAACATTCGTCAAATGGTTTTTAAACTAGAGTAACTCATATTATATACTTAGTGCAATGCATTACACCGTTAATGATATTAATAAATATAATAATATATAATCTGATTATTATTATAATAATAGGCGATGCTTTTTGGGTTAAATTTTGTGGAGGGGCATTTTTCATTTTTCTGTAACAATAAAATGTTTTTTTTTATAGGAAATTCTCTATTGAACGAACCAGTTGTAGAATCATCAGAACAATGTTCAGTTGGATCTTCCCATCCACCTGAACAACAAGAAAAACTTAGGGTAAGTTGTAAAATAATTAATGTATATGTATACAAATATTATCTATGTATAATATGTTTCGTACATTTCAGTTAAAAAGACTATCCGAATGCAATAAAAAGTTTATATTAACCAGCGTGAATATCAGTGTAACTAAATATTTTATTTTATGCTTGATATTTTAAATTTTATTTGAAAAACTATAAAATGTTGATTTGTTTCAATAGAATCGCCAAAAATATGAAAATGCTATTGAAAAACTTGGTGCTCAAGTATTGCGAAGTGCAATGTTTTGTGAAGATGTTACTCATGTTCTTATGCACCAACCAAGTAGAACTGAAAAATATTTATGTTCACTTGCTTCTGGAAAATGGATATTACATCCAAGTTATATTGATGATTGTTTAGAGGAAAATTGCTTTCTGCCGGTAAGTACAATTTAATATATAACTTCATTATTCTAAATACTTGAATATATTTTATATTTTAACTTGTTTATTTTTGTAGGAAGATAAATACGAATGGGGAAATCCTTTATCCTACTTATCCTTATCAAATCCATTAGACGGAGCAGGTTATCGATGGCGTTCTAAAATTTGTTCTAGTAAAACTGCAGCATTCAGTGGTATGAGAGCTGTATTAATGACTTCAGAAAATAGATACCAAGCTTTGACACGTCTCATACGAGCTGGTGGTGGAATGATATTGGATATAAAGTAATTTATAACTATGAACTTTTAGTGACATTTTTTGTTTAATTTTAACTTTTATTTGTATTTAGAGAACTATTGCAGTCTACTCATTGTATCATTGACCAAGGGTATGGCAATATTCCTGTTCCTTTAAACGAAATCGCTGTCAAGGGTATATTACTATTACCAGCTCCGTTTCTTGCTGATTTTCTCATTAAAGATCCAGCACCAGATCCTTCAAAATATCTAATACCTGAGTACCAAGCTTTCTATAATAGATTAGCGCCCAATATGTACCGTTGTAATTTTTTATCTATATCAATATCAGCCATACATTAGGTATTATTTTTTTTATGAATACTATTATTTGTAATTTTTAATCTAATATAAATTATAAGTTACAATAGTTGTATACTTCCATATAATGATGCTTTGTACTTTGTGATATATCAAATAAAACCCTAAAAGTTCTAGTTTTCAGAAACAAAAAATAAATAAATAATGGAAAACCAATATATTTTTTGTTTCTCTCAAAATCTAAAACAACAAATTCTGGTACCTACCAGCTACCTATTAATTTATATTTTATAGTATACCTACAACTGGCTATTACCATTGATTTTATAAACTACTAATATTAATTACTATTTAACCAGTGGCTTTATTATAATGGGTACCTGCCCCCTGACCTTTTTGAGGCGTGCAAAACTGCAAAAGTATCTTCCTCACTCCCTCCGCTATTCCAATAGTGCATCATTTTATATAATATGAACTCTTATTTCCTTAAGAGTTATTATTTAATATTTATCAATATATTGGTGGTGCACTGGTACCTACTAACTACAATAATTAATGTTTCTAAGCAATAAAAAGTTTCCTTTAAGAATTGTGTAAAAACCAACAATTAGACTTAGTGCAATTAGGTATAATATTGAACAAAGTTATGCTTTGAACAAATGTAATGTATTATATTAAAACGATGGGAAGGGTTTTTATTTTTGTTCATACATTAATTTGCCATCCCTCCCACCCCCAATCTCCTAGTTTTTACACAGTTATGCCATAGCATTAGCATTTACCATTGACAATATATTATACATATTACATGAATATATGATACATATCATAAAATTAATATTGTGAAAATAAACACCAAAGTCTCGGAAATGGGTACCGAAAAGCTTTAGGTATGTATAATATTACATGATTAAAATTGAAAATTAAAACAAATTAAAAATGCTCATATTATTACCAAGCTTGAAAATTAAAATATTTTCAAAAATCGCCGACACTTAAGCACCATAGACTTATTATAGGTAAAATGCTCTTACCTAAAAATTTGATAATAAGTCAAATAATTCTAATATTATAACTAACAGCACACCCTTGAAATTAGTGAATGGAAATATTAGCAATGCCATTTGTGTGTAAGACGGAGACAACAAATTCGAGGGTAGCGTCCTTTTAATTTAGGTATAATAATGGACGTATAATTAATATTATTTATATGTCTATGGGTATAATTAATAAAATAAAAAATAATGTTAAATTGTTATTTAAATTGATGGCTTTTAGGCTCGATTTCACTTTTTAGCCTAGAAAATGGAAATATAAATATTTATTATTTTCATATCATTATCTCATATGTTGATATAAGATATATTATCATTATTAATATTACGACCAATCAGGGCGCAGAATGTCAGACTTTATCATAGAACATAATCAATTATATATATCTGTGATTATGTCCAATGACTTTATTGTTGTAGTTTGCTTATTTAGATTATAATAGTTACTTTATTGTTTAGGTACTTGTATAACTATAATATTATTTATTGTAATTTCCTGAAGAATTATAATCGTTCGAGATGGGATGCGATGGTGGAACTATACCCAAGAGGGACGAGCTGGTACGAACCAAAAAGAAACCAGAACAGGTATGTCTACTTAATTAATTTTTAACCGATTGTTGTGTAACACCAAATAATTGTGCTTGGTAATAAATGGTTTAATCGTTACACTTACGATCTACGATGAGTAAATGTCAATGCAATAACAATTAAGTCTTTAAGATTTTTCATATCCAACTATGTTAATCCTCTAGTCATGACTATCGCAGTCTTGTAAAAATATTTTTAAAAGCACATAAAATAAACTAAATAACAAATTAAGCTAAATTATCAAGTTAGAATTTATAGAATTAGTCTAACGTTGCATTCTGTGTATAAAATAATAAATTAAAAACATTAAACATTAAACAACAAACCATGGATGTAAATAGGGGGGGGGAGGAGGCTTACGAGGGCTGAGGCCTCCCTGAGCCATTTTAACACGTTCATGGTCCCTACACATTTAATATTATTAATTTACCCTCCTCAGAAAATCACTCTAATTTTTAAAATATCAATAAAAATTATTAAAAAAAATAGAATTTTATATTATTCTGTGCCAAACTTATGAGTGATCATAATAGGTCGGTCACATGTTTAGTTCCACTTAATACCAATGGAAATATTACTGCATGAGCAGTAATGCCTGATTTTGTGGGTTTGTAAATTACTGATATAGCAGTAGTGACCCATTACATTAGAATTGAAAAAAATTGAAATTACTGCAATAGTAGTAACTGACCACGAACGTGTTAAGCCCTCCTTCAGATATTTTAACGTTTAGGTAATTTTTATTATAATAAATAATCTATAAACATAAATAGAGTTATCTAACAAAATAGATAATGAATATAAAAAATATATATAATTAACTAGCTGATCCTGTGCACTTTGTTGCCCTTTAAATGAATCAATTCTTTAAGACTCAAACTTTGTTCAATTCGTTATTCAATATTCTGTGTATGGTGTTCAAAATTTATCTTAACTTTTCTGTTGACTGGAATAAAAATTCTGATTCGCAGCAGTATATTATCAGGTAGGCAATGTACCTGCGGTAGATTGCGGACCCGATGCTGTTTGTATGTAATTGTATGATTTAACTCTAAAGTATCAAAGTTATACCAAGTTTATTTTGATATAATACTATGGATTAATATAATCAATTAATACATAATCCTAACCGTACTAAAATCCGATTAATAAAAAATCCCAAATTTAACCCTTTTTAAATTAGACTATCTTCTTCCCAGAGATCTGCACACAAACATTAATTTATAATATATAATATAGCTGATCCTGCTCACTTCGTGTCCCGTAAAAAATGACGAAAAAATTGTGATTGTTCAACTCCTTTTTGGTGTAACTCACTGCAGTAAGTGCAACTCAGTCACCCTTTTAGGCAATGTGCGAAAATTCAATTTGTTGCATGCTTGTACCTGATCTGCCTGATTAACCAATAGCAACCAATAATAAATAATTACTATTTCTACTAATTATTTCTCCTATAACCAATAACAACCATTTATAAACAAATATTTCCATCATAAATCTCAAAATCCCTGTTTGAGCACTTCTATTAATTGGTCGTAGCGTGATGTTATATAGCCTATAGTCTTCCTTGATAAATGGACTATCCAACAAAAAAATAATTTTTCAATTCGAACCAGTATTTCCTGAGATTATCGCGTTCAAACAAACAAACAAACAAACAAACTCTTCAGCTTTGTATTATTATTATAGATAAGTTTTCAAAGAAAGAAAGAAGGATGCAATTTTAATATAATTAATTATATATAATATATATATATTTTATGACTATATAAAAGTATAAAACTATACATTTATAGTTTATACAATAATTCCAGTGGTCTGAAGTAGCACTAGTATTTAGTGTAATAATTAGTATAGAGGTCCATTTCCTAGAAAAGGATAAGTTAGTTTAGGTTAGAAAAAACTTAAAATTAAAATTAAAAATTTAAGTTAAATATTAAGTATTAGTAGATACAATGAAATACTTAAATACTTATTTCCTGCTTGTATTGTTTGAATTATATTTTTCATGTTTTGTTTTTGGAATTTTAGAAAGATAAATCATCCATGCAGTTGTACCGTTGGCGTAATTGTCACTTGACTCAAGGACCACTTCGACCGCCAATAGTCGCTTGTGGCATGGGTCTCTTGTATAGTAAAGAATCTGTTTTACAGCATTTAATAAATAAAACTCCATTTCCTGAAGCTTCAGCACACATCAAGGGTTTAAAAGTATGTTGGTTCATCTTTTGATTAATATATGTTTAATAATATAAATTTAACTTATTTCTTTGTAGGATATAAAAGTTTTGAAATTGACTTCCAATCCTGCATTCAACAAAAAAGCTCAAAGTGTTGGAGGATATATTGACGATAATTGTTCACCTTACGTATGCCCTCTTATTGGTCTTGAAATGAACGACAGATCAAAATTCTGTTTCTTATGGAAATGTGGATGTGTTGTTTCTGAGAGAGGTCTTAAGCTAGGTGCTGATAACAAGTGTGTTAATTGTGTAAAGGAATATGATGATGATGATATAGTTGTGTTGAATCCGACTGGAGAAGATATAATTTTAATGAAAACTAAATTGGCTAGACGCAAAGATAAGATTAAGAGTGAAAAAAATTCTGAGAAAAATAAAGTCAAACAAGAAGTTGCAATTAAAGACGAACCAATTGAAGATGAAGATGTAAAACCAATTGTTCCATCCATCTTACCTATTAAAACTGAAAACATTGATATCAAGAAAGAAATAAAAAAGGAACAAATAAAGAAAGAACAAATAAAAAGTATGACAATTTGTATCATAATTTGTTATTTTTGAAGTTATTAATATTAATTATATTTGATTTAGGACCTATCACTAGTGCTGCAGGATCAAGTTCCTCTGTTGGCTCTGGTAATTGCCGCAAATTAGAAGATCCTGTGTATAAAAAAGCAAAACTTGCACATAGTATTTCTAAAGACAAATCAGCAACCAATGTATATAAGTCATTATTTACAAGTCATGAAGACGACAAAAACCAAACTCGGGCTCATTGGATTACATACAATCCGTTCTATAATTAAACACGAGACTTGTATTATGTACTTTTATGACCATTTAATTTTTTTCCCTTTAAAAATGTTTACACTCCATATTTTGTCTCTTGAAACATTCAAGTTTAATAATTAAATTTATTAACTAAAAAATAAAATTTAGTGTAAAATTATACATTACTTTGTTCTATATAGCATACTAAAAAATAAATAATAGGTAATGGATAAGTACCTACATGTATTAAATTATTTAAAACGTGTGAATAATTTTCATCTTAATATTGATATGTGACCATCAAAAATTAAACATATGTTGGTGTTTTTCTAGTAATTTTAAATTGAGGTATAAAATCACTTTTTTTTATGAGAATTCTATTTAATAAATAACATCTAAATGAATAATTTCTCTTAATAATTTTATTTAACAAAATTATTAAGTACAATTTTCTTGAGTTGACAATTATTAAAGAAGAAATTATTACAAAGTACAAACAAAACATAAAAAATACATTACTTAAAACTACTGACTAGTGTTAGCATATTTTTTTTTTTAATAAACAATCTACATTGTCAATTACATTAAGTTCTCTTTGGATCTTTTATAGTGCCCTGTGTTTAATGAATCGGACCATCAGGAATGGAAGTCCAAACCCAGTACTGAAATATATTGCTAGTAGAGCTGTAAATTTATACTTGCTGTTTACATCAAACGGCAAATTAGATCCAGGTCCACCATATGCATGACTATTTCGAGCTGCAGTTGTTGAAAAGTTCCTCATTAGCTTAAGTCCCCTTGAGGCGATCATATTTTGGCCTAGTATTGTAGTTGTAAGTGTATGAAAAGTGCGGCCCTCCGTGCAGGGATGAAAATATAAAACTACGAGAAAACGATGATGGATGGACTCCTCTGAGAAAATTAAATTCCAGATAACAGCTGGGACAACAGTGGTACCAATGTTTAAATAATCCCTTGCTGTCCCTTTGTACCAAAAACAACAGTTCTCTATAGCACCATAGGATTGTGTAATGCGTATGAATGACATAATTATATATAAAATATATACAACATATACATATGTATGTAAATTTCAACTAAGTTACAGTAAATTACTAAATAAATGTAAACAGCGTCTATAGCCAACATTTTAAAGGTCTCAACTTGTATTAATGTATTATATTAGGCTTACATTATATTGGTAGGTATATTGTTTCTTGACTATATTACTTTTATATTTAGCCATGGTGCCAATGGAATATTAACAGTATATATGTTCATGCCTCTATCCACTATCAATACTCTATAGATAGTAGATATAGAATATAGATGATATAGAAATCGAGTAAGTAATTTAACCCATGAGCTTAATAATTATATATTTAATTTATCTATATTCCAATTATTTATTCAAGTTTTAATATTCAGAATAATATTTGATCCCAAAATAATCTGTGTATAAAACTAACTACCATAATAGAGCTATCTACCTAATATCGAACAAACATTATTAAATAGTGTAAAAAAAATTGTATGTATGTATTAGCAATATTGCAATTTGCAATAATAATGGCAACATTTTGATAATAAACTCAATATTAATGTACCTTAATTGCCTATACAATACGCCGTTCAAAGCATAATGTCAAAAAAATAAAAATTGCCCGTGTACGCTTATTGAACCTAAATTCAGGGTTGGAAAAATATATGTAAAGCATCCCTCATCCATCATCAGTCTTAATGTCATTGTGTTATTATTATTATTTCTAATGATATTGCGGTCGGCACCATTTGCGGTCAATTTATTTCTATCTACCTGACTATAAGATTTGGGTGCTTATTTATAATATTTTATATACTATATACTTAATTTTTGTTAATAGGTATAATATAATACTTTCTTACTTTAATTGATATAATTATATACTTGTCAAATATATTATATTTAAACTTCCCTTCGGCCTTCACACTTTCCAGGATCAGGACTGGCTGTATATTTTACTAGCGTGTTTAAAAAATCACATAATAATATATTTGTCAATCACAATTCACTGTACTTATGTAAAAAAATTTAAAAATATTTAGGTATTATTATAAAAAATGCACATAATAATATATTTGTCAATCACAATTCACAGACTATCGCAGTAGGTACATAATAAACATAACCTTATTCTAATTTTTGAATAATGGCTATTTATTTAAGCATTTTTCTAAATCATTATCTTATTCATAGTCTACTAATGTTTTTCCAATTCTTTCGTCTAATTGTATGTACATTTTTTTCTCCTTTTCTCCTTTTCTCCTACCTTCCATATTCAAGTAGCTTCTTTTATGACAGTTCCACATTCCCCTTGAAATAATTGGATTTTCCAACCACTGTTCAATAAAATAATTTAAGTATACAATTATATCAATTATAGTAAAAAAAAAGAATTACATTATACCTATTAACATAAATTAAGTATATACGTAGTATATAAAATATTCTATATAGGTAGCACTCAAATCTTATAGTCAGGTAGTTAGAAATAAATTGACCGCAAATGTCCCAGAACCGATATTACATAGATTAAGTCTTCATTACGGGATACCTTATTTTAAAATTTGTTTTTACTCATAGGTATTTGTGTAGTTTTTGACACTGAGAACCGTGGTGCAATCAAAATATGGGGGGGGTCGTGCTTATTTTCAGTTATGGAGTTTTGTCTACAACAATTTTTTTTTGGATGACATCGTTTTAAATTTTTAAATCGTTGATATTGTTGATTTTCAACATCATTAATCATTAAAAAAAAGTATCCCGCAGAGTAGAAAAAACCTATAGATTATTTTAATTTAAAATTTATTAAAAATATAATTTTAACCTCACGGTTTTAATTGTTGTTTTAAACGTTTACAACAAAATCAATATGTTTTTTTCTGATGTTTTAAACAAGATGTTTTTAACATAACAACCCTGAACCTAAATACAGTGATGTATTCTAAATTTGAAACCATTTATGAAATATAAATAATCACATTTAGAAACAATTATTTGTGAATTTGGGAATTATTTATTACACTTATTACGGTCATAGAATATACATACACGTGCGTATGATGGCTATATACCATAGAAGTTAATGATTTCCAGGAATTAATTTTTGTACCATCGTCATATTAACTGGTTAGTTTAATTGTAAACAGCATGTATTGTAATACATATTATAGGGCTTCCGAAAAAAAAAATTCGAGTGGGATCTAAACTTGATCTATAAATTTAACAAATATTTTGTTTGAAAAAAAAATTTCAAACCAGACCCCCCGCACCTACTAAAATTCCTAAGTATGCCACTGGGTATAATACTGTGAAATGAATACCTACGTCGTGAAACGAAGATGAAAACAATCTTATACGGTTTTCAGCTTTGTTTTTAATTTTATAATATATTATTTCTACAATTATTGTTACATTAATAATTAATAACTACATTTGAACTCAGATACAATCCACTCTTATCGCCGAACTGAACAATAATATGTATACTTAAATACTTAATGACTTAATGTGACCTACAATATATTAATTGTTATAACACGTGTTTTTTAATACAACATCATTTTATTTTCTATATAAAACTTCAATAACTAACGAACTCCACAATTATTTTGATTTTTTTTTTTTTGTTATGTAAATGTACAAAATAATGTGTTATAATAAACAAATAGACGTGTGCACTTTTATCTTATATAGATTAACTTCAGTACTTCAGTACCTACTATATAGTAGTGTTATACTATAATATATATTTCGATTTTATATGACTAGGTACTTTATTTTATATAAAAATGAATACAATATAGAAATTTATTACCAATAAGTAAAATATTGAATATTTTATGAAAAAATTATCGGTTTTAAGGAACGATTTTCGTCTCATTCAATTTACTTTGTTGTTACTTGTTTTTAAATTATTTTAGATTCTGAGTGGAACGATGAATGTATTGAATTTACATTGATGTTTTTTTTTTTTTTTATTTTTTTTGTGTCTGTGTACACGATAAGTAGTCGAAATGATGCTTCGGTTTTCGACTTCAGTATCTTGTTCGATTGGAAAGTGAATATCGTTGGTGCATTGAGGAGGTCAACATTTAAAATTCCCAGTACTTTTCAAAAGCGCCAAGAAAAACAAAAGAAAAATTAAGGAAAAACGGGAATTTTTACGCAAAATCGATTTTTCAGAAAATTGAATTTGGTTTTTGGTGTAACTTTAAAACAAATGACCGTAGATACATGAAATTTTCACTGGTTGTTTATATTTGCACTTTCTATACACGATAACATTTTCAAAATATTTTGATTTATTTTGCACTGTTAAGGGACATTTTCATTTTTCATTTTTTTTTAGTTTTTTTTCTAGAAATATCAATAACATTTTATTTGTTGGTTAAAAAAACTTGAAAATTTAATAGAAGGCTCCTAGTATATTGTTTCAAAGGCAGATGAAAAATATTAAAAATCGTTAGTCACAGTTTTTTTTTATAAGCATTTAAAGTTCAAAAATTGACAAAATATGGAAAAATCACGAAAATTAGCAAATTATTTTGAGTTAAGAATTCGTAAAAATTTTTCTTTTTAAATCTAAGATTTGAAAATGTAATACAAGATTCCTTATAAGATTATCTACCTTTATCAAAAAAAAAATGTCTATAAGAAAGTCAAATTAAATTTTTATGAGCATTTGAAATTCAAATTTTTACAACATTGAATATTCACTCGATTTCTCATGTAGCGATTTCCTTATTTTGTTGTAATTCAAAAACGAATAACTGTAGATACATGAAAATTTCACTGAATGTTTAAATTATCATTTCCTATACACCATACAATTTTGAATATATTTTGACTCTTTTTGAGCTGTTTACGGACATTTTCAGTTTTAAATTTTTTTTCTATAAATATCAATTAAGTTTTATCTGTTGGGCTAAAAAGTGTAAAATTTAATACAAGACTCCTGTTATATTGTTACAATATTAGTTCAAAAACATTGAAAATACATAGGCACAATTTTTTTTTATAAGCAGTTAAAGATCGAATTTTGACAAAATTTATCAAAATCTTGAAAATTATCAATCATTGTAATTAATAAATTATAAAATGTTCAGTTTTATAGCTAAGGATTGCAAATTTAAAACAAAGGTTCTCATACATAGTTCACACTGTAACCAAAAAATCTAAAAAATATATGAACACAGTTATTTTTTACAAACATTTTAAATTCAAATTTAGACGAAATTACATATTAAAAAACCTAGAATAACTATTTTAGTTATTTTGTTGTGATTGAATAATATTATTTGTGGGTACTTGAAACTTTTAAAGTGTACTATTATATATCTATGATAGTATCACGGTTTTTGTTGATGTATAGCGCGTTATAAGTACCCAATGGATATTGTGATATGATTAATTTGGAATTTATTATAGGTACCTATTATAGGTCAAATTTTGGTTTAGTACCATAGATATGTATATAATATGTCTTATACCTAGACTGACATACCGTCTCCGCTCAGAATCGTTTTTCTTATACAATGATATTATATCGTTGAATTCAAATTTAATATCATCCATTATACAGTGACCCACTTGTAACCTACTGTACAGCAGAGCGACACCCACTTGCCCACCTTTTTTTAAAATGGAAACCCAGTTTTTTTGCTACAAATTCGGGTAAAGTATTTTTTTTTAAACATTTATTGTGTAAAAAGTTTTTTTCTATTTTCAAAACTGACCAAGTTAGAGTAAGTCAAAAATTGGATTTATGCATAATTTGTGTTTAATGATATTTTCTATTAACTGGAAATAATAAAATAAGTGCCAAATAGACGGAGAGGCCGAGTAAACTAAACCGTCGCCAGTTCTACTCGGCCAAGGGGCAAGGGCGAAATTTTTCTTCTGGCAAAAACGGTGTCAGGACTCAGGAGAGAGAGGCCGTCATCCACCACCCGGGCGTGGCATATACCTATACGGGTGTCCACTTAAAAATTCTGCCAAAACAAACAGACACGTAGGTATCTGTCATGCCCAGGTGGGGGACGTCGCCATGTCGGCCTCTCTCTCCGCACACCGTGACTGCCAGAAGAAAAATGCCACCCGTAGCCGGATTCGAACCGGCGAAGGTGCTCGTTGCAACCGACGCCTTAGTCCGCTCGGCCACTCCGTCCCCCATTAAACATTTATTTGGCACTTATTTTATTATTTCCACTGGTTATAAATGAAAATTGCATTAAACACATATTATGCATAAATCCGATTTTTGACTTACTCAAAGTTTTTTTTATCTCAAGACACTTTTTATAGTAGAATAAATGCTTCGATTTTAAACTTTGCGGTTGGTTTCTGGTAGAAATAATTTGAATCTAATTTGTACTTTTTAGATTTCTTTCTTTATTTTAATATATGAGATAATTTGATTTTCATTTAATGCTATTCTTGTGATTTCCTCACTACTATATTCTCTTTTGTATACGTTATCGAAGTTTATTACTGGTGGGACGGATTTTTCCTCGGTTGAGAACCACTGATCTATAATAGTGTTACTGTTTTAATATAAGGACTTATTTCTATTTTATTAAAATTATTATTTAACATTAAGACCCATATTATTATATGTGATTCATATGATATAGTATGATGTCACAGTAACTAAACATATTAACTAAGATAATATACAATCAATAATATTAGGAACATATATTTTAAAGCTATATACAAAATATCAGCTATTATAACGCGTAATAATTGCTCTCGTTATAGAGTTATAATTATGAGGTTAATTTTCATTTAAATATAATTCGACTATCACATAAATCAGATGACAATACATATTCATTGTTTTATTCACAGTTCGTGTGAAAACCAGTAAACACGTTAGGATATAATATAATATATAATTACTTTTTATATATAATTTTAAAGGTAAAACAAAAATGAAGAAACCTGCAGGTGTTTTCATTGCATTATATTTATTATTCACAATTTCAGGTAAATACTTTTTTTCTTTAAATCCTTGAAGAAAATATTAATTTTCTTAAATAAAATAATAAAATTAGATTATTATTTTTAGTGCATGTCCTTCCATTTTTATTTTTATTCTGAGCGGAGCGATGAATGTATTGATTTTACAACAACGCGTGTGTTTTTTTTTTCATTTCAATTTTTTTTTTATTTGTGTCTGTGTACACAATAAGTAGTCGAAAAAATGATTCGGTTTTTAACTTTAGTACCTATGTTGTTCGATGGAAAAGTGGAAAAGATGGAAAATCTAGTTACTGCACTTGGGAGGTCAAATTTTAAAATTCCCAATAGTTTTCAAAAGCGCCGGGAAAAACCACATAAAAATTAAGGAAAAACGGTAATTTTTACGCAAAACCGGCTTTCGACAAAATCGATTTTGGTTTTTGGTGTAACTCTAAAACAAAAGACCGTAGAAACATGAAATTTTTGCTGGTTGTTTATATTAGCATTTTTTATACGCGATGTAATTTTCAAAATATTTTGATTTGTTTTGTACTGTTAACGGATATTTTCAGATTCTAATTCTATTAGTTTTTTTTTTCTATGAATGTCAATAAAATTGTATTTGTTGTGTAAAAAAGCTTGAAAATTTAATACAAGGCTCCTGATATATTGTTACAATGATATTTGAAAAATGTTAAAAATCCATAGTCACAATTTTTTTTATAAGCATTTAAAGTTCGAATTTTCACAAAATACGTTAAAATCACAAAATGGGCAAATTATTATGTTAGAAATTCATAAAAATGTTTCTTTTTAAATCTAAGATTTGAAAATTTAATATAAGATCTCTTATTAGTTTGTCTAATTTTATAAAAAAAAATCTCTACCGGAAAGTCAATTTAAATGTAATTCAAAAACGAATATTGTAGATACATGATAATTTGATTGAATGTTTATATTCTCATTTTCTATACACATTTTCCGTTTACGGAAATTTCAAATTTAAATTTTTTAAATTTTTTTTTCTATAATAATCATCAATAAAATTATAATAATAAATGTTATTTGTTGGCCCATAAACCGTGAAAATTCTATACAAGACTTCTGATATATGTTACAATAAATTGCAGGTTAAAAATATTAAAAATAGGTACATAGGTAGGCACAATTTTTTTATGAGCATTTAAATTTCGATTATTGACAACATTTATCACATTTAAAATTTAATAATTATTTTGCAGTTAAAAATTTATAAAATGTCCAACTTTTATTGCTAAGGATCGAAAATTTAAAACAAAATTCCACTTAAATAGGTTATATTATGTACCTAGATTACTTTATCATAGGTTATCTGACCGTCTTCGCTCAGAATCATTTTTCCTATACAATGATATTATTATATCATTGAATTTAAATTTAACACCATACATTACAGTGGTCAGTGACCCATTAGTAACCCCCTGTACAGCAGAGCGACATCCACTCGTCCACCTTTTTTACTTTTACGACTACAACAAGAAACCATCACAAAAAATATGTTCACATTAATTATTCATTCAACATTTCTATTTGAGAATAAATTATTAATAATCACTTGTATGGAATTAAACATTTAGTAAAATTGTTTTTGTTTATTTATTTTAGGAATAACCTGTGATCACTATGATTCATGTAATAGCATAAATGATATATGTTCAAATGACTATGACTGTTGTTATCCGAAATGTAGTTTCTCATTGTTGTCTTTTGGTCGGTATTGTAATGATAATACTAACTTATACGACTCAATAACATCCTACTTCAGAACTAAAGGTACCTACCATATTATATGATACACATTTATTATTTATATTATGTTTGTATGAGTATAATGTTATTGTGTAATATAGTTTTATGATGTAGGTAAAACAATAACGATCATAAATGTATTTTCTGTATTTTCTGTATGTAGTTGAACAAACAGGAATATGTTCGTATAACTACGTTCCGGAAAATAAGGCATTTAATGAAGGACTGTACTTAGTATACGGTTTAAATGCGGGCCATGCCGTATTACCACCAGGCACAAAAGTTGAAGTGAAGTTGAACGATAAAAAGTTAGTCGTCACAATAAATAATCAGCCTTCAAAAAATAACGACGTAATTCTGGAGTTTTCCAAAGAAACAGCTAAAGCATTGAATGTTACAAACGGTGGAAAAGTACCTTGCACAATAGTTGTTGTACCACAATTGGAGAATAATCCATATTACAAATATCTTAAATATGTTATACCTTATATTACTTTATTTACTTTCTTATTCAGGCTACTATTGTAACCAAAATATTTTATTTGAAAAATTTAAATTTACTTTTTATTGGAACAAATTAATATTAAATTGATGCAGACTTTAAATTTTATACGCAACCATTGTAAAAGTTAACATATTATTGTATTCTATCTAAAAACTTAACCTTATTTTGATTTAAGTATTTATGTAACCCCTTATCGTTAATTTATATCTTATACAAATTAAATATATTAACATGAGTAATTATTTGTATAAATATAAAACAAAATTATCAAATTGGTATTAGTTCAATTGTTCAAATCAAGGACCAGCTTCAAAATATATAATAAAGAATACATTTTAATACTTAGTGCTTAATACATAGGTATATTATCGAATGAATAAGCACCAAGATCCTGACCTAATGGTGGAATTTAACATTATGTTAAAACTGTTTAAAGACTTTCATTGTCATAATGAAATAATAATTGATTTAAGTATCATTCATTTCAGATTATATTTAATATCTTTAACATAATAACTGATTTTAATTACGCATATGCTGAGCTGTCTGGCTATTAAAACAATTTACAGTTATTAATATTTGTAAAGCTGCATTCATTTGCTAGGTACCCTAATTGATAACAAAATCGAGACTAGCGAGACTCTTTTCGATCGTACCCTTCCCGTTTCGGCTGATTCACTTTTGGGCCAAGCCAAAAAGGTCAATATGCTCCATTCTATTTTATACATTTAGAAATTTATTAAAACCTATATAATTGTTGTTGTTGATTATTAATTGATTATTTGATTGATAATAATTAGATATATTTTCAATAATAACTTATTTTTTAATAATTTTTATATTAATATGTATAAAATAAAGTACCTATACATCATACATGTGGACAAACTATGAACATGCTTATTATAACTGTATAAGATATTGATCAAATAATTATTGATGATAAATGGTAATTATATATTATTATTATTAATTTATATAATATTACCTATATACATTTTACACAACTTATATTTTTAATAATACAATTATAATACGATATTTATGACAGAAAGTAGATGTTAATTTTTTTAGTTTGATGACAAGTGAATTGTCTGAAAAGGAAAAGGTAAAATGTTGGTCGAAAACGGCCATGCCCTTTGAAATATGTTGGTATATCATAATTCACAATCACAAGGTACAAAACATTCGGTAAAGCACGATTGAGCATAAAACGATTGAGCATAGAATATTTTATGCGATGTTGCCACATTCAAGTGGCCGAAATTTGGTAATTTATTATTTTCATGTATTATTACACCAATTATTATGATACCAGGCGCGATCCATGAGCTGAGCCCAGCTTTATCGACAATGTTATCGACTAAAACATTTCCGGAGCAATAAAGTAAAAAAAAATTTTAATTTATTTAAAAATTAATACAAAATTATTATAGAAATAATATCAGTGGGACAGTGTCCAATCACTCATACTATATAGTATTCTTGACTTATAAACCATGGAGTAATTTTTTTTAATTCGTACCATGGTACTAATTAAAAAATAATAAAATCAAAATATATATTTTCATAACTATTATTATTATCATTATTATTATTATTAAACAGATTTATTAAATGTGACTATACTATTGACTATGAAATGATGATATTTTTTTGATATGTTGTAATTATTATAATTATTTAAATTAATATTTTTTTATGCTCAATTGTGTATATTTTCTTTTGTATTTTGATTTCCTTTGATATGCCGACAGTTTTGCTCAATCATGTAGAAAAGGTGTTTTATGCTCAATCGTGTCTCAGAAAAAACATTATACCGATAGAAGTAGGTAGAGAGGTACTGATGTAAAAATACTATTTTTTTTTATTATACCATTACATACCTTTTGCTATACGCAAGGCTGTAACTGGGGGAGTCCAGGAATCTGGCTCCTCATAGTTTTTGAAAGTAGAAGATGAGTTTTATATTTTGAACGTGAAAATGATCAAATATATTTTATAATGTTAGACCTGAAATTGTTTTCCCGGTTTAAAGATTTTTCCTTGATTATACGAGTATTAATACTATAAAACTAGCTATGTTCAATTTTTTAATCTATCAATAATTACACATAATAGTAGGTGTTTATAAAAAATGTAATAATGTATAATGTTTGACATTGATAAAAAAAAATAACAACTACAGTATGTCTATTTATTATGGCACTGTATAAAATCACTGGGGCTAATCTATTGGAGAAAACTTGGTAATTTATAGACATTTTAATGGATCTGGTGCTAGATCCTTAATAAGAAAATCAGATGGAAATGGAGCTGGCAATAGTAATATATCCTTGACAGCGATTTCGTTTAAAGGAACATGAATATCAGCATACCATTGATCAACGAGTAGGCTGCATTATGTATAGGATGTATTATTAATAATAATATGGTAGCCAGTAAGTTAAATTAATATTATTAATTATTTCATATTTGTATATAATAATATATTATATTTTAAAGGAATATAATATATCAATTAATAATAAATTTTCTATTTTAAGATTTTTGGTCTATTCGTTCATTTGCCGTTTATTTTATCAACACCGATAAGCTGATTTGCAGTAGGTACATAATGTATAATAATGAGTTGAGTAATCATTGAACAATAATAGTCGTAGCTATAGCGTTACATGTTTCAGCAGTTTCAATGTACGTACCTACTGGCTACTATACCTACATGGTATAATAGTACCAATTTCATTATTGCCATAGCAGTAATAAAAAAGTGCAATATGGTTTTGGAAATTTTAAAAAATGGTAAATGTCCGTCAATGCGTCTTATGTCTATCTTTGAAACAATATATTAGAAGCCTTCTATTAAATTTCCAAGCTTTTTTACCCAACAAATTACATTTTATTAATATTTATAGAATAAAAAACTAAAAAAATTGGAAACTGAAAATGTCTGTAAACAGCTCAAAATACGTCAAAATATTTTCTTACTTTTATGGTGTATAGAAAATGAAAATATAAACATTCAGTCAAAATTTCATGTATCTACGGTCATTTGTTTTAGAGTTACACCAAAAAAAAAAATAAATAAATAAATAGATTTTGAGTAAAATTCACGTTTTTCCTTAATTTATCTTTTGATTTTAACCTCACTTTTGAAAACTACTGGGAAATTTTTACTTTTGACCAACAAAGTACCAACTTGATTCACTTTCCTATCAGAAAAGATACTGTCGAAAAAAATCTAAGAACTTTTACTGTCCTATAAAAGGTGATGACAGACACAATTAAAAATTTAAAAAAAAACACATTATATAAAATTAATACATTCATCGCTCCACTCAGAATCTAAAATAATTTTGTACAGCTTAATGGTTAAGTGCATACTTACCTACCAAATATCGATTAAAGATTATTAAATGGTGTAAAATAATTTATAAGTATACTAACAATAACGCAATTTTCAATAATAACAACAACAATAAAATTTAAAATTCAAATATTAAAAACAGTATTAATGTAGGTACCTATATTGCCTATACAGTATGCCGTTCAACGCATAACACTAGCTTGTCTTCGCTGACTGAACTTCAAATAGTGATGCATTCTACATTTGAGAGCAATAATGAAATATAAACGATTGCATTTAAAAACAATTCTATGCAAAACGATAATTATGACGTTTTGAGAACCATAAGACTAGGTAATATATAATACGGTATTAATAAAAGTGTTTTTTTATATAATATTTATGTTCACATTTTAATTGTTTTTATCTGTATAGAATGTATTTCATTATGTGAATATAATTTCAAATCGAACGTTTTTAACGACATAAAAATACAAAATGTATACTAATACAAATATTACAATATTACAAAATTAAATAATAATAGTTAAAAACAAACGGGTAAGTGTGTGTCACTGCAATGGATGGTGTTCGATTTGAATTCAATGATAATATTATAACATATAAATTTTGAATTAAATCATGTGATTGGTGACGGTTTGTCAGCCAATGATATTTTATATATGATTTTATATTATATTAATTATGTTATTATTATGAATACGGTAGCTGGTAAGTTGAATTAGCGTTATTTGAATATAAAAATACACTTTAGAAGTTTCTAGCCCCCTTGAATAATATTTTACAGTTGGTTACAGTATGAACTACTTATTATTATATTATTTATAATAATAAAAACAATAGTATTTCTTAATATTTTAATAACACAATCTGATATCATTGCATGATGAGATTATTATGTTTTACATTTTATTACATATTTTGATAGGTATAATATCTATAATAAAAATGGTTTAAATATTGGATTCTAATCTATAATCACGATGTGTTCAATTATGTATTTATGTGTTATGTATTTTTCCCAAAGACTAGACCATCGAGAACCTATTTTTAGGTATATATATATTTCTCATTCTATAATACTATGAAGGAGTGTCTTTTTTTAAATTTGCCACTCAGGGGTGGCTTGTTATAAGATGATCAAAACCAACCGCTCATAGTCTAAAATGGGGTAGGTGTGTATTTAATACGGGTGGTTAGTTGAATTCAACGCTATTATTATAATATTATATAGATGATACGTACATTGAAAATTTAGCCTATAAAGCGTAGAAATAGAAAAAAAGAGTTGTTGTCCTTGTAAATTTAGTGGGTGGCAAAATTATTTAGTTTGGCAAATGATTGCTTCTTGAGTTCAGAAACTCAGGCCATCACTGAGGCCACCCTTGGTATATATAACCAAATATTACGAGTAATATGATACCAAAAGGATTTGTATAGATTAACTATAGATAGGCAAACAAAATCTAATATATTGCACCCAATAATGACATTCATAACAAAAATAACTGGATTGAGTATCCAAGACTTGATACCTATACACTTTACTTACATAATTTAAAAACCAAACATTAATATTGGCATTAAAAAAAAAATGTAGGTATACCACTGATTTCAGACGAATTGTGTTATTGTTATCAACATTTGACATTCGTTGTACATAAATTGCGAATCGTAATAATTTACTTTTGCAATAGAATATTCTTTTTTACACTATTATTTCAAATTAAACAATCTATACATATTTTGTACAATAAGCTTAAAATATGATATATGACAGAAGAAAGTGTAGGTACCTAACATATTAAAGACGTGATACTGACAACACTCCCATGCAGAGCAGAATATACCTTAAAGTTTTATTTTTAATGAAATGATTACAATATATTTTAATATTTACATTAAATTAAAATAGGTACTCGATGGTTTCCGAATATTTAATTCTAAAATAATAATTAACGGTTAAATATGATTTTACTATATTGTGGTTTATTATTCAACGGTGGCAGTTGAACCGGTGAGTCGCGAATTATAATTCTGTTTCATTTCCACCGGCTTTAATCAACGTCGCTCGACCTCCGTCTAATTATTTCGGTATGCAAAACCCTTCATCTGAGTATATTTCCTTGAAACAGTTTTGTGAACAGCATTCGTGATGCAGCACACACGTGTTTCCAAAATCTGGAGTGCAGCCCGAATCGGTCAGAATTTTTAATTGACACTGTACCGGGCCTGTGTTCTCGTTGATGTTAAGGTTCTCGGCCGCCGCACGAGACAAAAGCATTACTAGTCCGTCCGACGGAGTCTTCCGGTCGTTGATCTTGACCACTACACTGGTACCCATGGTCTCCACTTTGACCTTCGTGTTGAACGGCAAAGTCCGGTGAGCGGCGGTCATTTCGGTTTCATCGAATACATCACCACTTGCAGTTAAGGACTCTCCTCTGTAATACCCACAAACGCCCGTTTCAACTAAATAAATTGCAGAAAAAAAGACTTTAGATAATATAACATTTAGTTATTTACCATGTAATAAATATTATATTAATTTATAAATATTACATAAAAGCCAAATAGCATAATATATTTTTACAATAATTCAAAATAGTATTTAGGGATAATTACAAACGTCTTCTACTCTGTCATGTACTCCGTCGTTTTTTTCGTCGTTGTTTTCGTTGTTTTTTTCGTTGTTTTTTTCGTTGTTTTTTTCGTTGTTTTTTCTGGTTTTCGATTCGTCTGGTTTTTTTGGAGTATTCATTCTTTTACACACACCAGACGCCCAACCAGGTTCCATATAACAATAACCGGAACAACATTCATTGTGGTTTAGACACAAATTATTTCCTAGGTGCTTGCATTCGTGGACGGCTTTAAGACCAAGAGGTTTAGCTGTAGAAACAAAAGAACATATTATAATAGTAGTAGCTCAGCGTGCTTAATCAGCAATATAGTTGAATAATGTAAGTTTATTTATTGTACATTGTTATTAATCGTTAATAAATCACATGTTGAAAATATGATTAGTTTTTTTAGAATACAGTTTAAACAAGTTGATAGGTGTAGGTGGTTAGGCCCCCGCGAGTTTACTTAGTAAAAATGGCTTCCCCCCTCCCAAATTTAAAACTCAATTTTTGCATATGCAAATATTACACTTAACTTACAATATTAATGCAAATAGATAAAGTATTGAATACTGAAATTACGAATTCTGTTTGAACTGCTTGAAACTATTGTAATGTGAACCTAATTCCGTGTTATCATTAGAAAGTTCCTCATTATTATAAGGAATCGATAAATTACGAGGTACGACTCGTTTTTATGACCTATATTTATGAAGATAAGAAACTCGGATATGGACAAACCTAAACAGATAGTTTCTTCTATATAGTTTAAACGCTTCTACGATATCATTTTTTAAAAAAAAAACTACTACTTTTTTTTTGAAAAAAAGTGCCTGCGAACTCACCTAAAATTATGATGATTAGAAATAGCTTGGCCCAAACAACAGTAGCTTGATTCATTTTTTCTTCAAACCTTCAACACTCAAATAGTTTTCTCACTTTAAACTGAATATTATGTCATTAAAGCAACACTATAATACAGTGAAATGATTCACGCAGCGAAACGGGACGAAATGAATTTTAGATGGCTTCGTTTAAATGATATATTACTACAATTATTAATAAATTTGAACTCTGATAAAGCTAACTCTTATCGCTGACCGAACAATAACATAATATTTAATGACTTAATGTAACCAATAATATAAAAATTCTTATGACACGTAGTGCTTTTTAAAATGCTCACAGTTTCTGAGTTACCTATATATACATATATATTTTTAGTTTAACAAAAAATATATAAGACTTTGATAGGTACCTAAATTCTGAAATTATTTTGATTTTAAATATTATATTGTAACGCGATCTACAAAATAATATATATTATAATAAACAAATAGACATATTTTGCCCTTTTATATTATATACCATCATAGATAGTAAACGACAGGACGATTTAATATGTATAATGACCATATTTATTATTTTGTGATTAATATAAAACAAAACAGAAAACAATATAATCAATATAATGCTAATTGGCAATTTATGATATAGTTAAGGACACATCACACATACTATAATAGTATAACGTAACAACTAATATTATGTATGCATATATGATATATAGATAATCATACAAAATGTGGTGCAGTCGAGTCTTACAAAAAATCTCTGCGGTTAAGATCAATAGCTAAATAAAGAGAACTGTCTGGGATATGGTATAACTCAGAATATATTATATGATTCCTTATATGCATATCCTAAATAACAAAATATAAATTCAAAGAATCTATAATCAATAATACATTGTTTTTGAAAAAAATCGGCAATTAAAATTTTGAATAAGTATTTATAAAACAAAACGCGTGTATAATAATCAAAGTTTGAATTACATTTTACCTTCACCTTATACATAAATTGTGCGTGAGCCTGACTGATAACTTAAATTAATATTAACATGTTTAACGCCTTATCGCTAGTTGCTTCTAATTTCTATAATACAAATTGCACATACTATATACACCATTAAAAAATATTTATAAATATATCCTTATTATAATGCAATAGTAATTTATTATTTTATCTCACTTCAGATGAAACATTAAATAGAAAATGGTATTATTACGTACTCATATTCATTGTTCGATTCACATCCAAACAAGTTGACAATTTGACAAAATATTAATGAAAAACGCATAGATGAAATTCGTAAGTAAAAATATGAAGAAACCTTTGCTTGCGTTAATTTTAATCATCAATATTTCAGGTAAATACATTTTTATCCACAACATTTGTAGTATAATAATATAATGAGAGACGTGGGACTAGGACTGTTGGTCGTATTTCGTGTTGTATATTATATGAAATATAAATTTCTCAAAAATATGTTGTTGTGATTGTTAAGGAAATGAGTTTCTGAAATAAAAATGTTTTTACTGAATAACTAGAATCTTTATACATAATAATAATATGGTACAATTAATAAGGTTTTTTCTAACATTGTTGAGATAAGTGAATAGTGAATAGGAAATTCTACAGTTGAGACAGTTTAGTTAACTATTGTATAAATTTTGTTAAAGTCACTTAAAGTCACTTAAAGTCACTTAAAGATCTCTAATAATTGAGATTTCGGGAATGGAAATATAGTTTAAAATTGATTTAATCGGTGCTATGTAAATTTAAAATTAATAACTATCCATAATGATGCCAGTGGCGTACACAGATAATTGAGCTTCCCCCTCCATTGGAAATTGTTGTTTACGCCACTAATTGATAGGTATTTGTATATTATATTGTATACTCTATAGTGATATTGACATCGTGTATTGTAAAAAAAAGTTTTTTGAAATATTTTGTGTTTTCAAATTTGATTTTTCACTAGTTAAACTTTTATTCATTTAGAGGAATAAGAAAATATAGTTTACCGCACTAAATGTAAATCGGTAAAATCGCTACAAGCTAGTGGTCCGATAACAGACATTATTACTATATTCACTAGGTACTAACCTAACCTACACTTAAATAATAGTAAATAAAAATGTATTTATTCAATAAATACCTAGGTATTTACAAATGCATATTGCCGTCAATTGAATTTTCGATTGTTTTTTTTATATATTTTTTGATTTGAAAAGTTGTTAGTCAGTGACAACGGTTATTTTAAATAGTACAAAAATTATGACAATAACAAAATTAATACAAAATATATTATACAACGAAACCAACTTCCAATATAAAAAAAATATTATTTTCATGATCACTTCAGATTTTATGTCGAGAATAGTGAAAAGGTTGTGGGGGGGATATCATTATAATGAGGGACAGTCAAAGAGTAAGTGTGAGAGGTCACAGACGCTTTCGGTGAAGTGTAGTGTGCAAAGAGGAGAATCGTTTAAATATTTAGTCAAAGTTTATAGACGTGATTGGATAGAAACGAATGACGCTCGTGGAGTCAAAATGTATTATCTTATAATTTATTATAGGATAAAATATTATTAAATTTGTTGTTATCAATTTCAGGTATAACTTGCGATGCCTTAGAAACTTTATTGTGTAAAAATGTAAATGACATATGTTATAATGACGAAGATTGTTGTTCCGAATATTGTTTTAAATCGTTAAAATGGTTTAGCGGTGCTTGTAAGCCACAATCATTGGAATTGTATGCTGATTCAAACCCAACAGGTATCTATATACATTTGTAATGAATTTGATCTATTTTAATTGATTATACAATAACGGTATAAGAAGTTGAATTTCTTTATTTCTAACTAGATCAAGAAGGAATATGCGAATTCCACATGCAGACTGATGAAAGTGAAATTCATTATCTGAATAATGAATTTGACAGTGTAAATGCAGCCCACAATACTTTGCCTCCATATACATTAATCAAAGTGTCACACAAAAGAAGGACGATAGTGATCACAGTAAACGATCGCGTCCCAAGAACAAATGGATCACTTTTAGACTTATCCAATACAGCTGCTCTGATGTTACAAATTAAAAATGGTGAATCTGTGCCATGTACAATCGAAAAAGTGATACATCATAGTACTATACTAAAAATGATTTTATATACATTACCAGTTTTGAGTTTCATCATAATTCTGATTAATTTAATTTAAGGTTTCTCTCAGAGCGAAAATTTGTTAAAGTTAGTTATCTTTATTTTCATATATAAATTTTTTTAATTTATACCAACTCTATTTTGTTTTGTTTTTTAGTATTATACAGCAGGCCATTGAGTCCTTTTATACATTCTACCAAAACTTTTCCATCTATTTCGTCCATTGCATTATCTATTTATATTTATTCGTTGATATCTGAGATATCCTTCCCCGCTCTATTTAATCCCAGCTGGCGAGGTCTATGTTTGGGCCTTGGTCACTTTTTTTGGGGGAGAGGGATGGTTTCTGGGTCAATACATTTCGTATAAGAGTATAAGACATCGATCCACCCAACAAAAAAGACCAGCCCATTATAATAGTTTTAACTTAAGAATTATTCTGTAAATTGACTTGTTGTCTCTCATATTCCACATTTTAATTTCGCACAGGCCCGTCAATTTTCCCCAAATGTATTCTACATCAGTGGCGTATATAGGGAGTGGGCCTAGTGGGCTGCAGCCTCCCCCCCAAATTACAGTCTTTTTAAATAGAACAACAATATATTTATAATATATTGTTATACAATCCACTATAACAAATATATAAATAATAAAACAATATCATAAAATTTCTGAATATTCCAATAGTTTTTATTTTTTTAATTATAATTATTAAATATTATGATTAAAATGATTATCTAGAATTCATTGTAGATACTTTATCATATTGGTATAGAGTTTAGGGACTATATAGGGAAAGTAAAATTATAAACTAATCTTTTCTTGAAATACTGCACGGCAGTGGCGTTTATAGGGGGGAGGCCCCGTAGACCAGAGCCCATAGTGAAATTGCAGGTTCAATTAAAGCATTGCATGCATAATGTATATCTACACTATTTACAGTTTTTCACCATGATAATTTAGCCGGTTGATTAAAATCGTTTTTGAGGAATCAACAAAGAAATGTTAGATTGTCAGGACTTGCTCTGATGACTTTGATGTTAAATTAGTAAGATAACATTAAAATATACATTATATATACCTACATGAGACTGTCAATTTTATTTAAAATTTTTTTAAAGAATTAAAAAATAAATTTTACATAATTATAAAATTAAATTACACAATTTTTATTTGTATTTTTTATGTCATAATTATAACCTCCCAGCTCCCTAAATGTAAAGTTACGGCTATGTTAGTCGTGCTATATGATTGACAAGTGATAAATTGGCCTACACTGAAAATAATTCTTTTATACGCCACTGCTGCACGGCGATTTCATCAAGATACTTGCTCATTTTTCGATTTTTTTTAACGTTTTTGTAAATTTTTTCCCACTCTAACTCCTGACTATTAGTAGGTAATTGATTTTTTTACTACCTGTTTGAATGGTAAGTATGTTGAACTAATTCCTGCCAAAAACATCACATACATAGTATTGTTGTTTATAAATTATTATTATATTTTATCTTAAATTTTTTTTTTAAATTTAGAGTCGATTCCCTTGGGATTATTATTTTTTGAATTATAGCATAATAACTAATAGGTTCCTACCTATTATTTATTAATAACTAAAATCGTAATTTTGGTTTGAATATCTAATGGTATACAATTGCTATCGTATAAAAAAAATATATTCTTATATAGCTTCGCTTATAATATCTACAATGTATATGCTGTCATTCAAAAAAGTAATAAAATTCATTCAAAAAGGAAAAAAAGTAGTAAGATATAAAAGATTTTCAAAAATGTTGTTTTGTAACGAATTAAAACCATTTCCAAAAAGATGCATATAATTTTTAAGATGATGATGAGTGATTATTATTTAAAGATTTACTTCAGTTATTGAAAAATGTTTAACTAACACCTATAATAACTGTTGACTATTATAGGTCAAGGTCTTTGTAGTGTTTTGGTATATAATGAATTAGTAACAACATTAAATTACATCTTTTAAATTATTGCTAGAATAAAAGTTATGTAAACTCTAAACTTAAAATAAACTTCAACAGACAAACAAGCATTATTTTTAAGACTTTTTAAAAATATAATATAAAAAGTTTATCTCATATTGTGGTAAATTGTGTTGTTGAAATTGTACTTATAATAATTATTGTATTAAAATAATTAGTTTAAAAACATGTTTTTGTACGGCTATTAGGTATAATATATAATATATTAGGATTTAGGATTGATATGACATTAAAATTAAAATTATAGGTATAATCCTTAAGGCTTAAATCATAGAGGCCGCATGGATATAAAATGTTTTCAACAAAACTAATGATTGAGAACTTATTATGATCAAACTGATCAAAGACAGTACTTACTACTTACAAAGTATTATAATTATTCCGATCGGAACGAAATGTAAATTGACTTTTTCCATAGGGCATAGGACATAGGTTATATGTATTATAAGTTATTTTTAAGTCTTGGATATTTTAGCAATTGACCGCTTTCAACTATAGCTATTGTGATAATTTCGTCGTGTTTTTGAAAATTAAAATACTTTTTACCATTAAATTATATTTGACTCACTTATTGTTGTCTTTATCTAACAACAGGTATGGCCATATGGATATCAGCAGTATTAGTGACTTGAAACTTTTTGCTACTTCGTCAGTAGTCAGTACCCTTAGGCTATATATTATAGACAATAAATTAAATTTTCAAAATATTTAGACTACTTAATTATGAGATAATCATACCACTTATCTAATCACAACCACACGTCCACACCATTCTATTTTCATTTTCTATACACCATAACATTTTGAAAATATTTTAACTCTTTTTGAGCTATTAACCGACAATTTCAAATTTCAATTTTTTTAGTTTTTTTTCATACAAATAACATTTAATTTGTTGGGCAAAAAATCGTCAAAATTTAACACAAGGTTCCTGATATATTGTTACAATAAAAGTGGAAAAATATTAAAAATGTATATTCACATTTTTTTTATAATCTTTTAAAGTTCGAATATTGACGAAATTTATCAAATTGAAAATTTACAAATTATTCAGTAGTTAAAAATTTATAAAATGTTCAACTTTTATATCTAAGGATTGAAAAATTAAAACAAGATTATATAAATTACTTTATTCACAATAATATCATCAAATATACTTAGTAATATCGTAGGCTGACTGACCATTTTCGCTCAGAATCGTTTTTATTATACATTGATATTATATCATTGAATTCAAATTTAACACCATCCATTACAGCGACCTACTTGTAATCTACTGCACAGCAGAGCGACACCCACTTGCCCACCTTTTTAGATTTCTTTCTTTATTTTATTATTATAATTTGAATCTCATTTAATGTTATTCTTATAATTTCCTCACTAATATATTCCCTTCCGTACCTTATTGAAGTTTACCACTGGTGGGACAGATAATCCCCCGGCTGAGAACGACTGATAGTGTTACTATATTAGAAAAGGTACGTACTTTATATTATAGTATAATTTATAAATATAATTTATTAGTTTATTAGGTATATAGTAATACAATATAGGTACTTATACTTCTATGATGTTTATTAATATGATAGTATGATGTCGCAGTAACTGAACTAATTAAACAAGATAATAGGTACACAATCAATAATATTACATATCCAAAATAATTGGTATTGTTATAGAGTTATAATTATTTGGTTAATTTCAACTTAAATGACATTGAACTATCAAATAGATCAGACGTCGGCGTATTCATTACTTTAGTAACAGCTTGTGCGAAAAACAGCAAACACGTTATAATAAAGAAGTTCATATATTGTTATAATTTAAACAGTAAAATAAAAATGAAGAAACCTGCAGGTGTTTTCATTTCATTGTATTTAGTGTGCACAATTTCAGGTAAATACTTTTCTTTTATTTGAAACATCTGAGGAAATGTTATTAAAAAAAAAAAAAAAAAACAATAAAACGAGATAGATTATAATTAAGTGAACCGTAGGTATCCAGCATAATTTACTATAGAGATGTCTTATGAACTAAAAAATATGTATACGTTTGAATTTTACATCATACATTTCTGCTTGAAAATAAATTATTAATAATCGCTTGCGTGGAATTAAACATTATTAAGTAAAATTGTTTGTGTTTTATTTTAGGCATAATCTGTGATCAGTTTGATTCATGTAAAAGTTTATATAAGAAATGTTCAACTGATTGTGAATGTTGTTATTCAAAATGTAGTTTCTCATGGTTCTCTTTTAGAAGTTATTGTAATGACAATACTAACTTACTCACTCCAATAACATCCTTCTTTAGTTCTAAAGGTATTTATAATAACATATTTTTTTATATATGTATATAATATATATATCTAAGTAATAAGTATAATGTAAAATATAGATTTATGATGTAAAACAATAAAGATAATAATGTGTTTTCTATCTGTTTTCTGATCAATAAGATCAAACAGGAATATGTTCATATAACGCACCGGAAAATATGACAATTAGTGATCGAATGTACAAAATACATGGTTTAAATGCAGCCCACGCTCTATTAGAACCAGGCACCATAGTCGAAGTGAGACTGAACGATAAAAAGTTAATGGTTACAATAAATGATAATCCTTCAACAAAAAAAGGAGTAATTCTCGAGTTTTCCAGAGAAACAGCAAAGGTATTAAATATTGAAAACGGAACAAAAACACGTTGCACGATTATTGTACCCCGATTGGAGAATACTTCGTATTACAAATATCTTAATTATATTTTACCTTATATGAGTTTATTTTCGTTTTTATTCAAGATGTTATAATAAATATAACCCAAACTATACACTTGTTACAAAATTTGAAATTTACTTTTAATTGAAACAAAATAATATTAATTTATGCAAGTTTGGAATTTTAAGCCCAAACTTTGTAACAGTTAACATATTGTTTATTGTGATCAACCCAAAAAATCAATCTTATTATTAATTAAGTAGGTATTTACTATTTATTTGTCTCTTTATCATTAATTTATACAATTAAATATCTACACAATTGTTTGTATGAATAAAAAATAAACTAAACTTAAGTATAAATGACGGTAGGTTATATATTATTTTCATTTATTTTTGCAAATTTATTGAAAACTAATAAATAATAATAGACTTTTTTCATTTTCATGCAAATAATATGTTGAACATGACAATAAATAATTAGTTCCTAAAATAATGGTACCAATCTAAAATGATTTATAGTTAAATACTGAAAGTTTGCGGCTCTGTATTTGTTTCGATCAATACCTTGTATTGGACTTATATATTTTAAGGATTTTATAAAAACAAAATTATTAAACTAGCATTTGTAGTAGGTAACTAGTATTGTTCAAATCAAGGACCAGGGTGATTTAAGGATCAGTCCATGTTTTTTTTTTACATGAAATTTACAATATATTCTTGACTAAAACAATAATCAAATGTGAAATAGTAATTACATGTAAATCTTTTGAGGGAAGAAGTGTGACACTATGTGTTTAAAATGTATAATAAACAATCAATTCTATACCTATTTATTTCACGCCCTAGTTTATACTTCAAATTTAAATGGATAACTGATAACTGATAAGGAACAACATAAGACGTAAAATACTAGGTAGGACATCGGGTTAATAATATGATACATATTTTAATGAATAAATAAGAACTAAAATCCTGACGATCTGACTCAATAGTGGGTTTTATGTGAGATATAACATTATGTAGTTACTGTTTAGAGAATTTCATTGTTCTAATGTTATAATTAATAATTAAACTGAAAATGAATTCCAAATTATATTTAATATCTGTAACGTAATAATTTATTTTAATTACCTATATGTCTGAGCTGTCCGGCTATTAAAATAATTTACAGTTATTAATATAATTTGTGGAGCTGCATTAATTTGCTCGTCATTCTTCTCCAATTCAAATCACCGAAACAATGCGATGTGCAGGACAAGGGACACGGTACACCTTATGGCTTGTATATAACTTCGGCAGATAGAAATCTCACATATAATAATATGATATCAGAAAATATTTATGCCATAAAAATGTCTTATTAGACTTCCGAGATTTTTGTAATTATTATTATTTTTTGTAATTATTAACGATTGAAAAATTAAATGATGTTTCCATAATAGTACCTAGTACATACGCTTTTTTTTGTAATTTAAAAATATTATTTTAATATATAGACTGACGGATTAAGTTCTTCCTTCAAAATTGTTTTTCGTATACAAATATACAATGGTTTAATATCAATGATATTATATACAGCCCATGGGGGGGGATTAATCCCCAAGATCCTCCCTCCGTAAATACGCCCAGATAGCAAAATCATAATATAATAATGTTATTATGACATTTCACTTGTAGTGAGTAATATTATTTAATCAATATTAATTCATTATAAATTGAGTACAAAAGTGTGATAATAATATTATATAGGTAGTAATATTTTTTGGCCACATTACCTTCATTATTATAATATTTGTAGAAAAATATTATAAAAACAATTTAAGAATTATATCATTATAATATTCCAAATAACAATTTTTCAATTGTTTTTGTTCTCATTTTAACATTATAATAATGATGCGAGAAGGTTTTTATAATATTAATTTTACGTTTTTTAAACACTTTATTAGCAGCTAAAATATTTAAATATGTAATTTCTACTTTTCGCTCACAAAATGATTCCTATGTATTTTGACTTGCACATTTAATGAATTTTATAAAAAGCTTTTCCATAAGCCAACATACATTAGGCAGTTGAAATAACAGTTAGAAAAAGAGCATCTATTCTTATAGGTACTCTGCTGCACATTTCTGTTTAACATAAAACTATTACATATAAGACTGTATGGATATTTAAATTAAAATGCAGTCAGTAAACAAAAAAATAAAATATTTCTAATTTTTATTTAAAATAAGGAAAATATAAATGTATAGCTTATTGTAAAATAATATTTATAGGCATATAATATTATAGTAACATAAAATAAAAATAACAAACTTTAGTAATATTATGTACTTAATTTAAATTAATAAACAGTTATTATACAACTTTAAAATACTTGTTTCATTTACTTGTTTCAACCTATTAATAAAATATTTACCAATGCCTTTTTTCAAAATTCTTGATTTAAAATAATTAAAATCAAATTTATTTGGAATAGTCCTCCGTTGTATATGTTTTTTTGTATCTTTTTTTTGGCCATGCACACATGTTATTTTTCATCCAGTGAGCAGGAACAGCTTCTACAGCATCTTCATCGTCAAAACTAACTTTACTATGATCCATATTTTATACTGGTTTATTGAACTAAAAGAAAATTTTAATTAATAAACAATTTTAATATACTTTGTATACATAGGTACATACAGTGCCGTAACTAGAGAGTCAAAGGCCCAGGTGCAAACAAAATGCATGGGCCCCTCTTTCTAGAGATACATAAAACAGTTTATTAATAAAAAAAACTTGTAAAATAAACTACATAGGTAGATAAAATAAATAAGTTACAAAAAAAAAAATAATAATTTTAGTTTTCATGACAACAGTTTTCATTATAACACTAGAAATAAAAATAAAAAAATTTTAAAAACACTTTTCTAAAAAAACATATTTAAAAAAAAAAATAATGAAAAATTTAAAAGCGTGTGGTGCATCATACAAAACATTTAAGCCGAGCTTAGTCTCACATAGGTACACTTCTTTGTTCAATCCTGTTTATAAGATGGTGACTGGGAGTATATGTCAAGAGCACCACACACTTTTAAATTTTTCATCAGTAAATTTTTCATTATTTTAGATTCTGAGCGGAGCAAGGAAGCTAGTGGTTTTACAATGGTGTTTATTTTTTTTTTCTTTTTTTTTTTTTATATCCTGTATACAAAATTTCTACCAGAAGGAGTGCTTTGATTTCAACATATAGTACCTTATCTTTTAGCAAATTGGACCAAGATGGTACTTTAGAGAGGTCATTTTTCGATTTTCTCAATAGTTATTTAATGCCACGGGAAAAAGTACTGAAAAATTACGAAAAACCCCTTAAAATGGGATTTTAATTTCTAACAATTTGTTTATCACCGTAGCAATGAATAAAAAAAATAATAATTAAATAAATAAAATAATTAATGACAATATAAAATATACAGACTGACAAACCGTCTCCGTTCAGAATCGTTTTTCTTATACAATGATATTATATCATTGAATTCAAGTTTAATACAATCCATTAAACAATGACCAACTTGTAACCTACTGTACAGCTGAGCGACATCCACTTACCTGCCTTTTTTTTTTTTTTAAATATGTTTTTTTAGAAGTGTGTTTTTAAAATTTTATTTTATTTTTTTATTTTCGCCTTTTTAGTTAAAAGTAAATTTTTTTATTAAACGTTTAAAAATATTTATGAAACAAATTTCTTATATTTAATAAAAAGAATCAAACTACTGATGATTATGATTTATTGGGTCGTGAAATGACAAGACTTTTAATTTGTTTCACACAACAAATTGAAATATTTTTATGAAAATTTTTTTTTTATTTTAACAACATTATTCTGTTATATGCTGTACGGCTAATTTACTTCAGTACGGCGAGTAATGGTTAGGTTAACCCGCCTTGACCCAGAGAAACTCTTCGTAAATGTACTTCCTCGGAGATGACTTTGCACACCCGTCATCGCCGACCTGGAGGTCCGGGTCCCAAAATGACAACGGATATTGTATTGTCATCCAAAACCAAGGTCTAAACCAATTTTCAGAATTTTTCATCATCAAAAAGTGCCTCAAATCGAGCGTGCAAGATTTGATTACAGACAGACGTGAAAGCGAACTTAAGAAAAGTGTGTAAAAATAATTATAACTATCATCATTATATTATAATAATATACCTATTACATATTTTATAACTTTAATTATTAAAAAAACATTTTCTTCCGAGCTTTTGCATTTGCAAAATCAGCAATAACCTTTTTGATATTAATTTCATCAGTACGACCTCTTTCAATACTTAATACTGATATATTACTTAATCTTTCTTGGAAAGTAGAATTTCTCAAGTAATGTTTTATCAATTTAAGTTTGGAAAAAGATCTTTCAGCTGAAGCCACAGTTACAGGAATCGTCAAAAAAATTTTACAAGCTGTTAGAACATCACAAAAAGCTGTTGATAAATCATTATTCACAATAAATATTATAAATCTATTTATGTTACTTTTGGCTTAGTAAATTTCCCAATATTTTGATTAACAATTGCAAGTAACGGACCAGGCTATTAGTTTATACATTGCCTTTTATGAAATTAAATACAAGATAATAATACAATTATTATGAATTAAATTAAAAAAAAAAAATTTACATCTATCCGACCAAGGCCTCAAGGGCCCCAGTGCTGTGCACCGCCTGCACCTATGATTTTTACGGCACTGGGTACATAACAGTATGTTACATAAATAACTGAAAATTAATAAAATTATGTTTGTTCTAATCAGTTTTTATTTTTTTTTTTTTAATTGATAGGAATGAAAGTTATGAGATTGTTATAGTCAATAAAATAATCATCTTTCAGTTCTTTCTTTTACATGATATACAAATGTTAATAGTACATACATATTATGTTTGTATATAATATCGCTTATAACCATCATTATTTCTAGTTGGAGTAATTTAATTTTGGATGAATATTTTCCCCATAATACACACTAATTAATTGCAGATGTCTTCTAATGTTTATAATATATTAATAGTTAATAATTTTAAAACTTAATTATTATTGTTTGAACTTTGAAATTCAAGTGATTAAACAAAAATTTGAATTTAATAAAAATATATTTTTAAAGGTAAATTAATAATTTGATAATCTATTTTACTGTATAAGATTTATATCGTCTAATTTATTAAAAATTTTGAACTTTTACCTTAACGATTGGTATAAAGTTATACCAATATCATTTGCAAAATATCTTACATAATTATACAAGTTAACATAAAAGAAAAAAAAAAATTTTATAATTATAATACTGTATGTAGTAAAGGAATAGCTATAAGGTTGCTGTTTCTTGGAAATATCATAACCTTGTTTTTAATATCACTTATGCGCCAGTAATCAAAATCATCCGATAATTGTTGTACTTCATATATATTCAGGAGCGATGACCGAATTGGTTGATTGTAAAAATCTTTTTTTTGAATAAATTTTTTTCCTATTAAAATAGCTTCTCCAGTTTCTTTTAAATGAGTAATATTGACTAACTTGATAATATCATTATTATTGGTACAAAAATATGACTCTGCATCAATTTTACTTTTAATATTGAAGTTATCTTTAACTAATGTACTATATTGTGGATTAATTGTTATATTATCTACCAAAGGCCCTCTACTAAGAGACCCTAAAATAATATAGGTTTTTGGTTTTATTTTAGTAGGTTGGACAACTAAATTACTTCCTTCATGATATATTTTTACAATTTGTTGTAATGGCTTGTCTGGCTTTCTCAGCATTGTCTTTAGAACCTTCATGTAGTTTTCAAATGGAAAAGCACTGCTTAAATCTAATGGTCCTTATCTTTGATAATCGTCAACTAAATGTATTAAGCCATAAATATTACTGGATACCAAATGTCGTCCATAAATTTGTTCAAACGATTTTACAAAATATTCCAAAATATCTCGTGCATATTGGACAAATTCACTAAGACCTGGTGTTAAAAGTATAGTCATAGCTACACTTAAAGCTTTAAAGTTTTTAAAACAGTGATCATTCAACACTTTATCCAATACTATTGCCTATTGGTCCAATATATAGTAAAAAAGACCTAAATTCAGTTGCTTTCCAACGAGCTACTTCAATTAATGTTCTAGGTTTTCTGTGTCACTGTTTTAAAAACTTTAAATTTTTGTATGTACCTACCCTGTTTATAACAATTTTTGTTCTCTGGTCAAAAACTTGAGAATTCAATACAAATATGTTCCTCGAGAGATTTTTACACTGGTTGAAAAAACCGAATATATATTAAACTAGAACAATATAGGTACACACAATTTCCGCAAGCCACATAAATTAATGTTTCGTGTCGACACATTTATTGATAATATTATCAAATAAAAACCAATTATATAACATATTAAGTATAACAAAAACGTTTATTCATGTAAATTAGGTACAGCAGCAAAGCTATTATTTATAGGTATATATTACGACCACGAAACGGTACACAACAGGTGGCGAAGAGCCGACGGTACAGTGCATGAAATACGTGAGGCAAACCTACACTAACTTGGTACAAACGACAATAGATTAGGACAAGATAAACGGTTTCAGAATCCTGGTTGGACACAATAGTACCAGCGAACATGGGAGTGACCTTTGACCTTGAATAAAAAAAATTAGCAGCAAAACGAACGATGGGGACTTTTGACATTTTATTTAGGATGAGGTACTTAAGGTGTGTACCAATTTTCAGCTCTATGCGAATTATTCCAAAGTTAAATGTCTATTTTGACCGGACTAATAACGGAGGGAGGGAACGGGACGTTTAAAAACCTTTCAAACTCTATTATACAAGACATTACTGGTCTATCATGTCCATAGAACCACAACAACAAAATAACCGTCTGACGAATTTCTTTGTCTGGCACCAAAATGAACGACGTGCAGGACGTCTGTGTCTCGGACTTTCCGGTTTCCGTACATTGCTGGTGAGTGGTGAGGTTAAACTTTAGATTTGGCGTTGATCGCCACCCAATCTCTGCAGCTGTCTCACCAGCTAAATTTTGACGAACGGGGATATTCGGCGTGGATACACACGTCACACATCCTACCGTCCAGAAAACCCTTGAAATAATGTTCCGACGATATCAATAAAGTTTTATCTGTTGGGCCAAAAAGTGTAAACATTTAATACAAGGCTCCTGATATATTGTTACAATATCAGTTGAAAAATATTGAAAATACATAGGCACAATTTTTTTTTATAAGCATTTAAACATCGAATTTTGACAGAATTTTTCAAAATCTCGAAAATTATTAATCATCGTAATTAATAAATAATAAAATGTTCAGTTTTTATAGCTAAGGATTGAAAATTTAAAACAAGATTCCACGTAAGTAGTTAATTCTCTTACCGAAAAATCTAAAAAATATACAATCACAGTTTATTTTTATAGTCATTTTATGTTCAAATTTGAACGAAATTACATATTAAAAAACCTAGTTATTTTGTTGTGATTATATAATATTATTCGTGGGTACCTATTTGAAACTTCTAAAGTGTACTATTATATATCTATGGACTATGATAGTATCAGGGTTTGTTATTGATGTTGATGTATAACGTGTTATAAGTACCTAATGGATATTGTGATAATGTGATATGATTAATTTGGAATTTATTATAGGTCAATTTTTTTTTTAATACCATAGATATGTATATAATTTGTCTTAAACCTAGACTGACATACCGTCTTCGCTCAGAAACGTTTTTCTTATACAATGATATTGTATCATTGAATTCAAATTTAAAAGCATAATATACAGTATACAGTGACCCACTTGTAACCTACTGTACAGCAGAGCGACATCCACTTACCCACCTTTTTTTAATTAAAATTAATTTATTTGATTTAATGTTGTTTTGATGTTTATGGACGGTACCTTTCTGTTTCTTTTATAATCTTGTTTATGCCATATAGTATGCGGTCTACCGGTGAACACGTTCTACCGGCCGGTAGGCGTATTAGGAAACCCAGGACGCCACAGAGCGTCTTATGTATACGGGTATACCACGTTCTCATTGGCCATTTCAAATTGCCCACTTTTTTTTTTTATCATTTATCAAATAATTTAATTTAATTTAATAATATAATATTAATTTAAATATTATACTATATTATTTAATTTAAACAAATTAAAATAACTATTTAGTATTAAAAGGTACCTAACTAATATTAAACAATATTATTATGTTATTATAATTCAATAAATTAATGTAGAATGTGATCTCTACACAGTTATTTTTATTTTTTACTTTAGTAGGTACCTATACCTACCTCAGAGTGAACATTTCTTACTGGACTAAGTGTATTGTACTTGTACACACCTTTTGTGTTAGCTAAAAAGATTGTCTAGGTTCTTTACATTAATATATATATTGTATTTTTAATAAAGACATAACTATTTTTAGAGGAACGAATTGAACTAGTGTTCAATGATTATTTTAATAATATATGGAATGGTAGCTACTGAAGCTAACCAAATTACTATCCAATTAAAGAAATATTTGTAACTTCACATGAATGGTGCAAAAACAATTTTGGAAGTCTAGTTTGGTAGTCTAGTTCATCGATGATTGAAAACCCCTGTTATTATTTTCAATTTTATATTTGTAGGTACACTACATTACTACCTACATCAGCAGTGGTTTATAAATAATATTTTTTTACACATTTATAATTAAACTAATTCAATCTTTTTAAAATGTTATGCAAGTATTAAGTAAACAAATATTAAGGTGGGTAAAAAATAATACATACATGTCTACCTACATAGTCAGAGGTAGGTAGGGGTTACACGATTATTGAAAATATATAAATATAAGACAAAAAAAAAAAATTTTACAAACATTTATAAATAGTACTAACTAAACTCCATATTGACTAGTTTTCAGGAGAAAGGAAAAAAATTTCATCGGAAAATTTCCTATCTCATCTCTCAATTCGCAAATATCCTATCTTCATAATTTTTACCTTTCTAATATGGAGTTATGATTTTTTCTAATTGTTAAAAACATCACATCGGAAATACGACCATTTCTAATAATCAATGTCATATGGAGGATAAAATGTTACAATTTATCAGTTACAACTTTAGCATACAATGCAGTTTTTTCCTTAATTTTAATCACAATTAATTCCAAAATCACATTTTTGGAGTTGGGACAATATTGCGAATTAGGCTGATGATATGTATATTAATTTTAATAAATATTATTGTATACAAAAAATTGGGGTGTTCAATTATACGACATCGAGTCCAACATTAGAACTCAGATCACCTATATAGTATTACAGTATAATATACCGACTCTGTGGAGTGTGCGAATAACACGCCTGGAGCGTCTTCTAAGTACTATTCACGATTTTTAACAGTACCTATCTATTAATGTTTACCTACCATTGAAGCTCAAACTTACGGCGCGGCGATTGCCGCAGAGACGTCTACATGGTTGCACGTTTATTTCAGTGTGTATTCGGTTATTTCCATATCACGATGCAGAACAAATAACATTATCCGCAGGCATATAACACCGAGCTGTTTGCGAGGGCGCATGTAAACTCCACCGATTGCGACCTTTTTAGAACTTTTTTCATGTAAACTCCACCGGTACGTTTTTTTACCTGAAAAAAAAATGTAAACTCCACCGGTACATTTTTTTTACCTGAAAAAAAAATGTAAACTCCACTGGTACGTTTTTTTTTTTAAATTGTAATCCAAATCCAATCTGATTAACTAAGATTACATAATTTATGTGGGTGCAGTTTTATTATAATATATTTATGTATTTAAATACAATGATTTAAAAAAAAAAATCATATAAAAATCAATTAGAAAAAAATAGAAAAATCTATAATTTTTAATAATAATTAACAATAATTTTAAAAAAAAATCATATAAAAATCAAATAGAAAAAAATAGAAAAATTATAATTATAAATAATAATAATTATTGTTATTGTTATTTAAAATTATTCAAACAAAGCAACATATTTCCACGTTCACTGGTTAATTCACTTAATGTGTTCATTTTGAAATCAACGGACGCACTAAAATGTGTCTTCGAAAATATTTTATCGAATGCATTCGTTTCGCGATATCGCGATATGATTTTATCTGTGGTCGTTAAGATGAAGTTTAAGATAAGTCAGTCGAAAGTTGATGTGTATACGTATACACTATACATATAGTTTTAATTAGTGGATTTTACCATCGGTGGAGTTTACGTGTTTTCAGGTCAAAAATACGTATCGGTGGAGTTTACATTTTTTTTCAGGTAAAAAAAATGTATCGGTGGAATTTACATGTTATGAATCCAACCCTAAAATCGACTACCTGTAAATCGGTGGAGTTTACAATCGCCCGTTTGCGAATAGGTAAATACTATAATATAATTCGTAACTAGTCGAAACGGAGAGGCGTGGACTTATAATATATCGCTCATATAATATTATGCGCACCCGTACATGGCTCGATTTTGGGGTGGTTAAACGGAAGGTGAAGTAAATCACTCTAGTATAGAAAATTTTTAATTTTTTTACTATCATGAAAATCGATGACATCCATGACAATACAATATCCACCTGCGTGACCATATAGGATTATTACATATATTTATGCAAAGCGAATGAGGTAGATAAAATAGATAGGTATTAATACATAGTACATACTTTATAATAATACGTTTAATATGAGTAACATAATAATATTAATAATATTAATTTAATACAGAAAAAAACAGGTGGCGAAGAGCCGACGATGGTACAGACGTACAGTGCATGAAATACGTGAGGCAAACCTACACTAACTTGGTACAAATGACAATGGAGGAGTGACATGGTAAACGGTTTCAGAATAGTACCAGCGAACACAAAAGTGAGATAACGGTGGGAGAGGAGGGGATGTTTAAAAACCTTTTAAACTCTATAATATACATATTACTGGTCTATCTTTTCAACAGAACCACAACAACAAAGGAACCGCCTGACAAATGTCTTTGTCTGGTGCCAAAATGAACGACGAGGACGTGTGTGTTTCGGACTGTCCGGTTTCCATACATCGCTGGTGACCTGCTGAAACTTCAGATTTGGCGTTGATCGCCACCCAATATCTGCAGCTGTCTCGCCAGCTAATTTTGGATGTATAGGGATGTTTGGCTCAGATACACAGAGCCTGCCGTCCAGAAAACCTTTGGAATCAAAATTTTTCGACGATTCCAGTTTCCGTACATCGCTGGTGACCTGCTGAAATTTCAGATTTGGCGTTGATCGCCACCCAATATCTATCGATTTGGCTGAGGAATTTTCACACATCGTGGCCACTGGCCATGTTAGGCATAGATACACATCTATATGACATAATTATTTGAATATATTATATAGACACAATTAACGGAGAAGATTATACAGAAATACGTATAGGAATGAAATTTATCCGTAATGAACACAAGAAATGAATATTGACAAGTGGTAACTATGTGACACAGATATGAATTGTAGATTTTTGAAACATTCACGTACATGGCAATGATATTTTAGTTGTTTATGTTGTTTTCTTAGAGCCAATATTAATAATGTTAATGAAGTTGAGAATTTCATAATGCTTTACCAAGAATTTTCGAAAACTAATTGGATTCGTGTTGGTCAGCTTGACAATCCATCAAGGTAAGTAAAAATAGTTCTTATTATTTGATTAATATTAATGTATAAGACATTTTTTTTTTCAGAGTCATGTTTCATAAATATTACGTATGCCAGCACAGTAAGGTGACTTCATTAACATTATTAATATTGGCTCTAAGAATCGAGGTCTTTTCATTTATATTAGAAACTTCATTTGATAGAACCGCAATGATATTATTATTTTTTAAGAACTTAATGAATTCATCCATTATGAATACAATATAATTGATTATTCAGAAATGCAAAACTAGAGAACTACCACCAACAAGTTAAATACCCAAACAACCAGAGCTTAAAAATACCTAACTACCTAGTGAAAATGCTAAGATGCTTTAAACACTAACAACTTAAAATTAAAAGTACAACTATAACGGAGATGTACAATTAAAGTTTAAACATGACAGCAAGTCAAAATTCAATTTAATATTCCTGTTGACAAATTAATAATAGCTGGTAGGTAGTCTGGTAGTCAGTAAATAAACCATGTTATCAGTTTGATAAATTTAGATTATAATTTAGGAGCTATATCTACATATATTTTAGTGGCGACATCAATTAATTAATAATTAATAAACGAAGTAGGTACTAAGATGTAAATAAGATAAACTTCTGTTTAAATTTTTGATATTTAGGAAGTCATGTTGTATATTCAGAGCTCAACTGATGTGCCATGTGGTACCTGCAGCGATTGTTCCCAGCTTTTTCACCTCTAAATACTGTGCATAGACAGAAATTTAACATGCGCCTATACTTTAAAGTAGGTATGTTGAATATGAAAAAAACATTAATTTAGGACAATCAAATGCAAAATCTCATGGTAGAGGTCACTGAACAAATAACATGTATTTTTCATTGTTTTTACAAAGTTTTTTTTCATTCGAATTAATATTTTATGACTTCATTATGAAGTTTATACTGGAATTACATTAAATTATATTATTATTTGTGACTAGGTATACTGTTATCAGTTTGATATATTTAGATTATAATTTATAATAAACTTAGTAGATGTAGAAGATAAACTTCCCTATATCATAAAATAAACAAAATTTAATGTAATATAATAACAAATTGTTTAATCGTTTGCTAAAATAATTGGTAAATCTGAGTTCAAAATTGTTACCTCATCAAATTATAATAAAATTGAATGGTATATTTTATAATAATTGTTATTATAATCTATATAGGAACTTATAACACCTATAAAGTATTATCGGGTAGGTCAAATTTTTGAATTTTGTTAGTAAATTTTTGTTATTTAGGGAGTCATGTTGTACATTCAGGACAATTAAATCACATTCAGAGCCCAACTGACAGAATTTTAACATGCGAGGTGGTCATCATAGTAAAAAAAAATACTTTAAAATATGTTCACAGTTTTAAATGTTTTTTTTTGTTTAATATTTATATACCTACTTTCAATGATCGTGTAACCCCTACCTACCTCTGACTATGTAGGTAGACATGTATGTATTATTTTTTACCTACCTTAATATATTTTGTTTACTTAATACTTGCATAACATTTTAAAAAGGTTTAATTAGTTAAGTTATAAATGTGTAAAAAAATATTATTTATAAACCACTGCTAATGTAGGTAGTAATGTTGTAGTGTACCTACAAATATAAAATTGAAAATAATAACAGGGCTTTTCAGTCATCGATGAACTAGACTATCAAACTAGACGTCCAAAATTGTTTTTGCACCATTCATGTGAAGTTACAACAATTTCTTTAATTGGATTTTTAAACCGTTAGCTTCATAGTAGCTACCATTCCATATATTATTAAAATAATCATTGAACACTAGTTCAATTCGTTCCTCTAAAAATAGTTATGTCTTTATTAAAAATACAATACATAGGTATATTAATGTTAGAGCATGAAATTTTAGTAAGATACCTACCTATTTTAATTAAGAATCTTATGTTTTAGTAAAAATAAAACATTTAAGTAAGATTGGTATTTTGTTTCTATGTTAGGAAGAACCTAGACAATCTTTTTAGCTAACACAAAAGGTGTGTACAAGTACAAATAGGTAGTACAATACACTTAGTCCAGTAAGAAATGTTCACTCTGAGGTAGGTATAGGTACCTACTAAAGTAAAAAATAAAAATAACTGTGTAGAGATCACATTCTACATTAATTTATTGAATTATAATAACATAATAATATTGTTTAATATTAGTTAGGTACCTTTTCCTACTAAATAGTTATTTTAATTTGTTTAAATTAAATAATATAATATAATATTTAAATTAATATTATATTATTAAATTAAATTAAATTATTTGATAAATGATAAAAAAAAAAGCAGGCAATTTGAAATGGGCCAATGAGAACGTGGTATACATAAGGCGCTCTGTGGCGTCCTGGGTTTCCTAATACGCGGCCGGTAGGCTGCTGAAGGATGCGGTCTACCTGCGACGGGCCGGTTTT